>CATNUY010000120.1:1202500-1740502 GCA_951217065.1 Baccha elongata | reverse complement strand
GTTGTTGTTGTTGTTGTTGTTGTTGTTGTTGTTGTTGTTGTTGTTGTTGTTGTTGTTGTTGTTGTTGTTGTTGTTGTTGTTGTTGTTGTTGTTGTTGTTGTTGTTGTTGTTGTTGTTGTTGTTGTTGTTGTTGTTGTTGTTGTTGTTGTTGTTGTTGTTGTTGTTGTTGTTGTTGTTGTTGTTGTTGTTGTTGTTGTTGTTGTTGTTGTTGTTGTTGTTGTTGTTGTTGTTGTTGTTGTTGTTGTTGTTGTTGTTGTTGTTGTTGTTGTTGTTGTTGTTGTTGTTGTTGTTGTTGTTGTTGTTGTTGTTGTTGTTGTTGTTGTTGTTGTTGTTGTTGTTGTTGTTGTTGTTGTTGTTGTTGTTGTTGTTGTTGTTGTTGTTGTTGTTGTTGTTGTTGTTGTTGTTGTTGTTGTTGTTGTTGTTGTTGTTGTTGTTGTTGTTGTTGTTGTTGTTGTTGTTGTTGTTGTTGTTGTTGTTGTTGTTGTTGTAGTTGTTGTTGTTGTTGTTGTTGTTGTTGTTGTTGTTGTTGTTGTAGTTGTTGTTGTTGTTGTTGTTGTTGTTGTTGTTGTTGTTGTTGTTGTTGTTGTTGTTGTTGTTGTTGTTGTTGTTGTTGTTGTTGTTGTTGTTGTTGTTGTTGTTGTTGTTGTTGTTGTTGTTGTTGTTGTTGTTGTTGTTGTTGTTGTTGTTGTTGTTGTTGTTGTTGTTGTTGTTGTTGTTGTTGTTGTTGTTGTTGTTGTTGTTGTTGTTGTTGTTGTTGTTGTTGTTGTTGTTGTTGTTGTTGTTGTTGTTGTTGTTGTTGTTGTTGTTGTTGTTGTTGTTGTTGTTGTTGTTGTTGTTGTTGTTGTTGTTGTTGTTGTTGTTGTTGTTGTTGTTGTTGTTGTTGTTGTTGTTGTTGTTGTTGTTGTTGTTGTTGTTGTTGTTGTTGTTGTTGTTGTTGTTGTTGTTGTTGTTGTTGTTGTTGTTGTTGTTGTTGTTGTTGTTGTTGTTGTTGTTGTTGTTGTTGTTGTTGTTGTTGTTGTTGTTGTTGTTGTTGTTGTTGTTGTTGTTGTTGTTGTTGTTGTTGTTGTTGTTGTTGTTGTTGTTGTTGTTGTTGTTGTTGTTGTTGTTGTTGTTGTTGTTGTTGTTGTTGTTGTTGTTGTTGTTGTTGTTGTTGTTGTTGTTGTTGTTGTTGTTGTTGTTGTTGTTGTTGTTGTTGTTGTTGTTGTTGTTGTTGTTGTTGTTGTTGTTGTTGTTGTTGTTGTTGTTGTTGTTGTTGTTGTTGTTGTTGTTGTTGTTGTTGTTGTTGTTGTTGTTGTTGTTGTTGTTGTTGTTGTTGTTGTTGTTGTTGTTGTTGTTGTTGTTGTTGTTGTTGTTGTTGTTGTTGTTGTTGTTGTTGTTGTTGTTGTTGTTGTTGTTGTTGTTGTTGTTGTTGTTGTTGTTGTTGTTGTTGTTGTTGTTGTTGTTGTTGTTGTTGTTGTTGTTGTTGTTGTTGTTGTTGTTGTTGTTGTTGTTGTTGTTGTTGTTGTTGTTGTTGTTGTTGTTGTTGTTGTTGTTGTTGTTGTTGTTGTTGTTGTTGTTGTTGTTGTTGTTGTTGTTGTTGTTGTTGTTGTTGTTGTTGTTGTTGTTGTTGTTGTTGTTGTTGTTGTTGTTGTTGTTGTTGTTGTTGTTGTTGTTGTTGTTGTTGTTGTTGTTGTTGTTGTTGTTGTTGTTGTTGTTGTTGTTGTTGTTGTTGTTGTTGTTGTTGTTGTTGTTGTTGTTGTTGTTGTTGTTGTTGTTGTTGTTGTTGTTGTTGTTGTTGTTGTTGTTGTTGTTGTTGTTGTTGTTGTTGTTGTTGTTGTTGTTGTTGTTGTTGTTGTTGTTGTTGTTGTTGTTGTTGTTGTTGTTGTTGTTGTTGTTGTTGTTGTTGTTGTTGTTGTTGTTGTTGTTGTTGTTGTTGTTGTTGTTGTTGTTGTTGTTGTTGTTGTTGTTGTTGTTGTTGTTGTTGTTGTTGTTGTTGTTGTTGTTGTTGTTGTTGTTGTTGTTGTTGTTGTTGTTGTTGTTGTTGTTGTTGTTGTTGTTGTTGTTGTTGTTGTTGTTGTTGTTGTTGTTGTTGTTGTTGTTGTTGTTGTTGTTGTTGTTGTTGTTGTTGTTGTTGTTGTTGTTGTTGTTGTTGTTGTTGTTGTTGTTGTTGTTGTTGTTGTTGTTGTTGTTGTTGTTGTTGTTGTTGTTGTTGTTGTTGTTGTTGTTGTTGTTGTTGTTGTTGTTGTTGTTGTTGTTGTTGTTGTTGTTGTTGTTGTTGTTGTTGTTGTTGTTGTTGTTGTTGTTGTTGTTGTTGTTGTTGTTGTTGTTGTTGTTGTTGTTGTTGTTGTTGTTGTTGTTGTTGTTGTTGTTGTTGTTGTTGTTGTTGTTGTTGTTGTTGTTGTTGTTGTTGTTGTTGTTGTTGTTGTTGTTGTTGTTGTTGTTGTTGTTGTTGTTGTTGTTGTTGTTGTTGTTGTTGTTGTTGTTGTTGTTGTTGTTGTTGTTGTTGTTGTTGTTGTTGTTGTTGTTGTTGTTGTTGTTGTTGTTGTTGTTGTTGTTGTTGTTGTTGTTGTTGTTGTTGTTGTTGTTGTTGTTGTTGTTGTTGTTGTTGTTGTTGTTGTTGTTGTTGTTGTTGTTGTTGTTGTTGTTGTTGTTGTTGTTGTTGTTGTTGTTGTTGTTGTTGTTGTTGTTGTTGTTGTTGTTGTTGTTGTTGTTGTTGTTGTTGTTGTTGTTGTTGTTGTTGTTGTTGTTGTTGTTGTTGTTGTTGTTGTTGTTGTTGTTGTTGTTGTTGTTGTTGTTGTTGTTGTTGTTGTTGTTGTTGTTGTTGTTGTTGTTGTTGTTGTTGTTGTTGTTGTTGTTGTTGTTGTTGTTGTTGTTGTTGTTGTTGTTGTTGTTGTTGTTGTTGTTGTTGTTGTTGTTGTTGTTGTTGTTGTTGTTGTTGTTGTTGTTGTTGTTGTTGTTGTTGTTGTTGTTGTTGTTGTTGTTGTTGTTGTTGTTGTTGTTGTTGTTGTTGTTGTTGTTGTTGTTGTTGTTGTTGTTGTTGTTGTTGTTGTTGTTGTTGTTGTTGTTGTTGTTGTTGTTGTTGTTGTTGTTGTTGTTGTTGTTGTTGTTGTTGTTGTTGTTGTTGTTGTTGTTGTTGTTGTTGTTGTTGTTGTTGTTGTTGTTGTTGTTGTTGTTGTTGTTGTTGTTGTTGTTGTTGTTGTTGTTGTTGTTGTTGTTGTTGTTGTTGTTGTTGTTGTTGTTGTTGTTGTTGTTGTTGTTGTTGTTGTTGTTGTTGTTGTTGTTGTTGTTGTTGTTGTTGTTGTTGTTGTTGTTGTTGTTGTTGTTGTTGTTGTTGTTGTTGTTGTTGTTGTTGTTGTTGTTGTTGTTGTTGTTGTTGTTGTTGTTGTTGTTGTTGTTGTTGTTGTTGTTGTTGTTGTTGTTGTTGTTGTTGTTGTTGTTGTTGTTGTTGTTGTTGTTGTTGTTGTTGTTGTTGTTGTTGTTGTTGTTGTTGTTGTTGTTGTTGTTGTTGTTGTTGTTGTTGTTGTTGTTGTTGTTGTTGTTGTTGTTGTTGTTGTTGTTGTTGTTGTTGTTGTTGTTGTTGTTGTTGTTGTTGTTGTTGTTGTTGTTGTTGTTGTTGTTGTTGTTGTTGTTGTTGTTGTTGTTGTTGTTGTTGTTGTTGTTGTTGTTGTTGTTGTTGTTGTTGTTGTTGTTGTTGTTGTTGTTGTTGTTGTTGTTGTTGTTGTTGTTGTTGTTGTTGTTGTTGTTGTTGTTGTTGTTGTTGTTGTTGTTGTTGTTGTTGTTGTTGTTGTTGTTGTTGTTGTTGTTGTTGTTGTTGTTGTTGTTGTTGTTGTTGTTGTTGTTGTTGTTGTTGTTGTTGTTGTTGTTGTTGTTGTTGTTGTTGTTGTTGTTGTTGTTGTTGTTGTTGTTGTTGTTGTTGTTGTTGTTGTTGTTGTTGTTGTTGTTGTTGTTGTTGTTGTTGTTGTTGTTGTTGTTGTTGTTGTTGTTGTTGTTGTTGTTGTTGTTGTTGTTGTTGTTGTTGTTGTTGTTGTTGTTGTTGTTGTTGTTGTTGTTGTTGTTGTTGTTGTTGTTGTTGTTGTTGTTGTTGTTGTTGTTGTTGTTGTTGTTGTTGTTGTTGTTGTTGTTGTTGTTGTTGTTGTTGTTGTTGTTGTTGTTGTTGTTGTTGTTGTTGTTGTTGTTGTTGTTGTTGTTGTTGTTGTTGTTGTTGTTGTTGTTGTTGTTGTTGTTGTTGTTGTTGTTGTTGTTGTTGTTGTTGTTGTTGTTGTTGTTGTTGTTGTTGTTGTTGTTGTTGTTGTTGTTGTTGTTGTTGTTGTTGTTGTTGTTGTTGTTGTTGTTGTTGTTGTTGTTGTTGTTGTTGTTGTTGTTGTTGTTGTTGTTGTTGTTGTTGTTGTTGTTGTTGTTGTTGTTGTTGTTGTTGTTGTTGTTGTTGTTGTTGTTGTTACTTAGCCTTCATAGTGGAGCATCAGTCCCAACTCCATTCCCTGTACTTCTATTAGTCCATAGTTCTAAAAATCAAGAAAACTGACGGAAAAGAATCTTGTTCCCAAATAAGAAATCATCTTCTTCCTCAAAGAGAAGAAAAAAAACTGAAATTTCTTTTCGTTTAAGCCTTTAACACTTCTTTATTAATCATAATTAACACAAACATTTTTTTACGACTCCTTAGATAAATTTCTCGTTACCTATACTCTTAATAAACTTATCCCAGATCTAAGCGTTAGTTAAACAAAACTCTAAAATTATCTTCAAAAACTTTATGTGAATCCAAAACAAAAATAACTTAGTTAATTTGGAAATTTCGTAAATCTCATTATCTAAAAACTATGCTTTATCTGGTTTAATACTTTTTTATTTAAAGTTCAAAAATAAATACTTTTCAATTTCAAAAGATTCTTAAACCTATATATATTTCATAATTATCATAGAAATCGGTCAAAGTATGAGAGAACCATTTATACGAACACTACTCTCTATGGTTTCCAATCAGAAACTAAAGATTTCGAAAAAAGCGACACGAAAATCTGCAATATTCAGCGGAATGTCAAATCAGCGAGGAGCTGTGAAGTAAATTCACTTCCCCTCTATACGCGAAATTAGAATATTCCGACTAATACTCTAAAGGTTAAAAAGGCCTAACACGAATTTAGCAACCGAATAAATTGAAGTTGGCTATCGATGCCAATCAAAAGTATGTAAACCATTTAATATTACCAAAGATCCCCTTCCCGAAAAATAAGAAAAGGTAAATTCTCCCCACTCTATAAATTTATAGGTGAGTTTAGTCTAAAATACCAAAAAAATTTAATCTAAATAGATTTTATCTCTCACAGACGCTGTAAAAAAAGTTATTTAATTATCAATGTAAGTATCAATATAGTATAAGTAAGTATTAACAATGTTATAAAAAGAATATAATTTCTAAAAAAAAGGTACGAAGGAAGGAAGAGGGTGCACCCTATTCGCCTACTTGACCCAAAGACGATATTTAGGAAGGTAAATTTTTATTTTTGTTGGTAAAATATACTTTAATCAAAATCTAAACTTTACTTTTCTTTTATTTTCAGGATCCAGGAGTTGGTTCTAGTACGACGGAATTCGACTGTGAGTATAATGTTCGATTATATCAACAATTTATCTTAATAACTTAACGACACGTTTTTATCTTTTCTCCTTATACGCGAAAATACACGACCGGAAACTTCGGATACGTACGGATGCTCAATAGTAAGTATGTAGGTGAGAAAGTTTCATACAAGCAAGTTCGACTTTGGAAAAGTACCTGGAAAGTCGAAGTCGCGTGTACAAAAACAATCCAAGAAGTAAAATCTAAATAGGACCAGGATTTGTCGAACCCCCAAAGTAAATTTAAATAATCCAGGAAAAGTTAATGAAAAAGGCTAATAGGTAACTAGTACAACGACTTCTATTGCGTCTTTCATGAACTTCTCTTAACATTCACTTTTTACTTTCAGCTGAAGGTTGGTAACCATAACCTACATACTTTACTATTCCACGTAAGTAGGTACATGAATTAATTTAACTTTAACTTCACCGAAGGTTTTTTTTTTTTTTTCTTTAAACACGAACACGAAATTTTACTCGAATTATTTAAAGTATCTTTTCAGTTTAGATAACTTCATATACGACACGTAAATATTAACAAAACCGATAGCTAGTAAAGCAAAGAAATTCAATATCTCGAGACACGATTGGATAGAGTTTATATTTTTGAGACGTGGTCCTCTCAACTCTATTTCTTCACATTAATCTTTTAAGGTTTTCAATTTATATAAATATCTTTTCTTTTAGGTTCTATTACAGATAATCATTCAACGAATTCAAATCTATTTTATTAATAAAAATTTCATCCGTCAAGAAGCTAAATAATTTCATTGACTATATACTGTCGTTATATTTTTCGAATTCGTTATAAATTTGATAACTTTTATTTTTAAACGTATAATGCCACAATTAATCTACCATCAGAATCTTGAAAGGGTTTTTTTTTCACATTTAATTTGGTTCATAAAATAATATTCAGACTTAGAAAATCCCCAAATATATTTCAAAGGAAAAAGCAATATAATTTAAATAAAAGGGTTGCCATACCTTATTAAATTTCTTTAAGCACTTAGACCTTCTTTTTTTGTTGATTGCGGTGAAAAACGATGATCCTGCTTTCTATAGTTACAGTTGTATGTGTCCTGTAAAATGTAGTATTGTCCCACGGTGTAGGTGATCCATATGTTTAGCCGCATAAACGTACGGTTCTTCGATGTTCGTGCTGTATGATGCTGTTGATGTCATGAGTCCTGTATGTCTGGTGTTCCTGTCGTTGTAACTTGATGTTGTTTTAGAAACGTAGTATTAATTCGTTGATTTACAAATACAGTAAAACGGAGAATTATTTCGACCTTTTATTTTAACATTGAAGATTTCCATTTAAATGCACCTTTCGTTCGCTGTGATGCGTCTGATGAACATTCAAAAATGTGGGGTGCCTTCAGGTGTTCATACGGTTGCATATGAATGTGGTAACTGATGCGACGTAACGTTACAGATGCATATGTAGAGCGATTGTACACATATGAAACATAAACTTGAGCGTATGTGACTATATGTAGGCGATGTGTGACGCAGATGCTTTTACACGGTGTTGATCGTATGTGTGTAGGTAGAATACATGTAAAAAGACAACCAGGTGGTCAGCCTGTATGTGATCTGGTAGCTTTTTTTGTGGAGTTCCTAGAACCGATGAATCTTGGGATTTCTGGAATTGATTCGTCCTATCGTCTCGAATTCCACAAAAAGCGTTGACTGCTGAACCACCGTAGAGGTTGACTACCTGCGTTTTACAACAAAAAAAATAAGACTTTAGTATCAGATATTGCTAAATTTGGTCTACGTGACTGTACTTAGCACTTGGAAAATGGTTAAGTTTATGGAGCACATGGCAGATAAGAAAAACGCTACTAAACTACTAAGCTTTAAAACTGTATACGCTTTTTTCTAAGCTACTTTATATAAAAATCTGATTGGAATTTATCAACTCCGAATCATCACTAAATGTGACTTTGGGAAATGTGTAGGTTATATGATTGCGGTGAAAAACGATGATCCTGCTTTCTATAGTTACAGTTGTATGTGTCCTGTTAAATGTAGTATTGTCCCACGGTGTAGGTGATCCATATGTTTAGCCGCATAAACGTACGGTTCTTCGATGTTCGTGCTGTATGATGCTGTTGATGTCATGAGTCCTGTATGTCTTGTGTTCCTGTCGTTGTAACTTGATGTTGTTTTAGAAACGTAGTATTAATTCGTTGATTTACAAATACAGTAAAACGGAGAATTATTTCGACCTTTTATTTTAACATCGTTCATAAATTTCCTAATACCGTAGTAATCACTATCCGTTTAGGATTTCACCTCGTTCGACGGTAAGTACTAGCACTAAGTTTGTATTTCTACTCCAAAATTTTATTTTAGGTTGTGTTTTCCTCAATTCGAACTGCGCTTGGTGTACAAGTGAACAAACATGAAAGCTAAGTTAATCTTTACTTCCCAGTTAGTGATTTTTATATGAGTCACTGAAAAATCGAAATTCTGTTTTTTTTTTTTTTTTTTGCATCTTATTCCGCGATTTTTTTGGTTGTCGACTACTTTTCGCTTATACATTTAGTGCAAACAAAGACAAAATCACTTTACTATGTGAATTCTTATGCTTTTATCATTTTTGAAATTACATCATTTAGTATACTTTGTCTAATCTAATCATGAAATTACTTCGACGTTGCATTTTTACTATTCTGTCGCTCCCTACTTTGTCATGTTTCACTCAATATTCATCAAAACTAGTTCTCTTTCTCTACCTATCATTTGGGCGACTCTGACTGATAACAAATATTTAATCTACTATGAACCTGGCCTAAGAATCATTCTGTTCTAAAATCACTCTACCGATCTACCATGTGCTAACATAACTTACCCATGTCGTCGTGTTGTTGCTGAGATGACGACATCTTGATATTTTAATGCCGTATCCGGTGGCTGAAATTGGGATGGATTTCGTTCAGAGGAATACTCTGACAGAGTAGTTCCCCTACACCGTCTGGGGAAGTACACACATAAATGACAGAGGTGAGTCACTTTTTGATTTTATTCTAAGTACTAACCTTATAGTAAGTAACATTGGCAATGAACCAACATTCATAACCAAAAACCGACAAGAGGTTCTAGATATCACTCTTGTCTCCGACACGATTCATCGCAAGATCAAAAACTGGAGAGTTGCTAAGGAACATTCGTTCTCTGATCACAGATACATCCAATTTTACCTTGATGAAGAAACTAAAAAACAGCCAGCTTTCCGCAATTATCGGAAAACCAACTGGCAACTATATAGAGAAACTTTAGTAAGATTAGTTAAACTATCACTCTTAAGTATCCCTTCTAATAAAAATGATCTTGCCCTAGCTCTCAATAAATCAATGGCCATTTTTTGTCCTTTTACTCAAATAAGAGGAAAACAGAAACCACATTGGTGGAACTCGGGACTAGAACCGCTCAGGAAAAAGTGCAGACGACTTTTCAACCGAGGTAAACATTCTAGAGATAGTCTGGACTTTGAATTTTATAAAGAGTCCCTAAAATATAAAAAAGAAATAAGGAAAAATAAAAGAACCTCCTGGAGGAACTTCTGTGGAAAAATAGAAGAAACTTCAGAAGCTTCACGATTAAGAAAAATTCTATCAAAAAATCCTACAATGCCTAGCTCCCTAAAAACAGCTAACGGCTCTTGGACCAACTCTTGCGAAAAATTGCTCACCTTGCTACTAGACACCCATTTTTCAGGTAGCTCAAAAAATATAAATAGCATTGATTCAGTACTATCAAGCAACACACAAACAAATAATGTTGGTCTGATTTCTAAGGATAAACTGAAATGGGCTATAAAAAGCTTTGATTCATATAAATCTCCCGGACCCGACGGCATAATACCTGCCGAACTTCAATTTGCCTCGGATGTTTCCTATCCTAGAGACCATCCTAATCGGTTGCGTAAAATTTACGTACATAACCTCTTTATGGAGAGAGGTAAAAGTTGTCTTTATACCCAAAGCCGGAAAATGCTCTCAGGGTAAACCCAAAAGATCTCAGACCAATTAGCCTATCATCGTTCCTTCTCAAAACCCTAGAGAGATTGATCGATATCCATCTGCGTAAATGCTATAGATCCTAATCTGGTATCTACTGCACAACATGCTTATTGTAAAGGAAAATCGGTAGAAACGGCCTTACATACACTGGTGTGTACTATCGAATACTCATTGCATCATAAGGAGTACACTCTAGTCGCATTTATCGATATTGAGGGCGCCTTCAATAACGTCAGCAATCGAGCAATCACATCGTCACTGAAGAAACTAGATATACATGGTTCACTGAATGAGCTAATTAACCTTATATTAGAAAATAGAATTATTAATTCATCCTTAGGTGGCACCCATGAAAGAAGATCTGTCAGCAAAGGCACACCTCAAGGCGGAGTCCTTTCCCCACTTCTATGGAACATAGTCGTAAATGAGGTGTTAGAAAGCCTAGAAAATGAAGGTTTCAAATTTGATCGCGTACGCCGACGATGTGGCCATTGCAATATCGGGGAACCATGTTCAAATTCTCGTTGAATTAATGCAAAATGCTCTAAATATAATGTTTAAATGGGCAGAAAAATGCGGACTGGGTATAAACTCAAACAAAACTGAACTTGTCCTCTTCACAAGAAAATATAAAATTCACCAAATAAGTCCCCCCTCAATTATGGGAACTCCACTAATTCTCTCTGGTCTTATCCTGGACAAAAAGCTACATTGGAAATCAAATATACAAGAAAGAGTTAGGAAAGCCACAGTAGCACTCTTCTCTTGCAAAAAGCTATCGGAAATAAATGGGGCCTATCCCCATACATAACCCACTGGCTATACACAGCGGTCATCAGACCGATACTAACCTACGGGGTAGCAGTATGGTGGACTGCTCTGGACAAAGTCACATATCGTAACAAGTTAAGTAAAGTTCAACGGTCAGCCTGTATGTGTATTAGCGGAGCTCTCCGTTCGACACCTTCAGCTGCCCTAGATATTCTACTTAATCTCATACCCCTTGATATTTTTAGCAAACAAACGGCCGCAAGCACAGCCGTTCGTCTTAAAGCCATCTCTCAATGGACCGATAACTCAATTGTTCACTCCATTATTCTGAATGCATTCGGACCTAAATTAAGTCACTCCGACTACTCTAAACCCCAGTTAGTTTTTGATAAGAATTTTCAAGTCACCATCCCACCTAGATCCACTTGGGAAAATGAGGGATTCTTGAACGAGGAATCAGTTCATTTTTATACTGAGGGCTCAAAAACCGAAGATGGGCTTGGTGGTGGCGTGTACTCAGACAGACTAAATTTAAGTCTCTCTTTCCTTCTCCCTAACCATTGTAGTGTGTTCCAAGCGGAAATTCTGGCGACTAAAGAGGTATTATCCTAGTTAAGGGAAAAAATGATATCTGCATCGGATATCCGCATATTTTCAGACAGCCAGCCAGCCCTTAAATCAATCTGTGCTGTTTCCACAAACTCAATAACTGCCCACGACTGCCGATCATCTCTCATGGAGATGGCAGAACAGTTTAACATTCACCTCTTCTGGGTGCCGGGACACAGAAACATTGTGGGAAACTACTATCGCTACAAGCAAACTCATGCTAAAACAAAATGCCATAGAGAGAACAAACTTAAGATGGACAAACACTACTACCTGCGTAGCGACAAAGCAAATCTGTCCAAAATTGGATCAGAAACGCACTAAATGTTTGTTGTCTATGAGCAGATTACATCTTAGCTCCGTAATTGGTGTCATAACCGGACCCTGCCTCATAGGAAGACACGCCATAAGACTTGGTGTATTCTCTAATGATTTTTGCAGAAGCTGCATGGACGAGGAGGAGGAGGAGACCATCACCTATCTTCTCTGCTCATGCCCAGCTCTCTCCCAAAGACGTAAATTACACCTGGGTAATTTCTTTTTCGACGATCCTAGCGATATGACGAACGTAGATATTCTATCTTTAGATCGTTTTATAAGAAGCTCCAACTGGTTTAAGTAAAGAGGTACTCCCTCGCTCGTTTCGTGGTATCACAACGGACCTATCTGTGGTCTAAGTGTGTCAGTAGTCTTCCTGACAGCCACATAAACCTAACCTAACCTAACCTATAAGTTAATCTTGATTTCATACAAATTATTCTTATAATATGTTTTTGAGGCTTAATTAAAGGATCTAGAGCGTTTAATTAAGCTCCTCCCAAACTTGCTACACTATATTGCAGCTTAGAATGTACAAGACCATAATAAATGGTGGTAAGGACTTTCGAAGAAAACATTTGTCTTAATAAAATGATTTTTCGAGTTACTGACAACATATACTTTCTTAAGTCTTCAGTCTTCCAATTGAAATTCTGGTCCATCAAAACTCCCAAGTACTTGAAACTATCTACAAAATCTATTTTAAAGCAACTGTCAGAACAGTAATGAACATTAATGAAGTTACTATTACTCAACTATTACTTACTTATGGTATATAAGTATTATTAGTTATTTGTAGTTTAGTGCACAAAGACGAATGAAAATAAATGTTGCAGTTCTCTCTGTGTGTCTGTTGCAATTCTCTCTGTGTATCTGTCTGTCAGTCTGCTTGTACGTGCAGGCACTTGCAGCCGAAACGGTTGGACCGATTTTATCCAAACTTGGAATATGCGGTCTGTAGGGTAATCTACAAAGAGGTTTTTGGAATCGGAATTCGAGGTCTAAAAATAACGGTACCTTCGACATAGCCGTTGTGAAAAATCTTGTTTTTCTTTAAAACGGCTATAATAGTTTTGATTAAATTTTAATGAGTGATACGGCATTAAGGGCGGTACAGATGGTTTAAGTCGTATTTATAAGAAAATAGTTTTAACGGTACCTGCGATACACCGGTTTTTACTTGCGATTATATATACTATATATAGGTTATATCCACAGAATCTCCAATTACCCATAAAATATTCTAATCTATTCCTGTTAATATATAAGATAAGAATGATCGAGAAACAATAATATCGAACAAAGAAAGATAAGATAGTATTCCGTTCATTCATATCAGTATGCTAAAAACAAAGAAAGGTAAAAAAGTATTCAGTACATTCATATCAGTATAAATGAGGATGCTAAAAATAAAGAAGGATAAGAAGGTATTCCGTACATTCATTATCAGTATAAATGGGGATGCTAAAAACAAAGAAAGATAAGTGTGTACATTCATGTCACTATAAATAAGGGTATTCAAAACATTGTGAAGTTAGTTCTAAAGAAGTATGAATAATGCGAGCATTGTGCTCTAAGAATATTATTTTTTTTTTAATTCATAGTTTAATTCCTCGTAATTAAAATTGGCGCAGTCGGTAGGATGGTATTAACTTGATATCATCCGTAACGAACAAATAAAATAATTAGTGAATTTATTCTCAAGATTTTCAACGCAAATGAAGTACAAACTTTTGAAATAATAACTTATGTCTTTAAGTGCGCACGTAAACCGCTAATCAGTGAACTATTTGTACTCAAAGTTACAATTAAAATAAACATTGACCAATCTAAAATTAATCAGTGGTTCACCGTAACTAACATAGTAATACCACGAAACTTCATAGAGAAGGGTTGATTTTCTAAATATAATTTTAAAAGAAAATACAAAACAACAAAAATAATAAATGAGCTTACAAAAAAAATTTAAGAAAAAGAAGCACCCTCAGATCAGATTCACGGACGAAGGAACCTCATCATCAGAAGAAGAACCCAATCAACAATTGATAGATATCAGAAATTCAACAATTCCAGAGAACATCTCACGAACAAAAGGAAATAATAGTAAAAACTATAATTTTACGATAGAGAATAAGAATAATTCTGAAAAAGTGGCTAATAATGATGTAGAAACACCAACAAAAAATTAACATTAGATCCACTTAAAAGTATTGAAAAATTAGGAACACGTTTGATACTAGGTCTGAAGATTTATATACATTCCTTATTATTGTAGACGGCATCATTCCGATACTTAGAGAATATGATGACCAATTACAAATTATGTGTATGAACATTCTTAGAAGCAAGTTCATAGGTAGGTCTAAAAGACCAAATTGTCAGACATTAGAGAAATGCTAGTGGATAATTGTGGCGGATTGAAATCGTCATATCAATTATACGAAGAATTAAGCAGCATTTCATTCCGAGGTAGTGTATCACATTTTTACCACAATATTCAGAAAGGATTATGTGATTTAAATCTAAAATCAACACAAGAAGATAGATCAATTGACATTCCACACAATAATAATACAGCATTGAACGTTTTCAAAGAAAAACTGCCAACTCATATGAGAACAATTTTATACGCATTGAAACCTAAGAGTTTACAAGCAGCATTACATGGACTTACATCAGCAGGTTTTGTAGACACAACAATAAGACGATTAGATAAAACATATGAGACAGGTCCTAAGTTTCAAAACAATAATAACCATGCCAATAATTCAGGCCAATACAGAAATAATAGTTATAAAAGTTTCCAACCAAAATTGTTTGTACCACCACAAAGACAACAATTAGTTCCAAATAATCTTTTTAAAGCTAGACAAAATTTCCAATTTCGACCACCTTTTAACAGTTTTAATCTTAATCAAAATTATAACACAAACTATAATCAACAACGTAATTATAATCCTAGTTATAATCGCGGCCCACAAGCTATGGACATAGATCCGACGAGTAGTCAACTAAGACGTGCTCCAAAACTACAAGTGAATTAGCAGAGAAATAACTCAAATAATTCAAATCAAGAAGAGAAAACAGAAGTACCCGAAGAGCAAAATTTTCGTTTAAAAGCCTCGGAGCATTGCCCTTTGTTCGACTAAAAAAGAACAACAAGGTAATTCGCATAATTGACACAGGTGCGACAAATAGTCTTTTAAATGAACGAGACGCCCCAATAGATTATATCACAAAAAGAAAAACGCCTTTAATAATAAAAACCATAGAAAGTCCTATTGTAATAGATAAAGAATTAACCATACCAAAAGATAAATTCAGATATAAAGTAAAAGAAGATTGTTGCTTCCAATTGTTTAACCTTGATCAGAATTTTAACGGAATTATAGAAAATTTTATTTTAATACCAAACAATAGTAAAATCAATTATAAAACGAAAACTCTAGAATTAAATAATGAAATTATTCCATTATTCTTCAGTGAAGATGAAGAAAAAGAATATCAACAAGAAAGCAAATCTAGAACCACAAATTTCTATATTTGACGACTTAATTGAAAAACGCTTAGATTATTTAAATGAAGAGGAAAAATAATTCCTCATGAAAACCCTAAAAGATAACGAAAAAACATTTTATCATAAAGGTAATGACCTTAGTTTCACCAACCATATAAAACATCACATAGAAACAGCAAGTGATGAAATAATATATATATATATCGTTATCCAAAAATCCACAAAAAAGAAGTAGATAAACAAATTCAGGATCTACTGGACCAAGAAATTATCACCAAAAGATCGAGTCCATACAATGCCCCTACATGGGTGGTACCCAAAAAAGCAGACAAAACTGGAGACAAGGAATAGCGTATAGTAATAGGCTATCACAAATTAAACAAAATAACGAAAGAATATAAGTTTTTTATCCCAATAGTTGATGATATATTGGATAAGATGGGAAGAGCGAATTATTGCACCACTCTTGACTCAACAAAAGGATTCTACCAGATTAATAAGAACTTGTCAAACATCTTTGAATATGGCCCATTGAGTTTGTCTTTATGAATTAGTATATAAGTATCGTCAACATATCTCATTCATAATAATGGTTACAATAAGAACATAGTTGATTCGTTATAAAAAAAGCATAAAATGAAAAAAGATTTAACAAATTTAACATCTTTAACTTCACCTAAAGATAATATTCTATTAATATTAATATGAGCAGTTCTTTTATTGAAGGATTAACTTATTCTTTAATGAAAATATTTAAGAACTTTTCAATCAAATTGTCAACAAATAGTACTGCAAATACGATTAAAAGCATGATCGGAACAATTAAAGACAAAACAGAAACATTTGATAAATCAGGAATATACTCTGTTATTTGCCAAGATTGCGAAAAAGTTTATATTGGTCAAACAAGAAGAGCAATAAAAAGAAGATGGTCAGTCAATTCACTATAAAACGTTAAATGAATCCACTCCTGCCGATCATATGATTAGCAATAATCATGCTTTAGCAGTTGAAACAACTTAAGAACCCAAAGCTATTAAATGCATATGAAGAAATGTTCATATACCGTACAAACAACATATATAAACATAAAATATTTGAAAAATGTATTACATACATTTTTTAAAAGTCTATTATCTACAAAAATATTTGAAACTAAATTCTTAATGCATTTATACACTTTCATTATACCTCTTCTGATTCTACTCTTAATTTTTTGAATAAATTCAATTTTATACTTTTCGAAATTTCAATATTTGTATATAAATTATTTTCAATTTTAGTTTTGCTTGTCTGATGGTGAGAATATAATTATTCTCGAAAACGTTAACTTTTAAATAAAATAAAATTATTGTACGAGAAAAAGAAGTTTTTTATTTTCCTTTAGTTTAAAAATAAATGTATAGATAAGTTAACTAAAAAAAACAAAGAACCAAGTTGATACATTAAACGCAATAACAAAAATAATGACTTACATGACTAAACCGAAACAAGTTACGTTAGATAACGATCCTACTTTCCAAACATATTCAATAAAAGAATACTAGAGAGAATGATATAGAACTACATTTTACATGTATAGTGTACAGACACACAAGAAATTCCGATTTAGAACGCGTACATAGCACACTAAACGAAAGTATAAGGATGCTTGAGCAGTCAAAGCAGAACATAATCGACAAAGTATTACGAGCGTTTGAATTATATAATCAAACGATACACTTAACAAAAAAGGAAAACCTTGTGATATTCATTTGAATAAACTAGACAACAAAATAATTTTTAACGTTTTCAATACAAGAAAGACAAAGTTTTAAACATATTAAATAAAAATCAAGAAGATAAAATAATTAACCCAAATTTCACCAAAATTAATAACCAAGAGAAATACAACAAGTTGAAAACTGAGCACAAGAAAGTTAAAGTGATTAAACAAAAAGACAAGAAGATAACTCTCAAGCCACATTTAAGAGAACAAATACTACATAAAGATCAAGATGGAAATATGGAAATAGATGATAACAATGCTGATATCAATTATAACAAAGCAACATACAACAGTTAAAACCCAAAAGATCGAACTTTATAAAATGACACAAGAATTTTCAATTATAAAAAGTGAAAGTATACAATTAATAGAAGATTATAATTTAATAATACATTTGATAAACTTAACTGACTACGAAACAACAATAAAAACCTTAAAGGAACAGCAAAAGCTAACGCCACACAAAACCTATAAACAAATTAGTGATATTACCAAATTAGAAAATAAATTGAGAACTCTAATACCACATAGAATTGTTAAAAAAAGATTATTAAATATATTTGGCGTGGGTTTAAAATTTTTATTCGGAACGATGGACGACGATGACAGACAAAAAATCGAAGAAAATTTTAGAAAAAAATAATCATAACATAATTGACAATGTTAATCAACAAGTTAAAATCAATAAACAGTTTACTGAACAAATCTAAAATTTAAGAAAAAATAGTAAGCGAAGTTGCAGAAGTAATATATAAACTAAAAGCACAAAGGAATGAAGTGAATGAGCTAAGAATAGAGTTAGAATTTTCAGATAAAGTTAAAGAAGTTAAAAATGCAATAGAAAAAATAGAAGACATAATAATGACTAGTAGAACAGGATTTTTGACACAAGACATATTAACGTCACAGTAAATAAAAGAAAACAATATAGCTTTTGAAAAACTATAAAATGTAAAAATTCATATCGCAACCTACAAAGCATGAATATTGACAATAAATATCTTATACTGAGTTTTCCAATAAATAATAAAGTCATAAAATTACCAACCAATATTATTTATAGTATTTATAGAAAAAGATAATATTATTTATTTTGAAGATAATGAATCAAAAAAATTGAAGAAAATAAAAGTATCGAAAATATATTATTTGAAAAAATGTTAAAATGTAATGAAGAAGAATTGATTAAGGAAAATGTAATTATCGAAAAATTTATTGTACTAAAAAACTTTAATAAAACACAACTGAAACATAATTGTAACGACTTAAAATATGAAATTGAAGGTAATTATTAAAAAAGCTAAGAAATTGTAGAGTAAAAATACTGAATAAATCTTTTAATAGGAAAGAAAATAAAGGAGATTTAATTATGCCAATAAATAAATTTATTTTTAAAAAGATAAATGCAAAATAAGAATACTAAATTTTGGAGACATTGAAAACACAAAACCTATAATAAAGTTAAATAAAAAACAGACTACTTATATTGGAACAATATTAATAATTTGTATAACTGTAATAATCATACTAATCCTGTATTGCAAAAGTAAAAATAAAGAAAACAAGACTATTGTAAATCATCCAACGGTCACTCTTAGTTCGTTAGACGATACTAAGAGGAATCTCCAATTACCCATAAAACATTCTAATCTATTCCTGTAAATATGTAGTGTTCGCACTACAAATCATCCTACCCATATTCATCCAGGGTGGTCTCTCTTCACAAGAATCACATCTGTTTCTCTTGATAATGATCGTTTCACATTTATTTCATAAGATTCTTTTACCCACTGACAATATCAACGAATCTCCACCAAAACATATGTCATCAATAGGTACCTTAACTCATTCTGCCTGATAGCTGACTAATATACAATTTGCCTTACATATTTCAAGTGTTCTTGGTAATGGATATCTAATATCCGCTTCCAAGGGCAAACACCGCAAATATGGGTCAGCGTAGTGCTATACAGAATGAAGTGTCAAATATCTGTTGATGAATGAATGACGGAGGTACACTACACTATATTGAGGGCAGTCTTACGAAATATGGAAGTGACGAAATAGTCATTGGAAATGCAATGTGTATTTAATATGAATGACCTGCACAACAGTGCAGGAAATATAAATTTTTTGGAAGGGATGATCGTACTGGATGATGACTCTTTGCATTTAAAAGAATGGTTGAAGAGTCAGAGTTAAGTCGGTTGACCAACGAAAAGGTTCAAATCATATATCATAAAATAAAAGGTTCAATCATATATAATAAAATAAAAGGTTCGATCATAGATAATAAAATTAATATATAATAAAATAAATAAACTCTATTGTTATTTTTTGCTTTTAACTTACTCTCCGTTCCTCACTCTTCTCGAAGCGATTCGAAAGCACGGTGAGCGAACGCAACAATTGGTGGCAGCGGTGGGATTCCCAAGTAAAATCCCTCTACCAAGAAACAAGAGCATCGTGACTCTTGATGCGTCTCTGGGGCTATACACCAGATAAAGTGAAAAAGAAAAGTGTTTTAAAGTGAAAAAAAAAGTGTTAAGAGTGGAAGAAAAAGGGGTTAAAGTGCGGAAAAAGACCCAGAGATTAAAAAAAAAAAAAAAAAAAACAAAAACCTTGCGAATTTCTTAAAGAGGACGCGGAGGCAGTGTTAAAATAAAAAAAAAAGAACATCAAAAAAAAAAAATCCAGGACAGCAGCTGCAAGAACAATACCAGGAGCAACAATAGCGCAAAAAAATTTTTTGTTTTGTTTATATTAAACTTATAAATTTATAGTGACACAACTTTTTTCGTGCTAATTCCTTGTTCGTTTTCCTTAACCGTTTTTCCTTTTTTTTTATTTTGATTTCGTTGCAAAAATTCCTCGTTTACAAATTACGAGAAAGGCAACTAAAGAGGCCAACACTATTGCTGATCTCTTTGCAAATTTACCTTTTCATACTTTTGACCGGGTTGTAAAAAAAAGACATAGCTATGGATATTAAGATAGGTATAACTGATGTCTTCAACATCGTTCCTATTTTTGATGGAAACCCTAAGGAACTAGCTAAGTTTCTTTCATGCGGAGATATCCTTTTCTGTTCCATAAAAGAAACTGACCAACCGACGTTTCTGGAAATTGTGAAAACTAGGCTACATGGTTCTGCCTTTGAGTAGACACAACACCATTCAATCCCTACTTGGAAGAGCCTAAAAGAAAAATTAGAGGCTGAATTCAAGGAAGTGAAAACTCGGTTCTCTGCTCACAATGAACTGGTCACCATAAATCAACGTTTCAAAGAAACTGTTAAAGAATTTGGTGAGCGTGTTCTTGTAGGTCTTAATTCTTTAAACTCCGCTACTTTTGCCACGACCTGCGATGAATCGGTACGATCTTTCCTTGTAGCAGAAAATCGAAAATTGGCAATACAAACTTTGGAAGATGGCTTGAAAAACGAGCAGGTAAAACTTATTACGAAAGCTTATGGGGGTTTCGATTAAAAAAAAAAAAACAATAGCGCATGCGGAAGGTCATGCTGCTCGTATAAATCACAGCTCTTCTTTTTCAAGCTTTACAAATCCTGTTAGTAACCAAAGGCTAAGGCTTTGCAATATCTGTGGTAAGCAGGGACATACACAGGATACTTGTTATAAAAAAACAAGTTTCACAGTTTTTCTAAAGAGAAACCGGTAAAAACAGAAACACATTTTATAACCTGTGATTATTGTCGAAAACCCAACCACTCTATAAATAATTGCAGAGCTTACGCAAATCAAACTTCCTCATATAGCAATAATCAAGAAAGAAGAAACCCGTTTAAAAGTAATGTCCGACACTACAACGTGGCACCAGGATATGGTAATTGGCAATCGGTCGAGAACTTTTATTCTCAGCAACACAATTCGGGAAACGAATGCGTTCGGGAGGAGACAAGCGGCAACCCCTCTCGAGTAAATACCACTGCCGATATACACCAGAACAAAATATAAATCTTAAGTTCCACATATCGTTCTGTCCTGAATTCAGAGAGCCAACGATACGTATTCAGTTAAGTCCATCAAACAAAAAATATACTACATTACTTATTGATACGGGAGCAGGCATAAGCCTTTTAAAAAATACTTGTTCTTTAGAAAGGAGTAACGAACTTTACACAATATCAACCTTATCCGGGAGTCATTACAAACCCTGGGGATGATTTATGGTAATTTGGAATTTAAAAGTGCAGATCACACGATGATTTTGAAACATCCTTTCCATATACTTACCGATCAGATAAATTTACCATATGACGGTATAATAGGAAACGACTTTCTATCCAAATTTAAATGTGTAATAAATTACAAAGAAAAATCTATAATATTTCCACAATACAAAAACAATTTACTTGAGAAAAGGGAGCCATTGTCTACGGATAATGGAGGTAAGCATCTAGTAGAAACATGCAATTCTATAAACGGGGCCTATAGCCACAGCTGTGACGAGTCGCTATGTGTATCAGGATCTACCAACCCAGATTTCAATATAAAAAAAGAAAATCTATTCGAAAATTATATTACTTTAAAACCACGTTGTAAGCAAATAATTCAAATTCCATTTAAGCATAACAAAGATGCGATTATATATAAAAAAGAAATAATACCAGGTATATATCTTACCGAAACTGTCGTGAGACCTGAACAAAAAATGGTCAAAGTTTTAATTCTGAATACGTCAGAAAACGAAGAAAGAATTAATATAAACAATATTGATTACGAATGGGATGACATTTCAAATTTCAATGCCGTAATCCTTAAGTCAGAAAAAGACCCCGTGAAAAATAGATTACAAAAAATTACTTCCTCCATACAACTTGAACACTGTAATAAGGAAGAGAAAACTACAATACTAGGATTATGTAGAGAATACAATGACCTTTTTCACTTTGAGGGAGACCACCTCACTTATACAGATATAATGTATCACGAAATAAAAACCGATACAAATAAACCACCCCTTTTTGTTAGACCATATAGACTTCCTGAGTCAAAAACAGGAAATTCAAAAACAGGTAAGCGAAATGCTGGAAGATGGTATAATAAGACCAAGTTCTAGTCCTTGGAATTCTCCACTTTTGATTGTCCCTAAAAAACCTGATAGCCAGGGTGCCAAACGATGGAGAGTTGTAGTAGATTTCCGAAAATTAAACGAAATTACAGTCGGAGACGCATATCCTATACCAAATATTTCTGACATTTTGGATCAACTAGCCAGAGCAAAATATTTTAGCACCCTTGATCTCGCTAAGGGATTTCATCAAATTCTAGTTAGCGAAGAAGACAAATCAAAAAC
This sequence comes from Baccha elongata, assembly GCA_951217065.1. NCBI lineage: Eukaryota > Metazoa > Arthropoda > Insecta > Diptera > Syrphidae > Baccha > Baccha elongata. The sequence goes on along the minus strand of CATNUY010000120.1, from coordinate 1,718,568 downwards.
TGCATTTAGTACACCCTACGGACATTACGAATACAATCGTATGCCGTTTGGTCTGAAGAATGCACCAGCAACTTTTCAAAGAACTATGAATAACGTTCTAATGGGATTACAAGGAATACATTGTTTTGTTTACGTCGATGATATAGTTGTATATGGATATGATCTAAACGATCACAATATAAAGTTGAGAAAAATTTTCGACCGACTACGTAAGCAAAATCTTAAACTACAACCTGATAAATGTAATTTTGTTAAAAAGAAATGGATTTACTTAGGACACATTATTTCTAAAGAAGGTCTTAAACCCGATCCAGAAAAAATCAAAGTGGTTAAAACTTATCCTATACCGAATTAAATTAAATCGTTTTTTGGGTTTTGTTGGCTATTATAGACGATTCATTAATAACTTTTCCAGTATAGCCAAACCATTGACAAAATTACTCAAAAAGAACATCACGTTCAAATGGGACGTCTTTTGTGACGAAGCATTTAAGATCTTGAAGGAACAAATTATTAATCCTCCAATTCTAATATATCCTGATTTCGAAAAAGTGTTTGTAGGTACAACTGACGCCAGTGACGTAGGTATAGGCGCTGTACTTTCGCAGGGTGAAATTGGACAAGATAAACCAATTTGTTTTGTCAGTCGAACACTGAATGATAATGAGACTCGATATACTACCACTGAAAGAGTTATTAGCCATTGTCTTTGCAGTTAACCAATTCCGACCTTACCTCTATGGTCAAAAATTCATAATATGTACAGACCATAAGCCTTTAGAATGGCTTATGAAATTAAAAAACCCAATGTCTAGATTAGCTAGATGGAGAATTTTACTCTCTGAATACGAATACTCGAAAAATAACCTGGAAAAATAAATTCAAATGCAGACGCATTAAGTCGTATACCTATCGAGCCAAAAGATAATGTCATGGTAACAACGCGGAACCAAAAGAAAATATTGGAAACAGAAAAAACAAATGAACATGTAAATCCAATCGAATCATCTCAAAACGAAATACAGATAGTTTCTAGCTTTTCATTAATAGAAAAGGACGGTGAAATCCATCAAGACAAAAAGCTTCCTCTCAAAATAATAATTGATTATAACAAAGAATACTATAGTCCTATCAATGCAAACGACTTAGCGAATTGTAAAAACCAAAAAAATTCATTCTTATGCCCAATGCTACACCCTTTGTTCAATTAAGCAACTTAAGCTTATATCAAACCGAATAAAAGATCTTAAGTCTGAAGAAAATACTCCACTTTTGCCAATTAGCTCCCATGATATACATCAATATACAGTGATCTATACAATATTAGTATTGATTTTAACATTTTGTTTTTACTGCCTGGTTCGATGTATGAAAAGGAAACAAAAATCTGTAGACTGTAAGGAATAGTAACGAAATCCAAGAAACAAACGAACCCTCCGTAACCGTACTACAAGTCCCTATAAAAAATTAACCCCTCCCGTCTACAGCACCGAAACTAGTGTTAACAACTGGTGTTTAGAAAAAAAAGAAGTGTTTGTATAAACTTAAAGGATTTTGAAAAAAAAAAAATAAAGTTCTTTCCCTTTTCCGAGATCGTTAAAATTCAGAACACGAAGTTTTTTTCTTTCTTTAAAAAAAACAAGCTATTAACGAAAAAAAAAAGTATAAAAAAAAATAATTATATAAAAAAAAAAAACCCAATTAACTACTTATGAAAATATTAAATTGTAATTCTTCTTGTTTAAACTATGTATTAACTAAAAAAAAAAATATAAAACAAAAATCTTTTAATAAAATGTATTAATAAGTATACAAAAAAAAATCAAAAAGTATGTATTAAAAATCATAAGAAATGAAAAAATCAAAAAATATAATTAAGAAAAATATCTTTTAATAATATGTATTAATAAGTATAAAAAAAATCAAAAAGTATAATTAAAAATCATAAGAAATATTATATAAGATAAAAAAAAAATCAAAAAGTTTATATACACAAACAAAAAATTCTTCTAATAATATGTAAATTAAAATAATATGTATTAAATATAAATTTAAATAATTTTAAATGGTAAATTTATATATAAAAAAAAAACAATAAAAAAATATACAAAATAAATTTAGAATATAATATTATGTATTAAAAATAAATTTGAATAATATTTGAAATACTAGCTATTATTATACATTTATGTCTGGCTTTTCAACCATATCATTCATATTCAGAAAATTCACTTTGAATTTTCTTTTTCAAAGGGGGGAAGGATGCAGTGTTCGCACTACAAATCATCCTATCCATATTCATCCAGGGTGGTCTCTCTTCACAAGAATCACATCTGTTTCCCATGATAATGATCGTTTCACATTTATTTCATAAGATTCTTTTGCCCACTGACAATATCAACGAATCGTGTGTATCTCCACATAAACATATTTCATCAATAGCTGACTAATATAACATTTGCATTACATATTTCAAGTGTTCTTGGTAATGGATATCTAATATCCGCTTCCAAGGGCAAACACCGCAAAGAAAAAATCAAAGTGGTTAAAACTTATCCTATACCGAATTAAATTAAATCGTTTTTGGGTTTTGTTGGCTATTATAGACGATTCATTAATAACTTTTCCAGTATAGCCAAACCATTGACAAAATTACTCAAAAAGAACATCACGTTCAAATGGGACATCTTTTGTGACGAAGCATTTAAGATCTTAAAGGAACAAATTATTAATCCTCCAATTCTAATATATCCTGATTTCGAAAAAGTGTTTGTAGGTACAACTGACGCCAGTGACGTAGGTATAGGCGCTGTACTTTCGCAGGGTGAAATTGGACAAGATAAACCAATTTGTTTTGCCAGTCGAACACTGAATGATAATGAGACTCGATATACTACCACTGAAAAAGAGTTATTAGCCATTGTCTTTGCAGTTAACCAATTCCGACCTTACCTCTATGGTCAAAAATTCATAATATGTACAGACCATAAGCCTTTAGAATGGCTTATGAAATTAAAAAAACCCAATGACTAGATTAGCTAGATGGAGAATTTTACTCTCTGAATACGAATACTCGATAAAATACAAACCTGGAAAAATAAATTCAAATGCAGACGCATTAAGTCGTATACCTATCGAGCCAAAAGATAATGTCATGGTAATAACGCGGAACCAAAAGAAAATATTGGAAACAGAAAAAACAAATGAACATGTAAATCCAATCGAATCATCTCAAAACGAAATACAGATAGTTTCTAGCTTTTCATTAATAGAAAAGGACGGTGAAATCCATCAAGACAAAAAGCTTCCTCTCAAAATAATAATTGATTATAACAAAGAATACTATAGTCCTATCAATGCAAACGACTTAGCGAATTGTAAAAACCAAAAAAATGCATTCTTATGCCCAATGCTACACCCTTTGTTCAATTTAAACTCAAAACTTTTCAACTGCGAGGTAGAATTATTACGAAAACCGGAAATTTTCCCACCCACATGCGAAGTAAAAGAAGCAAATATTTCAACCATATGGTTACCAATTTCTACCCATAACAAACGGTTATTCTCTACAACACACAGTTATGAAATAGATGAAATTTGCAAGGATGACATAACAACTTACACACTTCAAGGAACGGCTAAGCTTGAGATCACGGGAAATTGCTATATCAAATCTAAGGACCTGATAATACGTTCGTAAAATGAACTAGATACCATTTCCCACTCTTCTTATATACCACCGATAAACATTTCAACGTTTTTAACTAACATTACTCTTCCAGTAATCGGTGAAAATAAAAATGAGATAGCGCTAATAAAATTCTCCAGCCAAAATGAACTTAAGCTTATATCAAACCGAATAAAAGATCTTAAGTCTGAAGAAAATACTCCACTTTTGCCAATTAGCTCCCATGATATACATCAATATACAGTGATCTATACAATATTAGTATTGATTTTAACATTTTGTTTTTACTGCCTGGTTCGATGTATGAAAAGGAAACAAAAATCTGTAAAGACTGTAAGGAATAGTAACGAAATCCAAGAAACAAACGAACCCTCCGTAACCGTACTACAAGTCCCTATAAAAAATTAACCCCTCCCGTCTACAGCACCGAAACTAGTGTTAACAACTGGTGTTTAGAAAAAAAAGAAGTGTTTGTATAAACTTAAAGGATTTTGAAAAAAAAATAAAGTTCTTTCCCTTTTCCGAGATCGTTAAAATTCAGAACACGAAGTTTTTTTCTTTCTTTAAAAAAAAACAAGCTATTAACGAAAAAAAAAGTATAAAAAAAAAATAATTATATAGAAAAAAAAAACCCAATTAACTACTTATGAAAATATTAAATTGTAATTCTTCTTGTTTAAACTATGTATTAACTAAAAAAAAAATATAAAACAAAAATCTTTTAATAAAATGTATTAATAAGTATACAAAAAAAAATCAAAAAGTATGTATTAAAAATCATAAGAAATGAAAAAATCAAAAAAATATAATTAAGAAAAATATCTTTTAATAATATGTATTAATAAGTATAAAAAAAAATCAAAAAGTATACATTAAAAATCATAAGAAATATTATATAAGATAAAAAAAAAATCAAAAAGTTTATATACACAAACAAAAAATTCTTCTAATAATATGTAAATTAAAATAATATGTATTAAATATAAATTTAAATAATTTTAAATGGTAAATTTATATATAAAAAAAAACAATAAAAAAATATACAAAATAAATTTAGAATATAATATTATGTATTAAAAATAAATTTGAATAATATTTGAAATACTAGCTATTATTATACATTTATATCTGGCTTTTCAACCATATCATTCATATTCAGAAAATTCACTTTGTGTATCTCCACATAAACATATTTCATCAATAGGTACCTAAACTCATTCTGCCTGATAGCTGACTAATATAACATTTGCATTACATATTTCAAGTGTTCTTGGTAATGGATATCTAATATCCGCTTCCAAGGGCAAACACCGCAAAGAAAAAATCAAAGTGGTTAAAACTTATCCTATACCGAATTAAATTAAATCGTTTTTGGGTTTTGTTGGCTATTATAGACGATTCATTAATAACTTTTCCAGTATAGCCAAACCATTGACAAAATTACTCAAAAAGAACATCACGTTCAAATGGGACGTCTTTTGTGACGAAGCATTTAAGATCTTAAAGGAACAAATTATTAATCCTCCAATTCTAATATATCCTGATTTCGAAAAAGTGTTTGTAGGTACAACTGACGCCAGTGACGTAGGTATAGGCGCTGTACTTTCGCAGGGTGAAATTGGACAAGATAAACCAATTTGTTTTGCCAGTCGAACACTGAATGATAATGGGACTCGATATACTACCACTGAAAAAGAGTTATTAGCCATTGTCTTTGCAGTTAACCAATTCCGACCTTACCTCTATGGTCAAAAATTCATAATATGTACAGACCATAAGCCTTTAGAATGGCTTATGAAATTAAAAAACCCAATGTCTAGATTAGCTAGATGGAGAATTTTACTCTCTGAATACGAATACTCGATAAAATACAAACCTGGAAAAATAAATTCAAATGCAGACGCATTAAGTCGTATACCTATCGAGCCAAAAGATAATGTCATGGTAATAACGCGGAACCAAAAGAAAATATTGGAAACAGAAAAAACAAATGAACATGTAAATCCAATCGAATCATCTCAAAACGAAATACAGATAGTTTCTAGCTTTTCATTAATAGAAAAGGACGGTGAAATCCATCAAGACAAAAAGCTTCCTCTCAAAATAATAATTGATTATAACAAAGAATACTATAGTCCTATCAATGCAAACGACTTAGCGAATTGTAAAAACCAAAAAAATTCATTCTTATGCCCAATGCTACACCCTTTGTTCAATTTAAACTCAAAACTTTTCAACTGCGAGGTAGAATTATTACGAAAACCGGAAATTTTACCACCCACATGCGAAGTAAAAGAAGCAAATATTTCAACCATATGGTTACCAATTTCTACCCATAACAAACGGTTATTCTCTACAACACACAGTTATGAAATAGATGAAATTTGCAAGGATGACATAACAACTTACACACTTCAAGGAACGGCTAAGCTTGAGATCACGGGAAATTGCTATATCAAATCTAAGGACCTGATAATACGTTCGTAAAATGAACTAGATACCATTTCCCACTCTTCTTATATACCACCGATAAACATTTCAACGTTTTTAACTAACATTACTCTTCCAGTAATCGGTGAAAATAAAAATGAGATAGCGCTAATAAAATTCTCCAGCCAAAATGAACTTAAGCTTATATCAAACCGAATAAAAGATCTTAAGTCTGAAGAAAATACTCCACTTTTGCCAATTAGCTCCCATGATATACATCAATATACAGTGATCTATACAATATTAGTATTGATTTTAACATTTTGTTTTTACTGCCTGGTTCGATGTATGAAAAGGAAACAAAAATCTGTAAAGACTGTAAGGAATAGTAACGAAATCTAAGAAACAAACGAACCCTCCGTAACCGTACTACAAGTCCCTATAAAAAATTAACCCCTCCCGTCTACAGCACCGAAACTAGTGTTAACAACTGGTGTTTAGAAAAAAAAGAAGTGTTTGTATAAACTTAAAGGATTTTGAAAAAAAAAAATAAAGTTCTTTCCCTTTTCCGAGATCGTTAAAATTCAGAACACGAAGTTTTTTTCTTTCTTTAAAAAAAAACAAGCTATTAACGAAAAAAAAAAGTATAAAAAAAAAATAATTATATAAAAAAAAAAACCAATTAACTACTTATGAAAATATTAAATTGTAATTCTTCTTGTTTAAACTATGTATTAACTAAAAAAAAAATATAAAACAAAAATCTTTTAATAAAATGTATTAATAAGTATACAAAAAAAAATCAAAAAGTATGTATTAAAAATCATAAGAAATGAAAAAATCAAAAAATATAATTAAGAAAAATATCTTTTAATAATATGTATTAATAAGTATAAAAAAAAAATCAAAAAGTATATATTAAAAATCATAAGAAATATTATATAAGATAAAAAAAAAATCTAAAAGTTTATATACACAAACAAAAAATTCTTCTAATAATATGTAAATTAAAATAATATGTATTAAATATAAATTTAAATAATTTTAAATGGTAAATTTATATATAAAAAAAAACAATAAAAAAATATACAAAATAAATTTAGAATACAATATTATGTATTAAAAATAAATTTGAATAATATTTGAAATACTAGCTATTATTATACATTTATATCTGGCTTTTCAACCATATCATTCATATTCAGAAAATTCACTTTGAATTTTCTTTTTCAAAGGGGGGAAGGATGCAGTGTTCGCACTACAAATCATCCTATTCATATTCATCCAGGGTGGTCTCTCTTCACAAGAATCACATCTGTTTCCCATGATAATGATCGTTTCACATTTATTTCATAAGATTCTTTTGCCCACTGACAATATCAACGAATCGTGTGTATCTCCACATAAACATATGTCATCAATAGGTACCTAAACTCATTCTGCCTGATAGCTGACATTTGCATTACATATTTCAAGTGTTCTTGGTAATGGATATCTAATATCCGCTTCCAAGGGCAAACACCGCAAATATGGGTCAGGGTAGTGCTACACAGAATGAAGTGTCAAATATCTGTTGATGAATGAATGACGGAGGTACACTACACTATATTGAGGGCAGTCTTACGAAATATGGAAGTGACGAAATAGTCATTGGAAATGCAATGTGTATTTAATATGAATGACCTGCACAACAGTGCAGGAAATATAAATGTTGTGGAAGGGATGATCATACTGGATGATGACTCTGCATTTTAAAGAATGGTTGAAGAGTCAGAGTTAAGTCGGTTGACCAACGAAAAGCTTAAATGAGGATGCTAAAAACAAAGAAGGACAAGAATGTATTCCGTACATTCATTATCAGTATAAATGGGGATGCTAAAAACAAAGAAAGATAAGTGTGTACATTCATGTCACTATAAATAAGGGTATTCAAAACATTGTGAAGTTAGTTCTAAAGAAGTATGAATAATGCGAGCATTGTGCTCTAAGAATATTATTTTTTTTAATTCATAGTTTAATTCCTCGTAATTAAAATTGGCGCAGTCGGTAGGATGGTATTAACTTGATATCATCCGTAACGAACAAATAAAATAATTAGTGAATTTATTCTCAAGATCTTCAACGCAAATGAAGTACAAACTTTTGAAATAATAACTAATGTCTTTAAGTGCGCACGTAAACCGCTAATCACTGAAATATTTGTACTCAAAGTTAAAAGTAAAATAAACGTTGAACAATCTAAAATTAATCAGTGGTTCACCCTAACTAACATAGTAATACCACGAATTTTCATAGAGAAGGGTTGATTTTCTAAATTTAATTTTAAAAGAAATTACAAAACAACAAAAATAATAAATGAGCTTACTAAAAAAATCAAGAAAAAAGAAACACCCTCAGATCAGATTCAAGGACGAAGGAACCTCATCATCAGAAGAAGAACCCAATCAACAATTGATAGATATCAGAAATTCAACAATTCCAGAGAACATCTCACGAACAAAAGGAAATAATAGTAAAAACTATAATTTTAAGATAGAGAATAAGAATAATTGTGAAAAAGTGGCTAATAATGATGTAGAAACACCAACAAAAAACTAACATTAGATCCATTAAAATGGATTGAAAAATTAGGAAATGATGCTTCTGCGTTCAGCTTGGTGGTATGGGGCCTTTATTACGTTGATTGTTGACTTGGGAGAGTTAACGTAGATGCTTAAACCGTAATCAATTTTACTTAGTACCAACGATAGATAGTTTACAATGTTAGCCCTAGCCACTAATTTCTTCTTAAGCTCCACACAATGGGATTTCCAATTGAATTTACAATTAAATGTTATACCTAGGATACTCAGGTTAGTGACATTATCTATATCTATGTTATTAATACTTAAGATTAAGTTATTGCGTGAGTTTACGACAAATGTGGATGGATTTACATTTATCCAGAGACAGATTTACCTCAGAAAGTTTGGACCAATCAAGTATGTAGTTAATTAATGTACTTTGCAAAGAATGTAAAAATCATCTGCATAAGCGCAATGGTCAAGGAGAGGGTGTTTCATTATTATTTTGCTCAGTTCGTCGAATGCAATAATAAATAACACGACTGTAATGGCGATCCTTGTGGAATGCCATTGAATAATGGGAAGGAAGACGAAAAACAGTTGTTGGCTTTGACACAAATTTGTCTATTGGTAAGAAAAGACTTGACATATCTGAACATTTTTGGGCCAATACCCCATCGCATCAAATTATTTAATATTAGATGGATACCAACTCTGTCGAAAGCCTTTTCGAAGTATAAGGAGAGTACGGTGACATGATTACGGGCGGATATGGCTTTTGATATGTAGGCGTCCAAGTGAAGAAGTGCTTCAGCACAGCCCTTACCTGGTTTGAAAGCTATTTGGTTTAATGAAATTAATTTTTTTGATTCAATGAACCAAATTAACCTTCTAGCAACTATTTTTTCGAGGACTTTTGACATACACGATATTAGCGAGATTGGACGATATGAATCGATGGTGTTTATGTTTTTGTTTGGTTTTGGCAATTGTAGAATTGTGGCTAATTTCCAATTATGAGGAATAATACCTGACTCTATAATATTGTTTTAAAGATGAATGAGTCTGGAAGAAGCTATTTCTAGAAGATTTTTAAGCACGGGGTAGTTGCTTAAACAACTTTGCAGCTCTAAATTTTTTTTTTTTTGGCCTTCGATATATTTTGCGGCTAGTGAGATAGAAACATTATAGGAAGCATTTAGGCAATTTGCTTTATTAACACAAAAGTTTATATTAAAATTTACATCTTTTGATGCATTTGACCAGGTTTCAGCTAGATAGTTACTAATTTCCAAAGGTGTAGACACCGAACCTAGGGGCGTTATTATTTTTCTAATAGGTTTACAATTGTAGCTACCAGTTAGGCATCGAATGTTTTGCCAAATTTGAAGGAGGTGAATTGGGATTGATGGAAGAGGTGAAATTGCTAAGGAATTTCGCTTTGTTTATTTTTTGCTTCCCTGCGAAATTTGGCATTGGATTTTTTGTAAGCAAACAGGTTGGTCTGATTTAGATGACGTTTGAAAAGACGCCAAGTTTTCTTTTTATCTTGTCTTAAATCTCTCAACTCCGAGCTCCACCACGGGACTGTATGTTTACCCGTGTGAGGGGAACTTTGTGGGATAGATTTGTTTGCAGCAGTACGAAAGGCTTTGAGAAATGTGGCTGCTTCTTTATTCACGTTGCCTGAAGATGGATCAACTGATAAGTAATCTATAATATACTTGTCAAAACAAGCCCAATTAGCTAAATCAGTTTTGAATTTAGGAGTTACAGCTGTTGTAGTGAACCCTTGGCTAATAGATATGATGCAAAATATAGGAAAATGATCACTTGCATGGAGATAATCTAATATTTCCCAAGAAGTTTTTCTATATATTTTCGGGGAACAGCAGGTTAGGTCGACGTGAGTAAAAGTGCCGTGGGTGGGGAAATGAGTAGGAGAACCATCGTTTGGAACGATGAGATTGGAAGAAAACAAAAAGGATTCAAGGATATTACCTCTGGAATTAGTTCTGGGAGAGCCCCATATCACGCTCCAAGAGTTTACATATCCAGTCAGGAAAACAGGGGTGTTTATTTGACTGATTATATAATCAAGGTCGGATTTGGAAAAAGTTTGATCTGGCAAAATATATAAAACCGTGAATTTGAACGAAAGTTCTAATTCTAAAGCTAAGAATAAGATGTTGGAAATGATGACTATTTCTTTGTGGGAGATGTTATTTTTAATAAGAACACCGATCCCTGTTTAGCTGAAAGGTTACAAGCAAGGTTTTTGTAAAAACCTAAACATGATTTAGGAATTATTGGTTTAAAATTATATGAGCAGTAAGTCTCTTGTAGAGATATGACACATGGTTTTTGATCTTTTATAAGGATGTTTAGTTTATCATAATTGTTGATGAAACCTTTGAGGTTCCATTACATAATTTTGCATGTGGTATTTGTTTTATGTTGTTGTTTTAAGGATTGGTAAGTATTTTAAGGTCGTGGTCCGCCTTGGTTGAAATTGGGGCGGGCCAGTCCAGCTGGTATCGCCCACCCCCCCACCGGCCAACTCCGGCCGCGACCTTTGAGTTGCAATATTTTTAGTTGTTTTATACATCATCATCCTTCTCGGATGAGTCCATAAAGTATTCATTATTGTTTATCAGGTCCTTTGTCATGGAAGTTATTGGAGAATCAGGGGTAAAGTTGTTTAAATTTTGTGTAGAGGGAGTAGAGTAATTTTGAATAGGTTGGTTAATATTTGGATGTGTTGTAATTGTTTGTTCGTTTGATTTTTGTGTTGGTGTGGTGGAGATGTTTGTGACTGGAAGAGAGTCGGAAATTGGAGATTCCAAAAATGGGTTTGGTAGGGTTATATTTTCCATGTTGGGTGCTACTGATGTTTCAGAAATAAAATTTGTTTTTGCGAGAGATAAGGAGCTAGATGGATTAATAACTGTTGTAGTTTTTTGATTTTGTTTGGTTTTGTCTGCATATGATATGGAGGAGAGAGTTGGAAGAACAGGGCTGGATTGATTGTAGATGCGCTTGGCATCTGATAAACTGCATTTATTCCTCGTTTTAATTTTTAGAATTTCTTTATTTTGCAAATATTTGGGGCAAGATGTGGATGAGGAAGGGTGGGCTTCAGAGCAGTTCGCACACATGGTGCGGGTGCATTCTGAAGGATCATGGGGAAGAAGACTGCATGTGACGCAGGATTTGTTTTTGGAACATCTCTACGAAGTATGGCCAAGTAATTGGCAGTTGCGACATCTCATCGGGTTGGGGATGTATTCTTGGACCTTGGCCTTGAGCCATCCTATTTCCACAGTTGTGGGAGCTTGGTAAAGGTCAAAAGTGAAGAGAACCAATCCAGTTGGGCTGGCTTTTCCATCATGTAATTTGGTGAACTTGTAAACGTCAGTTACACCTTGCGTTTTCATTTCTTCCACAATTTCACTTTCAGGGATACAAGCGAGACAATGCGCATATACAATACCCTTGGATGAATTAAGGTTAGCGTGGAGGCTAACCGAAACAGGACATTGGTTTGCTAGATTGGAAACTCGAAGAAATTTGTCGGCAACTTTTTGAGATTTGGTTAGGATGAGTATGTTCCCATCAGTCAGCCATCAGACGAATAGGGGGAATAACATGTAGCATATGAAAACATGCACGTGCCGTAACTATTCGGGACTGGTGGAAGTGTGATCATAGCCTCTTTGCGGCGGCCGCTGGTAACAAGCCTTTTAAAAAAGGTTTGGCTAATATGATCAGGCTGGTTCCTCAGGTTGGCAACAGGTTAATTCCCTGTTCCGTAAAATTTAGAATTACGAACCCGACAACAAGCCTCGGAAACGGACTGATCTCACGACGACAACCAACGCAACGAAAACGGCAAAACCATTTACGAATTTTCTTATGGAACGTACGATCGCTCTATAGAGCTCGAGCTGCTCAGCAGCTAGCCGATGCCCTGTCAAAATATAGAGCTGACATAACAGCACTACAAGAAATCAGATGGACAGGGAATGGTGTTTTACAGAAGAAAGAATATGACGTATACTACAGCTGTCATACAAAACACCATGTGCTCGGGGTAGGCTTCCTAGCCAGCGAAAAAATGAAGTCTATCATCGGCTTTAACGCTATAAGCGAAAGGCTATGCACTCTTCGCGTGCGAGGCAAATTTACGAACATTAGCCTCATTAACGTTCACGGACCTACGGAGGAGTCCTCAGACGAAGAAAAAGAGACTTACTACGAACAAGTCGAGAGGACCCTCAATGCCTGTCCAAGGTATGACGTAAAAATCATCCTTGGGGATTTGAACGCAAAAATAGGTCGGGAGCCGGTATTCAGGCATTACGCAGGCACCCATAGTTTGCATGAGAACACTAATGACAATGGACTTCGAGTCTTCGAGGCAGCATCGAAAAACATGGTCGTTGCGAGTACCAGGTTCCCGCGAAAAGATATCTACAAAGCCACCTGGGTATCACCTGATGGAGTCACTCGTAACCAAATAGACCACGTGTTGATAGACCGTCGCCACTACTCGAACTTGATGATGGTACGAACGTACCGAGGCGCCAATATCGACTCGGATCACTATCTTGTTGGTATGGTCTTCCGAGGGCGGATTGCCTTGCGAAGACGTATTGCATCCGCCGATCAAGTTCGAATCAACACGGCTGCCCTGCGCAATGAAAATGCCAGTAACACCTTTGGTAATGCGTTAGGACTCGCCCTAGAATCGCTTGATTTAGGGAGAGTAAGTCCTGGGGCCATTATGCTGGGCGTAGATGAGAAGTGGACACGCCTTAAGAATACTGTCATTAGTACTGCCAACTCCATCTTAGGCAGCAGTCGTAGAAATCGGAACGACTGGTTTGATGATGAATGCATGCTAGCGACTGAACGTAAGAATGTTGCGTACCGAGCAATGCAACAATCTTATAGAACGCGGGCACGCGAAGAAGAATATAGAGCTCAGAAGAATAGAAAAACGGCTTCACAGACAGAAAAAATCAGCCTGGGAGAAGAACTTAATCTGTGAAATAGAAAAAAGCCGAGAGCGAGGTCCGCACCAGGCGCGGAAGTTCTACCAATCCATCCGAAACATGACGCAGTACACACCACGCTGCACATACTGCAAGGACGGAGAGGGAAATCTGATCACCGATCCACAAAGCATACTGGAACGATGGGAAGTGTACTTTAATGAATTGCTAAATGGTCAACTCACTGCAGAAGTGGAGGCTCCACTGCTTCAAGACGAATACCCTATGTTGCCGTCACCAAGCATAGAAGAGGTTGAGAAGGCTATAGACCGGCTAAAGAAAAACAAAGCCCCGGGAGCTGATGGTATACCAGCCGAATTATTTAAACACGATGGGCCAGCTCTACGTCAGGCAATTCATGATATTATAGTGCACGTGTGGGAGCATGAAGAAATGCCAGAAGACTGGCGAAAAGGTATAATATGCCCCATACATAAGAAAGGAGATGTCACAACGTGCAGCAACTATAGAGGTATCACGTTGTTGAGTACCGCCTATAAGATACTCTCCTCTATCCTACAAGACCGGATAACCCCATACGCTAAAACCATCATCGGACAATATCAGTGTGGTTTCATTCCAGGCAAATCAACAACTGATCAGATCTTTACCCTTAGGCAGGCGATGGAAAAATGTCTAGAATGTAACATCCCAACATACCACCTGTTTATAGACTTTAAGGCCGCCTATGATAGCATAGCCAGGGTAGAACTTTACAAAGCCATGAGAGAATTCGGCATCCCAAATAAATTGACACGACTATGTAGGTTGACCATGACCAACGTAACAAGCCAAGTAAAAATAGCCGGATTGCTATCCAGACCAATCAACATTTTTAATGGACTCCGACAAGGGGATGGTTTGGCCTGCCTCCTCTTCAACCTGGCGTTGGAGAAAGCAATCCGTGACTCTGGCGCGGCAACAAGAGGGACCATCGTCAACAGGTCCAGCCAGATACTGGCTTACGCAGACGACATCGACATCATCGGAAGAGCCCAGCAAGCTGTACACGATTCCTTCATCCAGATCGAGCAGGCGGCACAAAATCTGGGGCTGCACATTAGTGAAGGTAAAACAAAGTACATGGTGGCGTTGAATGCGAGGCGAACAGTTGGTCAAACAATCAAGGTAGCGGAGCACGAATTTGAAGCGGTGCAATCCTTTAAATACCTTGGGTCAATAGTAGCAGCCGATAACAATATAGAAGAAGAAATACGCGGGCGGCTTCTCAAATCCAACAGAGCCTACTACAGTCTGTCAAAGCTCTTCAAATCCAGAAATCTCACCATAACTTCAAAACTACTGCTGTACAGGACCATGGTCCTGCCAGTACTCACATATGGATCCGAGACTTGGGTGCTTAGCAAAAGGCACTCTGACCTCTTAGCCGCGTTCGAGAGAAAAGTCTTAAGGAGAATTGTTGGCCCCATATGTGAGGAAGGACGATTCCGGAGACGGTACAATCATGAATTGTACGCAATCTACCTTGAAGCAGATATCGTGACAAAAATTAGGCTCGGTAGACTTCGCATGAGCGAAGAGGAACCTGCTCGGAAAGTTCTTTGTGGTACATTCTATGGCAGACGACAGCGTGGTAGACCATGCTTGCGCTGGAGAGATGGCGTAGACCAGGACGCCCGGAGCCTTGGGTGCGCAACTGGATGGTGTCGGCTCGAGACCGGGATAGGTGGAGAGACTTGTTGAAGGAGGCCAGGACCGGACCCCGGTTGTCGAGCCGATGATGATGATGATGAGTATGTTCCCATCTCTCAACTGGGAAATACTCGGTGCTAATAACATCAATAGCTTTTCGTGATACGAAAATACTTACACCAGAAAGGGGTTTTGCTTCATCTTTCGCGGCAATGAGGATGAACCGGGGATTTTTGAGGTCAGTTTTTATGGGTAAATCGGGATATTCGTCAAATAGATTAATGTTCATTTTATTTTTCTTAGGACGAGGTTCTAGAAACGATGGGTTAGCTAACCCAGCAAATCTATTCCCGGGTTTTATTTTATTTGCCCCGGGGCCATATTTTATAGAGAAAAAATGTGTTGCACGTGAAAAAAAAAGAAAACACGCGGCTTGGAAAAAAAGAAACCAGTAATAGAACCGGTGGTGTAAGCGAGATGGATATATGTATATGCACACGCACAGTGAGCTAAGCACACCAAAATACAGAGAGAAGTCAACGATGTAAACGCTACGAGAGCTAGACGGAGACTGAAGTTAATATTAATAAACAGTTTAGTGAACAAATGTTAAATTTTAGAAAAAATAATAAGCGAAGGTACAGAAGTAATAGATAAACTAAAAGGACAAAGAATAAGTGAATGAGCTAAGAATAGAGTTAGAATTTTCAGATAAAGAAGTTAAAAATGCAATGGAAAAAATAGAAGACATAATAATGACTAGTAGAACAGGATTTTTGACACAAGACATATTAACGTCACAGAAAATAAAAGAATACAATATAGCTTTTGAAAAACTATAAAATGTAAAAATTCATATCGCGACCTACAAAGCATGTATTGACAATAAATATCTTATACAGAGTTTTCCAATAAATAATAAAGTCATAAAATTACCAACCAATATTATTTATAGTATTTATAGAAAAAGATAGTATTATTTATTTTGAAGATAATGAATCAAAAAAATTGAAGAAAATAAATGATCAATGTATCGAAAATATATTATTTGAAAAAATGTTAAAATGTTATGAAGAAGAATTTACTAAAAAAATGTAATTATCGAAAATGAAGAATTTATTGTACTAAAAAACTTAAATAAAACACAACTGAAACATAATTGTGATGACTTAAAATATGAAATTGAAGGTAATTATTTAATAAAGCTAAGAAATGGTAGAGTAGAAATACCGAATAAAACTTTAAATAGGAGAGAATATAAGAGATTTAATTATGCCAATAAATAAATTTATTTTTAAAAAAGATGAATGCAAAATAGGAATACTAAATTTTGAAGATATTGAAAACACAAAACCTATAATAGAAGTAAAGTTAAATAAAAAACAGACTACTTATAGTGGAACAATATTAATAATGTTTGTTACTGTAATAATCATACTAATCTTGTATTGTAAAAGCAAAAATAAAGTAAACAAAACTATTGTAAATCGTCCAAGGGTCACTTCTCAATCGTTAGACGATACTAAGAGGGGAGGGGTTATATCCACAGAATCTCCAATTACCCATAAAATATTCTAATCTATTCCTGTAAATATATAGAATAAGAATGAATCTAGAAACAATAATATCGAACAAAGAAAGATATAACAAATATAGGTACCTGCCATATAACGGTTATGAAAAAGATCTTTTTTTTTCGAAAACGGCTCTAACGATTTTGATAAAATTTGCCATTAGTGATACAAAATTGAACACCTTTTAGATAGCTTAAACCATTTTTCTTTAGGAACAGTTTTAATGGTACATGTCATATAACGTTTTTTTTTTAATTTTCACTTTCTCGTTAACGACTGGACAGATATTTACCAAATTGTATTTCTAAGAAAACCTAAATAGTCAACGAATAATAGCGCACTTAATTTTTAAATTTAGCTTTCAAATAAAAATTATTGATTAGCTGGAATTGGCATACCCCAAGTTTTTCATAAAAATATTTTAAAAAAGTTGTGATTGGCAGTTGCGACATCTCATCGGGTTGGGGATGTATTCTTGGACCTTGGCCTTGAGCCATCCTATTTCCACAGTTGTGGGAGCTTGGTAAAGGTCAAAAGTGAAGAGAACCAATCCAGTTGGGCTGGCTTTTCCATCATGTAATTTGGTGAACTTGTAAACGTCAGTTACACCTTGCGTTTTCATTTCTTCCACAATTTCACTTTCAGGGATACAAGCGAGACAATGCGCATATACAATACCCTTGGATGAATTAAGGTTAGCGTGGAGGCTAACCGAAACAGGACATTGGTTTGCTAGAGTGGAAACTCGAAGAAATTTGTCGGCAACTTTTTGAGATTTGGTTAGGATGAGTATGTTCCCATCTCTCAACTGGGAAATACTCGGTGCTAATAACATCAATAGCTTTTCGTGATACGAAAATACTTACACCAGAAAGGGGTTTTGCTTCATCTTTCGCGGCAATGAGGATGAACCGGGGATTTTTGAGGTCAGTTTTTATGGGTAAATCGGGATATTCGTCAAATAGATTAATGTTCATTTTATTTTTCTTAGGACGAGGTTCTAGAAACGATGGGTTAACGTTTTTTTTTTTTATTTTCACTTTCTCGTTAACGACTGGGCGGATATTTACCAAATTGTATTTCTAAGAAAACCTAAATAGTCAACGAATAATAGCGCACTTAATTTTTAAATTTAGCTTTCGAATAAAAATTATTGATTAGCTGGAATTGGCATACCCCAATTTTTTCATAAAAATATTTTAAAAAAGTTGTTTGAAAAAAATCGATTTATTCGAAAACTGAATATACTGTAATACTTAAAAATTACTGGCATACCACAATTTTCTAGGAAAGCTCTGGTTTGTAATAAATTAATTTTCAAAGTTATTTTTATTTTATTTATTATTTTTTTTTTAAATTATTGCATTTTAAATTTTTTTAAAAAATTTAAAAAATTATTTCATACACACAAATTGAAAGACTACATAAATAAAGAGAAGAACGCTCGACCCAGTTAGTGCTCGGACACGCACTGAGCGGCGTGCGTCGCTCTGCCGCTCAGTTATATGGGCCGCCGCTTAACGACTACGTGGCCGCAACTGTACAGCTTCATATGTTTTAATTTTTTCGCCGCTCAAAGCGACGCCGCTCAGACGCTCATTGCGTGTCCGGGGACTTATGCTTTTTTGCTGTAAGACCCTAGCTTGCTATATGAGCAAGTTTGTGCGACCTAGTCGTTTATTTTTAAATTTTTAATTTATTGATAACGGCTCAACGCGTCTAATAGATGAGGTAGGTACCAATTAAAAACTTGTGTTGAGCTCAATTTTCAAATTTCAAATTTTCGAAATAGGTGTTGGCGAAGTTGCAAACCTAAAAATCATAGAATTCGTCTGTTTTCGAAACAAATATTCATAGCGTCTGAAGTATACTACTTTTGCACAACTGAAATCCTCGAATGATAACCATTAATTTAATGTACATACCTCAACTTCAGTCAGGTGAGAGGGGGCGCGAGGGGGTTTAGGGTTCTAACTCCCTCCTAATTGGGATAATAGTTATACAGATTATAAAAAAATTTGCCCTCTTGATTGTTTTTCTAAAAACATCTTCAGTGTGGTGTCCGTTTTTTATTGGTAACCTATCCCAGGAATAAGTGGGTAACGGCCCTACCTCAGGCAAAAGTAGTTGGAACAGGGAAATGGCGAAAATGTCCTCGGCGATGACTCATTCAACGTTTGGAAGTTAGCTTTCATAACATGAGTGTTTTGTTGTTGAAAATATGCTAGTGCCATGCGTCAGTAGCAAATAAGCAGGGTGGTTTTTGATAGCTCAAGGAGGCCCCCCAAAAAGGCGGTAGATTACTACTCTATCCCAGAATATAAACTGAGTCACGAGCGTTACTACCGTCAAATATTGAGCAAGTCAAGTCTACTTGAGCTACATCAAGAGAGTTCGATCAACAGACTATCTGCTTGTGAGAAACTCAGTAACATTTACAGCCAACTAATAAAAAACAGTAAGAAGGCGAAATTAAAAAGTTTTTTGTCAGGGTTGGGAGGTGTAATCCAATAAGGAGATTTTTATAATTAAATGTATTTTAAAGTCAATGTAATTATTTAATTGTATTTATAATTTTTAAATAGTTTTTCTAAATCAACTTAATTATTTTTAGTGTGCAATGTGTGGTTCTCTTGAACATATTTTTGATTGTGGAAATTAAGTTTCTTAAATTAAATTGTAAGTTAAATTTTCATGTATGATTTGTATAGATGACATTACTGACGATGTATATTATTTTACAATAAAGGCCTGAGGCAGAGCGTTTTCATGCTCGAAACGTTGCAAACCATTTAACACCTAGTTTTATTGACCTGGAGCCTACTTAAACATAATATTATTTGTATAACATTGAAGAGATCACCAAAAATATCCAAATATCTATTATAACGGAGGGCACGCCGTACACATTTTCAAAATGGAATTTTATAACAACATCAAAACTAAATATGGTAACAACGCTTGCAATAATCTTAAGAAATTTAGTAGGATCAGCATTTCACACATCAAAAATTTCAACACACTGGTTTTCTTATGAAATGTAGAAAATTAGGATTAATTGAAAAATTAATGGTAACCCTGCATTATCATCGCAAGTCCATAGTTTTGTGCTCCTCAATTTTATCGGTTTTTCTTGGTTCAAGTCGTTTGATAATTGTAAAAAGTAGTTTTTCATCTTTATTACAACTGATTGTACATAAATTAATATTTTGTTCAACGCTTTTTATAGTGCCGGAGTGAAATTCGCAAAAATTAATTATTACCTGCATGACACTTGATTCATTTGTTTAACCGTATATGTTAACATTTGATAAAAACTGTTTTTCATAACTTTTTTAAATCTGATCTTTCGCATCCGTTCTTTTAACATTAATGAATAAAAACTCTCACGCTTTAAAAATAGTGGTTATAGTTCACTGTGCGATTAATAGCTAAAAAAATATTCAAGTTTATTTGAATATTTGAATTATTTTGCCAAAACTTAAGGGTGTCCTAATCACCTTTGTGGTAATTTTTTTTCTCACGTCGCTCACGTAAAACGCCCTTTTTTGTTGCTCTTAAATTGAATATTAATAGTGCATTATGTCGACTAGGTGTGCGAAATGCGATTTGACAGTGACAAAAAGTTTCATCATGTGCGGCGGAATATGTAACCAAACATTTCATGAAAATTGCACCATGTTATCCGAAAATGTGTTAAATGTTTTAAAATCGAGCATTAATCTTTCGTGGAAATGTAACGCATGTTCGAGCAATTCGGCACTTGCTTTATTGGCTAAAATAAACGAACTTAATAAATTAGTATATCAGTTGAAGAGTGATATCTCTCAAATAAAAAATATTAATATCAACAAAAAATCATTACAATCAAGACATACAAATAATCAAGTCAGAAATTCTATTGCAAGTAATTTTGTTTGTGCTGCGGTTAATCAAAGTCCTTTATTATGCAAGGGCGTTGAACCATGCTCAAGTGCATCACTTAATAAAAATGTGTGTGAACGTGAAGAGGAAGTACAAGTAATTCACAGTAATATCAATAGTTTTCGTGCGGACCAGCAAAATAGTGCGGAGAATAATGTTATTGTTGAGGTAGATTATTCTGATCATGATAGGTTAGATCAAAACATAAACACTGTAGTTTCAAATGAAAGGCATATCAGATATCCTAATCAACGCGGCCAAAACAAATCAAAGTGGCGTAATACAAAGATCATTGTAGGTAATGATGGAAATGGTGCCATTGAGGGCCTAATGCGTTTTAAATCAAAGCTTGACATCGTAGAAAAATCAGTTTGTTGTGTTAAACTCATTAAAAAAAATTCTGATCCATCTGCTCTGAAATTTGTGAATTTTAAAGTTGGAATTCCTGTAGAAAAACAAGCTTTGGCATTAAATGCAAACTGTTGGCCTCAAATGGTATATGTAAAAGAATTCCGTTTTAAACCAAAAAACTATCAAATAGCAGTGGTTCCCACTCAAATCACGGCTTAAAAATAATAATAACACAGTGCTTGAAGTAAACAAATCTGCTGATGGTATTCGTATTTACTATCAGAATATGGGAGGTTTTAGTTCCAAAATAAGTGAACTGCAAATTATTATTGATGCTCATGACTATGACGTCTATGCTTTTACGGAAATATGGCTACATAACCATATAAACAGTGAAGAACTTTTTGATGTGAAGACTTATTCCGTTTTCCGCCTTGATCGTTTTAATATTAATAAACGACGGGGTGGTGGTGTACTCCTTGCTGTACGGCGTTCCTTCGCATCATATTCTATTAATATAAATATCACCAATGAGCCTAATATATCTAATATCGAACAATTATGTGTAAAAATCCCTGGCGAACATGGTCAAAGTCTGATTATGTTTCTCAGTTATATACCTCCTGTAGTTGTCACAGGAGGTATATAATTGTATTCACTATAAAGTTAGTGAATACAATCTACATATATCAAACATAGAAAGTGTGCTATCTACATTAGACTGTGGCGAATCAAATATTTGTGTTCTTGGTGATTTCAACCTAAGCGGCATCAAATGGATTGCTGGAGAGAATGATGACAGAATGTTACAAGCAAATTTACAAACGGAAGCTGAGATTTTATGTTTAGATTCTTTATATTCGAATGGCCTATTTCAAGTAAATAATATTTTTAATTCATTAAATAACTATTATCTTATTTTTATTGATGATAGCATTATCTTTAATATTAAAGAATGTCTTCCATTGTTAAAAAATTCAATCCATCACAAAGCTACTGAAATTGAAATCATTAGCATTCAATTTGATAACCATCATTTATTTCATAGACCAAATGAATTTATATATAATTTTAATTCCAGTAATTTAAAAATGTTAAATGATGAATTTGAAACTATTGATTGGTATTCGAATTTTCATAATAAATCTTTATGTGAAAACTTTAGCTTCTTTTTGAATACTTTTAAAACTGCGGTACTTAATAATGTGCAAAGATTTAAAACAAAAATCAGCTCCCATCCATCGCTTAAGAAAACTTAAGAATGTTAAAACTAAAGCTCACAAACTATTTATGAGAACTTAATGTGAAGCAGATTATATAAACTTTTCTCGTCTGCGAAAGGAATTATTTTTTTATCAAAATTTCTTGCTAGTACTTATATACAAAAAATAGAATCAAATTTGAAGCGCAATCCGAAAGGATTTTGGAATTCCCGACGGCTATGTCGTATGAAAATAAAACCTCTAGTGACCCCCAAGTCATTGTAGATATGTTTGCTCAAAATTTTCAAAAGGTGTATAATTCAACGACTAATCAGATTATAAATAATAATTTTACTTCTCTGCCATCAATCACTGATTGTTGCAATTTACAATTTAACATAAGTGAAGTCGCTAAAGCACTCAGTGACCTCGAATCAAATTCTGCCAGTGATTTTCACGGTATTTTTCCGATAGTTCTTAAAAATTGTGTTAACTCTTTAAGGAAGCTTTCTTCGATAAATCCAATTTATAAATCAGGAAGGAAAGATTTGGTAGAAAATTATAGAGCTATTTGTAAACTTTCCACTATTCTTGCGTCATTTTACCTCTTATGGTCAGCATGAGCCTATTTCTAGATGTAGCCGTGTATTTAATTCAGTTGGAAATATGGATATACACTTAAATAGAGATACGTTCAAAAAGGAGCTTAAGTTAACTTTGATGAAAAACTGATACTTGAATAATATGTAGTATATTCTGTAATTTTTCATTTATGTTAAATTTTTATTTTTTTATTTTTAAATTGTTAAAATCTGTTGATTTATAAAATCGTAGATTGATGAAATAAATAAATAAATAAATAAATTTTTTAAAAAATTCATTAGCTAATATTGACCTACTGTTTGAATTCTCCAACGAACTAGTTGAGAAAATCATAGAGAAAAAACTTCGCACCATTTATCCGACCGCATTTTAAAAGACCGCATTGATATTAATAAAGAAAAAGAAAGTGAAGAAGGCAACGGTAAAATATTTTTCAGTGTACCATATATACTTAAACTGACCCACGGTAAAATCTTATATGATGCCATCAAGCTAGACAAAACAAAAATGACATTCGCTTACAAAGCAAATTGCACTTTGAAAAAGCTCTTCACAAATACAAAGAGTCGAATAGAAAAACATGATCAACATGACATTGTATATGAGATCGGGTGCAAGGGTATCAACGAACGATACCAAGTTTGATTTTGATCGGTCTCGGTATCCATCAGTTATTCACTTTTGCTATAATTGTTCTCTAAAATTGGTGGATTTCCGATTGAGCTGAAATAAGTTTTAACGGATAGGTCTTGAATAGTTTTACACGCCGACACACACGATTTTTTTTCGTTGACTTTGAAAAAAGTTACATTGTGTTAATCGGTTTGCATCACTTTTCCAACATTTACTTTAATTGTTCAAATGTTTCTATAAAATGGTTGACGTCCAATCGCGCTAAAATAAACACGCTGATACTAATTTCTCTTTTTTTTGTCGCCATTTACGTTGATTTTTGGTTTGACTGGCAAAAATGTTATAAGTAGTTAATCGGTGAGCATCAATTTTTTTAACTTTGATCAAATTCCTGAATTTGGCCTTCTTTTAGAAATTGTTACTAATAGCATTTTTCATTTAAATATCAAAGATTTACCTTGAAAATCAATAAGTGCTTTTTAAATGAAACATGCTGGACTGCTTTTTTGTAGTGTTAGACAGAGCGGATTAATCACGCCTAGGCTATGTATAATGTGCCTGCGTTCCAAACGATCATCATAAAATCACTGGGATAGCTTTGTTTTTTGTATGATTCAAGAAATAAGAAGCCGTCATATATATGTTACACTTCCATTCAATTACAAGTATTATTATTTATTATCATTGTTTGTTTACTTGAACATTTGTACAAACTCGTAAAACTATTTTTAAATTTATGAAAAATGTTATGAATTTGTATTTTCTCGAGTGCAATAATATATTTATACCGTCCAACAAAGTAAAACAACAAAGCTATCCAATAGTGTGGTAGACGGCCATTGGTCAAACCATATTAAACTTAAGACTATCAAACTATTGTAAAAATTTCAAATTTATTTTTCTAATAAAGTTTCTCTTAACTAAACTAACTACTCAATAGATTTAGGATAAAAAAGAACGCGCACAAAAATACGCCATTAAAATGTTTTCATGTGTCACTGTTTAGATCAAATCTCTCAAATTTGCGAGATCTAATCTTTCTTGGTGAGATTTGCTCTTTTTCCCCTCTTTTCATTTAAATTAAACACCAAAAATACAAAAAGATCAAATCTTTTGAATGAAAAAGCAAATATTTTCGTAAATGAAAAACGCTATAAGAAACACATAAACAGAACACAGCGTCATTAAAACTACAACCTATTATCGCAAGTACATAAAATTTTATACGCAATTTTGAAATGCATTTTTCGCGGTTTCGGATTTTGGATATGTAATTCAGAAATTAATTCTGATTTAAAAATTAATTTTTAATAACTTTTATGATATTTTGAATTTGGTTTGCCCTAACAAGTATCAAAACATAATTCAGATCGACAATCTCTGAAAATAAGCTGAATAGTTAAGCTTCATTTACTTCGGGATATTAAAATCGATGTACAAATCAATGTGTCATTGTGTCAAACGTAATTTCTTGTCTGTAAATCTGCAAACAACATGGCCGTCAAAATTGAATTTTTCAAAAGATCTTAAAGAATTAAAATATCTATTAAAAATTGATACATTTTTTTATAACAATTATTTTTTAAATATTTCGCACACAATTTATCACAATTGAAATAAATAAAACACAAATAAAATCCATTCACCAAATCGACAGCTGATTATTGCATTCAAGGAAGGGTAAATCCGCCGAAAAATCCAGATCTGCAAAATTGATGGAAAATCAAAAAATAAATCGATTTATTTGCCCATTGGAACGCGTTAACGTTCAAAAATTAATCGTCGATCACAAATAAATTATTATTATGCCCCGCCCACTTTCCCCTCCCAACCGACGCGCGGGGAGGACCTTTAAATTATTTTTTTATTATAATGATTATTTTGTGTTATAATTCAGACATTTTTATTAGTTTTCTATTTTATTTATTTCAAGTGTTGAATTATACTTATTTGTTCGTAAATAATAAAAAAAAAATTAAGGTAAAAGATTGTAGGAGCAATTGATTTGACTAAAAAGCCATTTGGTTCATTAAGGTATTTATAATTCTTATTAATTATCCGATTTCAAATATTTAATCACTTCTTTTTTAAAGATTCTTATATTATTTAATGATTTGATTTCATTAGGAAGGTTATTATATAGTTGAAGCCCTTTAAACATCATTGTGTTCTGCCCTCGCGACGTTGATTTATGTAGTAGTCTAAAGTTTTGGGCACTTATAAGATTATACGGTTGGGAATCACTGACGTATTTTAAATTATTGCTTAAATACTTCGGAAGCATATCATTTTTTAACTTGAAAACAAACAATAAAACATTTAATTTGATTAGTTGTGTTATGTTTAGCCAATTAAGTCTCTGTAACATAGATTTTATATGAGTGAGTCGCGCACATTTCAAAATAATTCTCATTGCCTTATTTTGAAGTCTTTGAAGCCGAGAAATGTCTCCTTGGGAAGATAAAAATAAAATAGTTGAGCAGTATTGAAAATGAGGTTTTACAATCGCGTTATAAATTTTAATTGCAGTATTAATTGATTGTTTTTTTCTAATCCGTCCAAGAAAGTATATTTTTTTTGATAATTTTTTGCATACGTGATCCGTATTAGCTTTAAGATTTATTTTACTGTCAATAACCACCCCTAAGTATTTAAACTCATCCACACGATCGATATTTTCTCCATTAATTCGCACAACATTCTGATCCAAAGTGTTGATACACATATATTTAGTTTTTTTTAATATTAAGCTTTAACTTATTAGTAACGAGCCATTCACTTATGGATTGTAAGTCACTGTTAATTTTATCCGTACATTCTCGCATATCTTTTCCCGAAATAAATAGAAGGGCATCATCAGCAAACATACATAATTTACAATATTTAACTGCCAAATTTATATCATTAATATACAGCAGAAACAAGAACACTCCCAACACCGAGCCCTGCGGTACCCCTGTTTTTACTTCTTTTGCATTAGACACATTATTGTTCACTGATGTACGCTGTGTTCGAGCATTTAGATATGACTCAAACCACTTTATCTCATTATTTTTGATTCCATATTTAAAGAGCTTTTCAAGAAGTATTTTTCGGTCCACAGTTTCGAGGGCTCTCTTGAAATCCAAAAAGACTGCTATGACAATATTTTTGCTGTCCATCTCATTTTTCCAATTTTCTACCACCCAATTAAGCGAGGTTTCACACGAGTATCCTTTTCGAAACCACGATTGTTGATCCATTATTAAATTATTAACTTCCAAATAGTTTCTAAATTGATTTTCTACAAGTTTCTCTAAGACCTTTTCATAAATGGGGAGCATATTAACTGGTCGGTATTCTTCACATAAAATTGTATTTGGAGTTTTTTGTATTGGTATTACCAACGTTTCTTTCCATTTGCTAGGAAAATAACCCGATTATAAGGATTTGTTGATAATTGATTTTAATATCGGACCCAAGATTTCAAAGCCATCTAAAAACATTTGTGCACTCATAAATTTGTAGTCTTTCTTTTTACCCATAGATTTCAAAACTTCACATATTTCTCTGTTGTTAATAGTTTTAAAGGTGAAAACAGTCATATTATTATTAATTTTATCAGTATATGTCGTTTTTGGGATTTCCGCGATAATATCTTCCACACTTGTTATAAAATATTTATTAAATTCACTTGCTATTTCTATACTGTCATATATCATTAAATATTTCTTGCTGAAATATATTCGATCCATACCGAACTTTGGTTTCCAAGTTTGAACTGTTCATACTTTAAAATTTTATTTTGTTTTAATTTAGCTAACTTTCTATTAAACCACTGACATTTACCAGCCTTCACACTTTTCTCAACAACCATTCCTTTCACAATGTTTTCCAATTCATCAGAAAACAAGTCTGCTAATTCATCCACACTACTGTTGATAACATCCACACCAATAAGACCACTCGTTAGCAGATTAGAGAAAAGAATATCTTTTTTATAGTTTAATATTTTATACTTTGCCTTACTGCTTGTTTGTATATTGTTTTTTACTTTAATTTCAAATCGAATGGTTTCATGATCACTTATTTTTAATCTAGCGTCAGTTTTTGCCGTAATTCGTTCGGAATTCGATATTACATAATGAACAAGGGTCGATGAACTAGCTGTTATTCTCGTTGGTTCATTATTTATTACGCGTAAATTATTTTCTGCACACATAGACTGTATTCTACTTTTATATGTTCTATCACTCAACAAATCAATATTGAAATCACCTACGATAATAAATTCTTTATCAACATACACATGCTCTAGAAAATTCTCAAACATTGTACAAAAATTAGCTTTTGAACAACTTGGCGATCTATACACTAAGAGTAGTTTTACCATAGTGTTTCGATCACCAATATTGATTTCGAGACAGTCTGAGCCCTCATTGTTTTTGACCTCGTTAATAACTTCAAAATTTAATTCTTTTTTAATATAAATCAAAACACCGCCAGTATGTGAGAACTCACTTTTAATTTGAGCTAGATTGTAATTGATTTATTTTACTAATGGAAAGTCTCATTACTCTTTTCTGTTAAGGTACTGCAGAGTCCGTTCAAATAATAATTCAAGATTTTACATTCAAAATATTCTGATTCACCTGCGTTTAATTTTAATTAATTGGATACCGACAGAACAAGTAGGTAAGTAGTACTTATATCCATGTTCATAAAATTTGTTTACTGTTAATACTTATAAATGAACAAACACCTACACTATAACTAATGAACTCAACAACAACAAACTTCACCAACTAAAAAATAAAAACAACCAAAAAATAACATAAAACTTTCAGAAATGTTTCTTTTGGTGTTGACGTTTGAAGAAATATTTCTGAAATGTTTTTTGTTTCCCATTTTGTCATACAAGTGACATTTTCAGATGTTCAAACAACAAACAACTAATTTTTTTCTGTGCCATTTGCGATTTCCATATTGAACGTTTTCCATAGTGAATGGGAAACAGAATCATTTAAAAAAAAAATTTGCGTCCAGTTAAAAAAATTATTTCAGAAACATTTCAGAAATTTTTCCCTTTTTTGATTAATGCTTCAGAAATGTTTATGAAATGTTTCTTAGGTTTCTAAGATGAGGTTGATTTGAGATGTACACTAAACTAATGATTATCAGTCAAAAATTTCAGTGGTGCAAGAAAAAGTGTATGCCATCACTAATTTGTTCAATATATATGCAATATATTAAAATGAATGGCGTACCATAATTTTCTGTGAAAACTCAAGTCGATAGCAACTGCTATCGACTCATATACTTTATTTTCGGTTACCTTTCCGGCCCAAAAATTTGCTGTGGACTCTTACGACTATTTGCATACCTGTGTTGTAATCTGTAATTTTTTTCTTTCAAAATACTTAGTAATGGCAATACAAATGTAACAGAGCAAAATTTATAACTAAAAACACAAAACAAATCAAAGCAAAACATAGGAAGATTGATTTGTTTTTTTTTTTATAGTCACTTACTTTTGACAGAACACTTTGTTCATTTTTATGCCAAAAGAAATTTCTCCGACTGAAATTCGCAGCATGGGGAAATTATTAATGTCGTTTTCGGGTGGTAATCCCGAAGAGCTCTCCGATCTGGGATTCCAAGCGAACAAGTAAACACAGCTGCTTTCATTCTGAGGTATGTGTGTGACTGTAGTTTGAAACGTCAACGCTAATTCTATATAAATTTGCCAAACTCTTCAGTAAAAATTCGACTGCAACTATATCGTCATTTTAACTTGAGGATTATGATGAAGGGGATGCAATTGATGGAAAATTGCAGTGAACTATTTATTATATTTTTCACTTCAATAAATATATTTACTTTAATAAATTTGTAAAAAATATAAAATACGCAAGCGGAACAATTGACAAATGAAATTGTTTTGACGTTTAAAGGCGTGACTGTGTGAGTGCTTCTGGTTTTGATTCTGAATTGAAATTCAGAAGACAAAACTCTTCTTTCCAGGAGAGGAACTGTCATCTTGAAAGCCAAGCGAATGGTTTCAGAAGGCTTTTGGACGCTCCCGGACGCTTCTGGGCGACAAACCGAAAACGACATAAGTCTTTTAACAGCTCTCTCTGTTATGAAAAACTACCAAATTTGAGTCTTCTGAAACACGAACTGACCAATTTTCGTGTTAATTTGTTGATTTTTGTAGTTCTGGACAGCATGTGAAACAGATCTACATACATAACGTATGTATTCGTGCAAACAAAATGTTGATTCTTGTGTCTGACTGTTGATCTGCCTATCTTCCACAAGCACTTGCAGCCTAAAGGATTTGGACGATATCTTTTAAACTTGGCATCAAGGTTGGGTAGGGTGCATATCATGGAAATTGTTAGTATGTTTGTTCTTGGCCTAAAACTAAGGGTACCTGCCATATAACGAATATGAAAAAGCTTGTTTGTTTCGAAAACGACTCTAACGATTTTAAGAATGTTTGACATGAGTTACATACCGCATTAAAAACATGAGTTACATACCGCATTAAAAAAAAAAGTTTGAAGGGTATTTTCTAAGAAACAGTTTTAACGGTACCTGTCACATAACAATATTTTTTATTTTGACTTTCAGTGGATCTTTACCAAATTTTATTGACGATGATGGCGTTTATAATAACTTTCCTAAAAATGTTAAGAAAAAAAGCCGATTGTATTTCCCGGTAGCACGCTTCGAAAGTTGATATGTAGGTTGGGGGAGCTCTAAAAAGAACAGGATTAAAATATTGAAGTGAGGAAACATCGTTAAAACCGATTAAAACATATTTTTTTTCGGATTTAACCTGACTTTTTTTTGTATCCCGATTTTCTTGGTAGCCCACTTGTACCACTAACAGTTGAGATAGGTAAGGGGGCATGCTGCCCCACTGCAACTCCCCTGCCTGGCTATAGGATTTGGGATGGGTGCAGCTTTGGGTATGCAAAATTTCGAACGAATTATAATTTTTTTTTTCACTTTTTTCAATGTGTAAATCAACAATAAAAATTATAAAACACTTTACTAAGTTAATAAACAACTTTCTCGAACTAATAAAAAAAAATCAAAAATACCACAATATTGTAGGTAAGGTACCTATGCATTTTGTATGGAAAGTAGAAACTTTAAAAAT
Organism: Baccha elongata; assembly: GCA_951217065.1. Classification (NCBI taxonomy): domain Eukaryota; kingdom Metazoa; phylum Arthropoda; class Insecta; order Diptera; family Syrphidae; genus Baccha; species Baccha elongata. The sequence goes on along the minus strand of CATNUY010000120.1, from coordinate 1,687,739 downwards.
AAATAAAAATAGGTATAAATAAATGTTTGCTCGCATCAAAATTGTGAAATATATTATTTTTAACGGTATATCGAACGAATAAAAGTATCCGCGTGTGAAAATTCGTGCAACAGTAAACTAAAGTTGAATTTTAGTAGTTTCCTTAATTTGGAATACTCAACATTTTGTCTTAAAAACTTGAAAATATTTTAAAAAAGTTGTTTACGTAGGGAGGTTACATACGATTTTTGTAAAAAAAAATTTAAGATATATTTTAATATATCAGTATTAATAGCATACTACGATTTTTTCGGAAGACTATGTTGTAAGAACTTATTTTCATAAGTTTTTTTTTTTTAAATAAAACAAGGAAATAAAATAATGATACAAATGTTTTGCCTCGTGGCCAAGGCTAAGAAATAAAATAAATAATGATACAAATTCTATATACTGAACATTTTTTTTTATTAAAAATATTCAACCAAGGAGAAGACTTAGCATCAGTTTATTTTAAGTGGACTTTTGGGAATTATTACTCAAAATTAAAGTTTTAAGCGCCCTATAGTTCAAGAAAACATTTGGGTTTTGCCCGGTGCTAGCTTGTGGTCTCTCGTCAGATTTTAATAAAACAAAAAAAACAAAAAACTTTTTAAATAATTTTCATAGAATATTTATCACTATTTATTTTATTTCTTAGCCTTGGTCACAAGGCAAAACAAAAACACAACTTCCAGTTGAAAATGATTGCAACGTGATCTTGCTGGTATACTTCACATTAGCTTTTTGTCAAAAAAAAGTTATGTAAGCTGAGCTAGAAAAATCTTTAAATTACGTAATGACAAGGTTTTGCTGGACGTCATCTGATGAGCCCAAAAGCTAGCGCCGGGCAAAACGAAATGTTTCTTGGACTAAAGTCCGCTAAACGATTTTTTTTTTGTTTAATTATTTCATATTAAATTATTTTAAAGAATTTAAGAAATTCATTTAAAGAATTTCCTATAATTACATGGGCAATAAAATCGGGGCCAATTTACCGCATACGATCGTAACGTAATCTTTAAATTTCGATGGACGTAAACTTTCTTAATTGAAGCACTTATACAAGTTTTTGAATAGTAAAATAGTAAGAGGGTGTTGTTTGGCAAAATTGACAAAATTGACGCAAGTAAAAATCGGGAACATAATAGCGGCTCTTTGAAAGGGCGCCGCGATTGACACTTTTGCCGCTGTTATCAGTTTTTTTTTAAAACAACAAACGGAGCGAAGCAAAACAATGCTGAAATAAAAAAATTATTTCAACAAATGCACACAATTACCAATTAACAATCTTGTATGCACTGCACAATTATTAACATAAAGGAAGGTGATTGTTAAATGTATGAATGGATACTTTTTATGCTAAGGGTTGTTTGCGTTGTTGGTTTACTCGCTGAAAACCAAATGATCATAGAACTTAATGACTATAAAATGATATATATTATGTGGGAAATACAATATTTAAGCTCAGAAATGCTTTCGTTCACCAACAAATTTACACTTTACATAGAAAAAATTTATTATTGTACACAAACAAAATCAAGTAAAAATAAATTTATAAAAAAACAGGAAATCTCAAATGCTGAAATTTTTTTAATAGAAACCGGACCAAAACCAAATTAAACAGAATTTCGAATACGAGAATCCATTTAGCTGATCTGAAATAGAAACAAGAAACCAAGCATCTATAATAAAGGAAAATGTAGCATAAAAAATCTTAAAATTCTAAACAAAAAAAATTTATTTATTAAGTAGCAAACCTTTTCATTTTTCTAGTTCATCACACTTTCTAACTTTAAAACATAAATTATAATCTCCCATTTTACGAATTGCATAGAACGCTGCTTCATCATAAATTTCACGGCATATAACATTTATCATAACATTTACCGATGTTTATAATAGGTGTTCACATATTATGTATGAACCTACTTTTTCTATTTCATATTAGTTTTCCGCATTTGTTTTTTCTTGTTGTTGCATTTCAAAATAAAAAAAAAGAAGAAATTAATTTTTTATCATTTCTCATAAATAGCCTAATTGGTGCGAAAAAATGGCGCCATTTCTAAACTGGGAGCGTCTAGGCAAAAAGATTCGCACGATAAATTAGAGCAGCGCTTTTCCGATTTTAGTGTAATTTCGTAACATTAAAATTTTCTCCGGTTTCATCTCTTTCGCACCTCACAGTTTGCCGGAGGTACAAGAGACATAATTACGTTAAACTTGCTCTTTAAATCCGCTTATATTTTTTTTTTAGATATGTACAAACTTCCCCTGTCTTCTCGTTATCGATTTTTCATTTTGAAATGTTTTGCAGTGATAAGGAAAAAATTTCAAGCAATGCACGATAATCTTTTTACTAGACATCTGCTCAAGGCCAAAATATGCATGTGCCCACAATATTAGAAACAGGGCGCCTCTTGTTCACACAAATGATCAGCTCTATTCGATTGCAATTTTTTTTTGTTGAACATAGAATAAATTTTTAATCGTAAATCGTAATTTCCTAACCTTTTATTACTTTTAAACTTTCCTATTTAACGGACTTGGTAGTTTGCATGGACATATGCGACTTTTTGTCAAATAAAAATTCTGTATAATGGCTTCTTCAATAGTATAATATAATAGGTGCAGAATATATATATATATATATATATGTATATAGTAAATTTGTTTTATATAGGCAAAAAAATTTTAAATCTTTCTTTTCTTAACTTCATATTATGAATGAATACCTCAAAGATCTCTACTTGAATGAGGGGAAATAACTGGTTCACTTCGTTGTCATCGCCAAACAAAGAATAGGGAAGTATCCGAATACGTCAGAGTCAAATATCGAATCAAGAAAAAAATTGCCAGCTAAATCCTTTGATGGAAAATAATCGCAATTTGTACTGGCGGAGTACAATTTCGCACTTCAATCCCGTATTAACACTAACACTTCCATTATTTTTAGTTGAATTATTATTTAAAACACTTAGAAACTATTTTTTAATTGTTTAGTAGCAAAAAATAATAAGACATTCTATTCCAAGATAATTTTTCTTTATATTTTGTGGAAAACCGATCGCTTTTCCTTGCAAAAATCACAACTTTTGGTTTGTTTTCCAACAAAGGATTTCGTTTGATGTTTTTTGATGCCTAGGAGAGAGAGAAAATAATATATATATTTCTATATAGCCGTTTGCTTAAGAACTCTATATGAATACCACTGATCTCAATATATACCTGGATAGCGGATGCATATACAAAAGATGAAGCAATTTGAAGATGTGTTATATTATGAAAAAGTCCCCAATTTTGTATAACAGTATACCACTATAACAGTTTAACAAATGTCACAATTGACAATACTCAAAAATGTGGTTGTTTGTTTAGTTTTCTGTTTTTAGAAAACATATTATTTTTATATTATTTATTTACGTTGTTTTTACATCTTTTGATTTATATTATTATTAAAATTAAAATGTCTTCTAATAAAGATAATCTTTTACAAACATTTATAAGCATCTGTGATAAAGTAGCAAATGTTTCAAGTTACATTAGTAAATCTAATATTCTTCAGGAATTTTTTCAAAAGGTAAATAGAAAATGTTTATTAACTTTTACTAAAGTTGTTTGGTTTTAGGTTTCTAGTGGCAAAGGCTTCAAAGGTGATATCCATCTGTGGATAAATATGCTCCTACCCACAGCTAGTCAAAGAGTCTACAATTTACAAAACAAACAAATCATTAAACTTTTTTCCAGAATTTTCCGTACGAATGTAGAAGATATGTTGGTCGATTTAGAGCAAGGTATGTTCCGAAAGATTGTAATAAAATTTATGTTAATAAATTCAACTTTAAGGTGATGACTCTGAAACTATTCGCAAATACTTTGAGTTATCAAAAGGAGTCACTCCAAGCACGTAAAGTACTCTAACTTTACAACAAGTTGAAGACACTCTTATTAATCTTACAACGTCAGGAAAAGAAGATTATCAAGTTGATATTTTCAGTATATTATGTAAAATGGCAACCGCTGAAGACTTGAAAATGGTAAGTTCTAAAAATCATTCTCTTTGCAAAAATCATCATAACATTTTTCACCATTTTAGGGTAATTCGCCTGATCAAACAGGACTTAAAGATAAATGCCAAAGGAAGACATGTATTAGATGCCTTTGGTCCAGATGCATATCCCGCGTATCAGTCCTCACGAGATCTAGATGCGGTTGTTGATCAATTTGCATCAAAAACTGCTGCCAAAAGTCCACTGATGGGTAAAAAGGTGAAAAAGATGATACATTAAGTAACTATTGAAATTCCGTTTACTATTCTAACATCCTTTCATAGACAGCTGCAGGATCTGTTAATGTCAAACTCATGCCTATTTAATCAGCCCAATGATTGCAAATGCCTGTAATTCAGTTGATACTGCTTTTAAGAAAAACCCTGAGGGACTGTTTAGCGAAATAAAATACGATGGCGAACGAGTTCAAATTTACAAACAAAGAAATTAATATCGTTTCTTCTCGAGAAATGTAAAGCCTGTTTTTTTATAGTAACAGTGACAGTAACAGGGGAACATGTTATTTTGGTATTTTTCGGGCATATCGCCGACCCCAATGTATATTTATAATGTATATTTATAAATCTTATATTAAATATAGCATACGTAAAGCAAACAAATGCACAAAGGCACAAAAATACAAAAAACTGTATACCTAAGATAAGATATTCAGACATTTTGATATGATATTTGCTTTTGGAGATTCAAAATGTAATGATGCAAATAGTAGATTACGCACAAGGTCCTCTTTTGTTGGTGGCCTAAGAAATGCAAATAAAAGTGCATTTGTTTGCTTTACGTATTCTATATTTAATATAAGATTTATAAATATACATTATAAATATACATTGGGGTCGGCAATATGCCTGAAAAATACCAAAATAACATGTTCTGTGCTGTAATTCAAAAACTACCAGCCCTATATGCCTGATTTATACATTTTCTCACTCGTTATAATGTCAGGTACAAACTTGCATTCAAAGTTTTTCCTGTTAGTCAATATATAAAAATCTGATATTCAAAAGTTATAGTAGTACTAACAATTTCATAGCAGCATGAAGTAATAACAATTTAAAGTACTTTTGAATATAAGATTTTTATATATTGACTACCCGGAAAAACTTTGAATGCAAGTTTGTAACTGACATTATAACGAGTGAGAAAATGTATAAATCAGGCATATAGGGCTAGTAGTTTTGGATCTACAGTAGATACCATGCTCTGATTCTTTGAAATGTTCGTCAATACGTAAAATATTGTAGTAATATATACATGTTCTGTGCTGTAGTTCCAAAACTACCAGCCCTATATGCCTGATTTATACTTTTTCTCACTCGCTATAATGTCAGGTACAAACTTGCATTCAAAGTTTTTCCTGGTAGTCAATATATAAAAATCTGATATTCAAAAGTACTTGAAATCGTTAGTACTTCATGTTGCTATGAAATTGTTAGTACTACATATAACTTTTGAATATCAGATTTTTATATATTGATTACCCGGAAAAACTTTGAATGCAAGTTTTTACCTGACATTATAACGAGTGAGAAAATGTACATATCAGGCATATATACATTTTCTCACTGAATCTGAATCTGGCTGTGACTGTTGCTGTCCAAACGCTGTGGGTGACATAGGTTCTGGTAAACTTGTTATGGGACTATCACGCTTTTGAAATTCCAATCCAGGTGGTGGACGAATGCCAGCAGCCCGTTGCCAAGAGGAAGTAGCATTGGCTGCCTGCTGGTATCCCATTGGATCCCAAGTTTGACCTGTAGCAGATCCACCATTACCATTTGACCAATTAGCTATTTCGCTCTTATGAGATTCTGTGTGGTGCTGCGGTTGCGAGGCAAAATATTCACTGCTCGAATTCCACTGGTTCTGCAAGTTTCCCGGCGAGAAGTCTTGGTCAGAGTTTGCATGGTTTCTTCCTGAAAATGTGTATTAGAAAAACATATTGATTTAAATAGAAAAAGGATACTAACCTAAGTACTGATTAAAATCCCTGATGGCATTACATTAGAAAAAAAACTTGAGTTGTTGCAAACGGTCGGCTCCAACACGGTAAAAGGTTCCCAGCTAGGAGTCGAAGCAGGCGAGCGCTTTGTCCCAATTGGCCCCAACTCATTGGAACATATTTTATGAATTCCATTCGAGTTGTTTGTCAAAGCGGAAGTTGGCACAATCATGCTGTATCCGAACGTTTCATCGTTTTTAAGATCAGCATCGTTTCAGTCGTTTCCATTATCCAGGGGCAAATATTCGCTCAATGGTTCCTCATAGTCCAGAGGTGATAAAAGAAAGGCCCTGAAAAAAGATTAATACAAAAATCATGTAAGAACGAGAATCTTTAAATTATTGAATTCTTTTAATTTTGTATTTTTTATCACAGAAAAACCCACCTTGCTTTTAAATTGTTTGGTAAACATTGAAATATTTTTTTTTTCCCAAAGTAGACGTCAAATTATGATAAAATCCACCATCTGTCATCTTCAATTTGCTTCACAAAAACTGTTATACATTGTATGGAATACGCTATCCAGTTATATATTGAGATCAGTGATGAATACCAAGATAGGAAACAATGGTATCCATCTTTGTTTGCCCACAAGCTGAACTGACGTAAAATAGGGCTTTTTAGGTAACAACGATATATCTCTTTCTCATTCGCAGATCAGTGTCAATATCAGCAGTATCGTTGTTGAAAAATTGATTGAAAATAAGAGCGGAAATATTAATGCTGTGCGCGAAAATTGTGAATAGTGTATTATTTAACTTTTTAGTACAGGAAATCTCAAATTCCACAGAAAAAAAAGATATTTTTTACAAAATTCTTTTGCAATATGTTGAGTTTGACAGTTCGAAAAAAGCGCGATACATAATTTCAATCTGTCATCCGCGTAGTGTGACCTGTCATATAATTTTTGACAATATGGTTAATTTCCCTATTGACGTGATAGAGAAGTATCCGAATATGTCAGAGTCAAATATATAATCAAGAAAAAAATTGACAGCTAAATCCTTTGATGGAAAACAATCGCATTTTGTACTGGCGGAGTACAGTCCCACACTTCAATCCCGTATTAACACTTACGGCCGTATTATTCAGTAGTTCAAAACTTAGGTCCGGATTTAAATTATTCTTTTTTTCGTTTATTTTCATATAAAAAACATGTCGTAGAAATCCATTTTTTCGACAAGACATGAGCGCTGTTGAAAATTTGGACATGAATTTTGACGTTTCGTATATGTGAGCTGCTTTTTGCAGAATATTTGTTGTATATGTGCAATTTCTTCAGGTGTTTGTCATTTTCTTTCATTGTGAATGTACTTCTGTATCTTTTGATATAAGAAATGGGGGAAAGGGACGCATGTTTTTTTACTCGTTGTTGAAGAATGAAATGAAACGACAAGACATAATTTGCCCACAGACCCAATGAGAATTTGATAGTGGATTAGATTGCTGTTGAGTTGTAGGGCATCGGCATGGCCAGTGTGTGATTGGAAATGGATTTTCCAAACTCCATTGGTTTCTTTCAGGCCGCGGCTCCATCAGAAATATTTGTTTCAGATATTATGTCAGTGGTTATTTCTGGGGTTTATATTTTTTTACTATGTGGGCAGAAATATTTCTTGATATTTCATTTTAAGCGATAATTTCCGCAAGGAGTCCATTTGCATAATTCATGTGATTCAACAATTTTCAGTAAATTTTTTTTTTTTTATTAAATTATATTATTTTATGCGATTTTTGCACACAATAACAACAAAACAATACAAAAACATAAACTAATTGGTTGAAAATGGCTGCCAAATAATGAAACGTCAAATTTATTTCTACATTTACTTCTTCTACCATGGCAAGAAATAAATAGAGAAATATATGTCTAAAAATAAAAGAAATCAAGAAATAACGGGCCTCCACAAGAAATATTGACTACATGACACATTTCATGCAATCATTCATTTCAGGTGGAGGCTTGGGGTCATGACGTGTTCAAAATTAGAGCAGCGTTCATGCCCAGTGGAGCCAATGTGTAAGAACTCTATTTCACAAATATTGCGTTACAAACGCACAATAGTGCAATCTAATCATTCCACATATCATATCGGGCCACGTCACATTTATTCACAGACACGAGCCGTAATTGTTACAAACTGCATGTTTGTGAAATATCCCATCCTACCCTATTCTCCCTTACAGCTCTTTACGAGTACGAAAGGTTCATCCAAAACACATACAAATTCAAACCGTTGGTAGTTGGAGGTACTTTTCCATATTTGAGAGGAAACTCCGAACAACCATTTAGAAAAGCTTTCCTCCAATACCCAAATATTGATTGTAACCGCCATCACATAAAGTACCTAGAAGCTGTGAAAGTATAATAAAATAAAGGGAAAGATTTAAAATAAAGAAAAAGCCTGTATCTGAAAAAGTTTCATTTAAAGTAAAAGTTTCATAGTAAAGCGGAAAAGTTTAAAAAAAATATTTAAAAGGTGAAAATTAACCCCAAGGGAAGTGAGCGCAAAAGGCCGGAAAAAAAATAATAAAGTGAAAGATAAACCAACAAGGTGAAATTTTTGCTAACTAGGTATATATTATGTAGCTTACTTATGTGTATTTTTTTTTTTTAGGAAATTATCCTTATTGTATACAAAGCTACGACCTCCACGGAGTGGAGGTCGACAATTTAAGTGTAGAATCATTACACTAAGTGTTAACTGGTGGAAAAACGTTCAAAAGTGCTGCTAAGAGAAATCCAACTTATCTCTTTAAAGTAAAATTGATTTGCCGCCGGCATATCATTTAACATAGATAAGGAAGCTACGAGCTAAGTGCCACAAATAGCTATTAAAAATTAATAGATCTCGTAGTCTGAGTCTTCAGGTGTTTGTCATTTTCTTTCATTGTGAATGTACTTCTGTATCTTTTGATATAAGAAATGGGGGAAAGGGACGCATGTTTTTTTACTCGTTGTTGAAGAATGAAATGAAACGACAAGACATAATTTGCCCACAGACCGAATGAGAATTTGATAGTGGATTAGATTGCTGTTGAGTTGTAGGGCATCGGCATGGCCAGTGTGTGATTGGAAATGGATTTTCCAAACTCCATTGGTTTCTTTCAGGCTGCGGCTCCATCAGAAATATTTGTTTCAGATATTATGTCAGTGGTTATTTCTGGGGTTTATATTTTTTTACTATGTGGGCAGAAATATTTCTCGATATTTCATTTTAAGCGATAATTTCCGCAAGGAGTCCATTTGCATAATTCATGTGATTCAACAATTTTCAGTAATTTTTTTTTTTTTATTAAATTATATTATTTTATGCGATTTTTGCACACAATAACAACAAAACAATACAAAAACATAAACTAATTGGTTGAAAATGGCTGCCAAATAATGAAACGTCAAATTTATTTCTCCATTTACTTCTTCTACCATGGCAAGAAATAAATAGAGAAATATATGTCTAAAAAAAAAGAAATCAAGAAATAACGGGCCTCCACAAGAAATATTGACTACATGACACATTTCATGCAATCATTCATTTCAGGTGGAGGCTTGGGGTCATGACGTGTTCAAAATTAGAGCAGCGTTCATGCCCAGTGGAGCCAATGTGTAAGAACTCTATTTCACAAATATTGCGTTACAAACGCACAATAGTGCAATCTAATCATTCCACATATCATATCGGGCCACGTCACATTTATTCACAGACACGAGTCGTAATTGTTACAAACTGCATGTTTGTGAAATATCCCATCCTACCCTATTCTCCCTTACAGCTCTTTACGAGTACGAAAGGTTCATCCAAAACACATACAAATTCAAACCGTTGGTAGTTGGAGGTACTTTTCCATATTTGAGAGGAAACTCCGAACAACCATTTAGAAAAGCTTTCCTCCAATACCCAAATATTGATTGTAACCGCCATCACATAAAGTACCTAGAAGCTGTGAAAGTATAATAAAATAAAGGGAAAGATTTAAAATAAAGAAAAAGCCTGTATCTGAAAAAGTTTCATTTAAAGTAAAAGTTTCATAGTAAAGCGGAAAAGTTTAAAAAAAATATTTAAAAGGTGAAAATTAACCCCAAGGGAAGTGAGCGCAAAAGGCCGGAAAAAAAATAATAAAGTGAAAGATAAACCAACAAGGTGAAATTTTTGCTAACTAGGTATATATTATGTAGCTTACTTATGTGTATTTTTTTTTTTTAGGAAATTATCCTAATTGTATACAAAGCTACGATCTCCACGGAGTGGAGGTCGACAATTTAAGTGTAGAATCATTACACTAAGTGTTAACTGGTGGAAAAACGTTCAAAAGTGCTGCTAAGAGAAATCCAACTTATCTCTTTAAAGTAAAATTGATTTGCCGCCGGCATATCATTTAACATAGATAAGGAAGCTACGAGCTAAGTGCCACAAATAGCTATTAAAAATTAATAGATCTCGTAGTCTGAGGATAAAGTGCCTGCGCGGTGATCCGGAGGTTTCAGGTTCAAAACACCAGCGCTTCTTCAAATAATATTTATATTTTTTTTTAATTATTTTTGATAATCCTTACAAAACTCGATTAATTTTCAAACAAATTCTTTATAATTGGTTAACGTTCAAAGCTAAAACCCAGTGTACAACGTGATAGTTGTTTATATATGCAATTTTATTTATTTATGTTTAAGCTATTTGCGACATATTTAAGGCACTTGTAGGTTAGAATAGAAGATGTTTTTAGGCAATTGATAGTGTATCAAAATTTAAAAGAAACAAAGCACAGGTAACGACAAACCTACATATTTGGATCAGTCGGGAATGCTGTGGCCACACCATCACCATCAACAAAGAACACCAAGTAAAGGGGTTGTCAAGGCGAGTTCGACAACCATGGTTGGGTGGGTAGAGGCAAATTTCTCGCGCGTCCTAAACACCATGACGCAAAGACTGGCATGATTTTTGTATGCGCGGTTCCGATAGGGGTCAAGTACCTACGTCCTCCGACGAGCAGTATCTTTCGTTTTCGATATTTCATTTTCTTTCCAGAGTAGGTGATTCTCATCCAGATCCATTTATGATATTTAGTTTTTTTTTTATAAAAGAAAAGGTTCAAAAACATTTGTTTTGTTTCGTTATATTTTTTTTAATATTTTTTGGAGTTGGTGAAATTGAGTGGTGTATTCCAAGTGCACATATTTTGTATTTTTTTTAAATACATAAAAATAATTTTTGATAATTATTTTATTCCAACTATTTTTATTATTCAAAACTCATCCATTTAGCACGTCATAATCATTTACTTTCATATATTAATTAATATTTGAAACTTAAGTTTTTTTTTAGTGAGGTAGTTTAGATTGGAGTTAGGGTTATTTATAATTAGAGTTTTTTTTATTTTGTAAAAGATATTTTTCTTAAATTTTTTTTTGTAAACTGCTTGAAAATCGTTAGTTAGGTTTAGTTTTACATAGGTTTAGTTAAAGACAGTTTTTTTTATTTTTCATTATCATTTTATTTAATTCAATCATCTTTCATTTTCATTTCATTTAATCACCTTATCACTTTCATACATTTTATTATTTTCATTATCATTTCATTTTATCCAATCATCATTCATTTTCATTTCATTTAAATCACCTCATCACTTTCATTTAATTATCGCTTTCATACATTTTATTTTTTTATATTAGTTTAGAGACAGTTTTTTTTTTATATTCTTTTCTTTCATTTCTTTTCCTTTATATTTATTTTTTCATATAAAATTTGGTTTAACCAGTGTTACCAAGTAACATTTCTAACAAAATTTTTTTTTGTTGATTTCTAGTTGTTTCCTTGGTTCTTTTCCTCGTTCGTTTCAATAATTGTTTCTTTCGGTTTGTTTTCAATCTTCACTTGCAACTTTTGGTGAAGAAACGTCATTTAGGTGTTTTATTTTCTTGTCTGATTTTTGATTCTGCGATATATCTTGTTTTGGTTGGAAGCTCATATGAACGATCAACATTACAATCATCGATATTTTACTCGTTCTGTTTCAAGGGCCTTAAGCGAAGGAACCTTTTTGCAGAGTTCTGAGAGATTCCACCAGACAATGAATCGTCTTAGTTTTGAAGACTCTCTCGACTCTGAATTTGAACATTCGGTAGACATCATGTCAACCCATAATGACCAGTCCGACCATTCGGTCAATGACGTTGAAGAAATTTTGCCAGCAGGTCCGGCTGGTGTTGCGACTGAGAGTGAAGAAGACTTGGCCACTCGAATAGATAAATTAATAATGGTAAACCAAGTCCGTCTTTTCCAACAAATGGAACAATTCATGAGCGAGGTAAGAGGAAAAATTGATAGCCTGAGAAACCCTCGTTCCGAACCGCAATTTTCTGAACTTGGGCGGCCCCTTAATCCACAAATTGTTAGAGGAGCAGTGAATTATTTGCCAACAAATATGTTGCCACCTATTCCGGACACGGCACACGGTGTACCTTCTGGTTCACGAGGTTCATTGTATGCGCCTGAATCATGCCGCTTGGACAGGTGGAACATAAAGTATGACGGTAGTGACAACATTTCCGATTTTCTCTTCAAGGTCGAAAGTAGCAAGCTTCGTCAAACTACAGTGATGTGCAAATTTGTACCAATTTCCATTCGTTATTGGGAGGAAAAGTTAACGATTGGTATTGGTCTTTTTTGTGCAAAAATCCCACTGCTAGCTTGAACCAAATTAAAATCGCCTTGAAGGAAGAATTCGGCCGCAAAGAAAATGATGTCGACGTCTATATGCGCGAGCTCACTCGTAAGCAAGGATTTAAGGAATCTTTTGATGATTTCTTCAGCTCAGTCGTTGGTCTGAATGACCGTTTAAATGAACCTTTCGATTCAATGAAGCTGATTGAAATAATCAAAAGCAACGCTCGTGAAAAGATCGGTGAAGTGTTGTTAGAAGCGAGTGTTACGAGCTTGGATCAACTCAAATCTAAAGCAAGAGAAACCGAACGTTTCTTAGCTAGACGCACTGCTCAAAGAACCGTTAATGAAATCCATTTGGAGGAAAAGATTGAGCAAGATGACGTAACGGAAGAAGTCGCAGCATTCAGCAGATCTGGTGGTTATCGTCAACCATCTTCTTCTCTTTTGTGTTGGAACTGTGACAAAATTGGTCATTCTTTCTTTCAGTGTCCGTCACACGAAAGAAAACTATTTTGTTTTCTCTGTGGCGAAAAAGGCGTTAGTACCCCAGAATGCCAAAAACACCAGGGAAACCGTCAAGGGATCGACAAAACAGTCGGAGAGAATCGATTCCAAAACAGCTACTCCGACCAGAGGAAACAGAATTAGAAGACGGAGCTGAGATAGGGAATGATCAATGTTCTCATAGTAGTCCGAGTTTGGTTGTAGTGTCTAAAGATTGTTCAAATGATGATGTCGGTAAGGTTTCACTGTCTGATGGTCCTCTCAGAATTCTGCAAATAGAAATTCCTATTTCGGAAAGTCATCCTGTAAAAGTATTTTCTTTGAAATCTCTTCACGAGAGAAAAAAAGACTATTACAGGAGGCGTTCCGAAATATTTGGCAAGCCTATTGTAAGTGCTCAGGTAAAAAAGTGTAGGGAAAGATATCAGAAGCGAAAGGAGTTCCAGAGGTGCATAGTCGAAACGATCTTAACTTCCAAAACAGACGGTAGAATGTACGCGCAGTTGAAATTGAAAGATGAACTTGTTTCTGGTTTGTTGGACAGTGGCGCATCTATTTCTGTTTTGGGAGCGGCAAGTTACGAATTCATAGAAAGAAATGGTATTCAAATGTTACCGTACAAAAATATCGTCAAAACAGCTGACGGTAAATCCCATGCTATTGTCGGATATTGTAATATCCCAACTACACATGATGATGTAACGAAGACCATTACTTTCTATGTAATTCCTAACTTGACGCAAAAGGTTTATTTGGGTATGAACTTCTGGAACGAATTTCACCTGACTCCTCAAGTGAACCAAATTGATAGTAATGATGTGTTTGAAGAAGAAGAAAGTGAAAAGTCTGAATTTATCCATTTAACTTCAATTCAGCAAATCAAGCTAGATTCGGTGAAAAGTCGTTTTCCAAATTTCGCTGATTTAGGTCTTGGTAGAACGCATGTGGAAACACACACCATCGATACTGGTGATGCAGTACCAATTAAATCAAAGCATTACCCTCTTTCGCCCGTGAAGCAGGAGGAAGTTTCAAAGAGCTTGATCGCATGTTAGAGATAGGAGTTATTGAGGAAAGTAATTCACCTTGGTGTTCTCCTATTGTTATGGTTAAGAAGCCAGGAAAAGTACGTCTGTGTTTGGATAGTCGAAAACTTAACAGCAAGACAGTTAACGATGCGTATCCGCTGTCGCATATTGAAGGTATCATCAGTAGATTAGAAGACACTCATTTCATAACGGGTCTAGATCTTAAGGATGCATTTTGGCAGATTCCGTTAGATGAAGAGTCAAAGCAAAAAACGGCATTCGCTGTACCTGGGCGTTACATAACCCGAACGGATTATGTAACGCCGCACAGAGAATGTGTCGTCTAATGGACCGAGTCATTCCGGCCCGACTTAGACAACATGTTTTCATTTATTTAGATGATCTTTTAATATGCACACCGGATTTTGAAACGCACATAAAAATATTGACAGATGTGGCAGCCTGTCTTCGCAGCGCAAACTTAACCATCAACATTAATAAGTCCAAGTTCTGCATGCGAGAAATCAAGTTTCTTGGATACATCGTCGGTCAGGGCACGCTAAAAACTAGTCCTGAAAAGATAGACGCGATGGTAAACTTCCCTCTTCCAAAAACGGCTAGGCAAGTGAGGAGATTTATTGGTATGACGGGTTGGTACAGGCGTTTTATCAAGAACTATTCAGATCTTTCAGCTCCTTTAACCGATTACCTTAGAAAGCGAAAGAGTTTCGAATTGACATCTGCAGCCAAGGAAGCGTTCGAAAAAGAAGCCCTAGTTTCCGCTCCGTTGTTAACTCAAGCGGATTTTAAAAAAGAGTTCGCCATTCAGTGTGATGCGTCCTCTGAAGGAGTCGGAGGAGTTCTCTTCCAATTGGATGCAGATGGCAATGAGAAACCCATAGCTTTTATGTCAAAAAAGTTAAACAAGGCCCAGAAAAATTACACGGTGACAGAGCTTGAATGTCTGGCAGTAGTACTCAGCATTCGGAAATTCCGTTCATATGTTGAAGGCTTACCTATTCGCGTCATTACGGACCATCCCAGTCTGAAATGGCTTATGTCATTGAATATGTAATTTGAATCCTTAATAATCAAACCGATTCCTGCAGTGCCAGTAAAATAATCTCCAGAATAATTAGATGTCCCAATGTAAGCTAATACAGCCATATATTTGTTATGGTTCACCCTGCCAAATGGAATTTTTGCTTGATCTGCGTCTGCTGGTACAATGAAACGGCGCTGCTAAAGAAAATAAATATAAATCTCAGCTAATTTTATTTGCATGTAACTAACAATTTCAATATCCACTCCTTTGAATGATGACGTTAAGCTTGCCAATGATTTAAGAAAATAATCTTCCGATGGACAAGAACTACTCCATAGAGATATCAATTTTTTTACTGAGACTTTATTGCATCGTCGATAAATGGCCAGTATCTTTAGATAATGAAAAAAAATTTTCAAAACATAGAGACAAAATAATTCTAAAATAACTTTACCTTACTTTTGGTGTGTAGATAAGGAGGGGGTAGTAATCCATTACGGCTATGTGAACAAATTTTTCAGCATGCAAGATAACATCGACTATCGCCTCTAAATCATTTGAACGTCCAATAGAGCTCAGTGGTGGTGGAGAGCTCTAACAAATGCATAAATGCATTATTTAAGATAATATCAAATGTAAAAAAGAATACTTACCGAAAAGAAAGTATTAAAGTTTGTATCGTCATTAAATGTTACAGATATCGGTGACTTGACGTTAAATTTAGTCGAATACTATTCTGGCCAGCGAGATGGAATTTTAGAATTATCTTGACCCAAAAACCAATAAGCTTCAAATATTTTGGAAACATCTTTCGTTAAGCATGTGCAATTGGTAACTAGGACCCCAAGCTCTTTAACTTGTGTCAACGATCTCCAATCCATGTTATCGCTTCAAAAATAAAAGTTCTACCCATCGGCAATCCATGATTTTGTGTGCAACACACCACCACCCACTATTCGAGGAAAATTAACCGATCGAACGTTGGCAGCTTTTCGTTTTATCAAGATTTTTGTGTCTAAATTAGGTTCATCTGGTGTTGGGTTACTTTGAGCTATGCGAATTTGATATTTTTTGTGTATGCCATTGGACAAAAGTTGCTTAAAAATATCTTCTCCTTGCCATGCAGAGGTGTGTTTGTAAAAGTCCTCTCCACGAAGTGTCCAATAAAAAGATCCAATATCTTGAGAATCTTTAGTCGAATTTAACAAGATAGACCAAGCATCATAGGTCAATAAGAATTTAGGGCCCTCATGAGAGAAATTTAGACCTTCAGGAATACTTTCTACCAGTTTGTTACACTTTTAATCGCGCCCGAATATTATTATTATAATTAATAAATTACCACGATGAGATTACAGAATCTCAAATAACTCGAAATAAACAAAATAAGATAAAGAAACAAATAAAATCAAGTAAATTTAATCTGCGCTACCGTGTGCACGCGAGAAAAACAAATCGGACTTTTTGACAACTGTCAAAGCTAAGTGGGTGGGAGTGGGCGATAAAAAGTGTAACTATGCAGCCTGTTGAATGCTGCCCATCACCGGCTGCTAAGCTTGGCTGAGTTCGCGAATTATAAAAAAAGAAGTATAAAAAAAGCGTTCGAATAATTCTTAAAGAATTAATCGAATAAAAAGAATTTAAAAATAAATGCCTACAGGGACGTAGGTACTTACTTTTAAAAAGGGCGCCAGGTATTTTTTTAAAGGAATGGAAATACCAAACCAACTAATAAAAGAAAAAAACAAAAGTATTAAATTCCCTAATTGGGATTTTAAAAATTTATTTAAACAAATTGTCTAGGAAACCTTTACAGGTATAGGTATAAAACCTAGAATCTTTTCGAATAACAAATAAAACAAAGTGTACAAGTTAATATTATATGGCGGAAGGCCAATTTTATATCGAAAGATAAAATAACTTTTAAACAAGATGAAAATTATACAATAAAAATTTTTGTGCCACAAAATACACAGAAATGAAAATGACTTCCGGATAGTCTCCGAAAATTCAAAGTTGAGAACAAAAAGGACGCGCGTCTCGCAATGCCGAGAAAACAAAGTACGGAAGCGAAGGGCTACACGAATTTAATTTTTGCCAATTGGCAACCAAAATAAATCACACGCAAAATTAAAAATAACAATCAAAGTAAATAACTATATTAAATAAAACCTGTTACTTATCTGTATACTACCGAATCCTTTCTCCGATAATTCTTTCGGAATTATATTTTGTCCTGCACAAAAGTCTTCCTTTCAATTTTACCACTCAACAAATATAAAAAACACAGGCAAAACAACAATTTGCCAACTACCAATTTCTCTCAAAATGAATTTAATAAATAACACGAAGTCGCAATAGTTTTTCGTTTTTTTCTTTCAAAATTCCAACTTAGATTCTTGAAAGTCGTCCAAGAAGTGCCTTAATGGCTGACTTCATCTCGAACATCATCACTAACCATATTGTCGTCTCTTTCGGTATCACTTGGTGGTGGTATTCAACTATGGTGTATTCACTAAATCCCACACATTGGTAGAGGATTTCACCGTTGTTGAACCCAAGCCACGATCCGCTCAGAGACGACATGGTTAAATGGACGAGTTCAGTCCCTTACCGTCAATTCCGTTAAATGAATAGTAAAACGAAAAACTATTCACCACACGATAAAGTCCCCTTTCCCATTCCGACCCAGACTTAATAAATGAAAAGAAAAACTGTTGTATCAGACAGGTATTAACCATTTTTATAAACAAAATGGTGAAAAAGGATTCGACGGCTCGCGACAAAATTTAAATACTAAGAACTCGTAGACCTTCGCGCAGAATTTAAGGGAAAGGAAACACCAAGCAAAATCATTTTCATTTTGTGTTGAAGACACTTAGGATTCAAAATAAAATCAACATTTCGACGCCTGGACACGCCAGTTTCCAATATAGTTTTAAATAAAAATTAATGTCGCTAGCATATAGCTCAGTGTGTTCTTGTGTGGACTGTCCGACTCACACGCAATGAATTTAAAATGACTTTCCGTCGAAATTCTTGTTAAAGTTGATATTAGAAGTTAAAACGATGATTTTATAAATGCAAACCTCCTGGTTTACACAACGCAGCTTTTGACGACGTGAAGCTGAAACTATAATGCTTTTCCAAAGTACTTGAGAGCAAGGCATCTGGCTGATGGACCAGTCTCTTTAAACTTGCAAGCATTTTGGAGCAGCAGCAAAAAGAAAAATGAATTAGAATTAATGCGTGGTAAGGAATAGGTTGGAGAAACTTGTTGCGGTAAATTTTACCGTGACAAATCCCACCTAATTTGGCTGCATAATAATTCCCGGCATCCGACAACGAAAGATTTTCTCGCCAACAATCTCGCCGGGATGATATTGAATATCACGCCGCCTAAGATTGTAGGCTTTAGCAGACCTCTGAGATGCTGCTTGCAATTTTTTTCTTATATCTAACCTAAGTTCACGAAAACGTCTCTCGATCTCAAGTGGATCTTGATAGTTTTTCCCGAACTCTCTTCTACCGATGGTGCTTCGTGACCCGAAGTTACTATTTCTCTGCCAAAATTGGCATAATAAGGCGAAACACCTAAAACGTCATGTTGTGACGTGCGGATAGCGCACGCCACCTTAGAAAGTTGTGAATCCCATATACGATGGTTTTCAGCGACGTAAGCCCGCAACGTCGTCTTAAGGATCTGGTTGATCCTTTCCGCAGGATTCGCCTGCGGATGATAATGGGCTGTAAATTTTAATTGTGACCCGTACGCCTCGCAAAGCGTTTTCAGTTCCTTAGACCGGAACTGGGGACCGCTGTCACATACGATCACCTTAGGGATGCCAAATAAAAGAAAAACGTTATCTTTTAGCTCTCTAAAACTGCCTTTGCAGTAGCCGACCTTAAAGCGAAAAGTAATGGAAACTTGGTAAAGTAATCCACTACCGTCAAAATATAAATAAAACCCCTACTCGATTTTGGAAGCGGACCTACGAGATCTATACAGATTATTTCCCACGGAGCACCTAATCCCAACCCTCTCTGTCATCAACCCAGCTGGTTTGTCATTCACCGGCTTCACCTGTTGGCAAACTCTACAACTTCTAACATATTTAGTCATATTGCCTTTCATCTTAGGCCAATAGAACTTTGCCCCAATCCTGGCAAAAGTTTTTGTAACACCCATGTGACCTGCTAAAGGGCCATCATGGTACTCATGTAAAATTTCTAATCTTTCAGATATACCTAACACTCTTTTCCATTCTTGGTTGTACTCATGCACAACAACATGTTTTGCCTTCACCAGTTTAAACAATTTATCTTGTTCAACTCTCCAGGCTGGAAAAGCTAAAGGATTCGAATTCACAGAAGAAATCATTTTTGTCACCCAAGGGTCCAAATCCTCGTCTGAGATACCAGCTAACCGCGGTACTCCCCGAGAGAGCATGTCAGGTATTACATGATCTGTGCCCCTACGATGAATGATTTCAAATTCGAATTGCTGCAGTCTGACTGCCCATCGAGCTAACCTGCCTTGTAGATCTTTAAGATTATTTAACCAAACCAAGGAATAGTGATCAGTCACGACCGTAAATCGAATGCCTTCGAGGTACGGACGCAACTTCTCAATAGCCCACAGTACAGCTAAACATTCTTTTTCAGTAGTGCTATAATTTCTTTCACTTCTATTAAGTGACCTACTAAGGTAACAGACAACCTTTTCTCCCTCATCAAAGTTAATCTGAAGCGTCTGTTTGCACGACAAATGGTCGCTTAAAATCTGGGCATGTAAGTATTGGTGCTGTCACCAAACACTCCTTTGCCTTTCTAAAACTATTCTCACATTCTTCATTCCAAATAAACTTTCTACTTTTCTTTAATAAATCTGTCAATGGTCTAAGTAATTCGGTACGAAACGACGGTACCATGAAACTGTGCCTATAAAACTTCTAACTTCTTTAACATTCCTCGGTGCTGGAATCCTAACCATGCCTTCCACTTTTTCTGGGTCTACATGAAAGGTTTTGATTCCTCCTCCATAGGAATCTGCCAATACGCGGATTTGATGTCTAACGAAGACAAGTCCCTCGCACCACGAAGTCTGTCTAAAATTGAACTAATATAAGGAAAAGGATAGGCATCTCTATCTGTGTTTTTATTTAGCTTCCTATAGTCTACGCAGAATCTAAAGGAGCCATCTTTCTTTTTAACTAATAGTATTGGAGATGACCACGCGCTAGTCGATCTCTCAACAACTCCTGCATCTAACATTTCATTTAATTCTCATGTACCTGCATCGCTGGAGAAACCGGATAATACCTTTGTTTTATCGGTTCCGCCGACGTTCTAATTTCGTGTGCCACCATAGTGGTACACCCTAAGCCCTCTGGCATCTTTCTGAAAGATTCTTCTACTAATTTTTCTAATTTTTGAACTTCACAAACACTCAACTCTGATCGTTCAGTAATTGAACAAATCGAAAACATCCTATCCTGGTCCGAAAAATTCCACATACGTGATCGCAAATCCGGGACGATACCCGACAGTGCCCAAAAATCTGCACCAAGGATCATCGTATGTGGCAGAGTTGGTATGACAAGACAGTCAATCAACACTACCTTATTTTCTACTTCTATGGGTAAAGAAAGGGTCCCTAAAACTGCTACACCTGATCCATCCGCTAAACGATCGAAAGGAACAGTATTTTTTTTAAAAGAAAGCCCTAACTCCTGCAAAATCTTCCATCCGTCCCTACCTAATATGGTTCTAGATGCTCCTGAATCTAAAAGACCTAAAAATCTAGTACCATAGATACTAACTGTTAAAAATGGCCTACTATCCCTACCGTTTGCCTCCAAGGTGAAATCTAAATGAATAACATTAGCCAGCTGGTTGCCAGCAGGCAACCTGACTAACGTCTGCGGTACTCTCGCCCTGCTGGTGCAAGAGACCGATGTTCGTTTCCCGAACATCTACGACAGTTTTGTCTGCTGACCCCTTCAGCACCACAACCGTAACAATGCCTAGGAGCAGAACACCTATTTGCATAATGGCCTGACCCATTGCAATTAAATCATCTAACTTGCCTCTGAGGATTCAAGGGTGGGGCCTGACGAACAGTTTGGTTGCTTTCCGCAACAACTGAAACTGTTGGAGTTTCAACGCCTAAATAAGCTAGATCCAGTTCTAGCAAATTCCTATTCGACCTTACACTAGGAGGTGGAACATAAGATTCCACGTTTGCCCTAACTGCTTCTAAATTGCGCCCTAATGCTACCAAATCAGAAACGCATTTTGGTCTAGCCAAACCGAGTTGCGTTTGATAGAAAGGTGTCAAGTTCCTTTGGATCATTGACAACTTCCTATCTTCTGATATTTGTTCGGTAAGCCTACCAAACAAATTTTGCATTGTCGCCACATAGACGCCGATGGATTCATCTTTGCCTTGTGTGCGACGCCTAATTTCATCGAGGAGTGAATCATTGTAATTCGGTTTCAAAAACTCCAGCTTCAACTCGCTAACAAGTTCTTGCCACGAATTTACAGAAATTCTAACGGCCCTATACCAAATTAATGCTTTTCCAACAAATAAATCAACACACCCCCTAAAAAGTTGGGATTCAGTCATGCCCCTGGCTTGACGAATCTCTTCAACTCGTTCTAAAAATGCATTCAATGATGCACCACAACGTTCAACCGTGAATTTCACATCCCATTTGGATAATTTTTTAAATCTATTAGTGTTTACAAAAACACGTTCTACAATCGGGCTATCCCGCCTATAACTATCCCTATTTTCACTGAATAACGCAGCTGCCTCTCCTAAACCTGTCGATGTACTGGCAGAAGTATGCATCGACTTACTACTAACCGGTTCAGCCGTCCGCTGAACAAGAACTTCCGAGCTCTTTTTTAATTCGACGTTCGTATTATTTTCTTCTACCTGATCCTCAACTTCAGCTTCTTCGTCCCCTTCTAAATCAGCCATCGCTATGACTAATTTATTTTTTAAAACCTGCTTCATTTTCTCATCCGAATCACTTTCTGGAACCGACCTATCCATTCTTCTTAGACCAAATTCAATCTTTGTAACTATCTTAATATACTCTGTTGAGGATTTTAATCTAGGTGGATTTTCTAACAATTTTTCTAATTCTGCTAACTTCTTCTCAACCGCTAACCGATCCTCTTCAAAAGAGAATGGATAAGAGGGAGGCACATATGAATTTCTACGTTCTAAAATCCTAGCTCCCCTAAGCGATTTACGCATTTCATCCACTGTCCCTACTTCTAAGCCCCTAATCTGTACTTCGTACACTAACTCCTCTTGAGACAATCTATTAATCTCCATTTTCAAACAAAGTAACAAGAAACAAAATAAAATAGCACGAAATATACACTAATAAAGAGAAAAAACACTATTTAAAAAAAATTAAATATGATTTAAAAGTTTCTATTAAAACACTAAAACAATTCTAGAAATTAATAAAAATGAAATAAAAATAATTTATAAAAAGTATAAAAAAAAACTATTAATAAAAAGTATTTAAAAAAAGTACTTACTAAAATAAATTATTATAGAAAATTGGCTACAGGGACGTAGGTACTTACTTTTAAAAAGGGCGCCAGGTATTTTTTTAAAGGAATGGAAATACCAAACCAACTAATAAAAGAAAAAAACAAAAGTATTAAATTCCCTAATTGGGATTTTAAAAATTTATTTAAACAAATTGTCTAGGAAACCTTTATAGGTATAGGTATAAAACCTAGAATCTTTTCGAATAACAAATAAAACAAAGTGTACAAGTTAATATTATATGGCGGAAGGCCAATTTTATATCGAAAGATAAAATAACTTTTAAACAAGATGAAAATTATACAATTGAAATTTTTGTGCCACAAAATACACAGAAATGAAAATGACTTCCGGATAGTCTCCGAAAATTCAAAGTTGAGAACAAAAAGGACGCGCGTCTCGCAATGCCGAGAAAACAAAGTACGGAAGCGAAGGGCTACACGAATTAAATTTTTGCCAATTGGCAACCAAAATAAATCACACGCAAAATTAAAAATAACAATCAAAGTAAATAACTATATTAAATAAAACCTGGTACTTATCTGTATACTACCGAATCCTTTCTCCGATAATTCTTTCGGAATTATATTTTGTCCTGCACAAAAGTCTTCCTTTCAATTTTACCACTCAACAAATATCAAAAACACAGGCAAAACAACAATTTGCCAACTACCAATTTCTCTCAAAATGAATTTAATAAATAACACGAAGTCGCAATAGTTTTTCGTTTTTTTCTTTCAAAATTCCAACTTAGATTCTTGAAAGTCTTCCAAGAAGTGCCTTAATGGCTGACTTCATCTCGAACATCATCACTAACCATATTGTCGTCTCTTTCGGTATCACTTGGTGGTGGTATTCAACTATGGTGTATTCACTAAATCCCACACATTGGTAGAGGATTTCACCGTTGTTGAACCCAAGCCACGATCCGCTCAGAGACGACATGGTTAAATGGACGAGTTCAGTCCCTTACCGTCAATTCCGTTAAATGAATAGTAAAACGAAAAACTATTCACCACACGATAAAGTCCCCTGTCCCATTCCGACCCAGACTTAATAAATGAAAAGAAAAACTGTTGTATCAGACAGGTATTAACCATTTTTATAAACAAAATGGTGAAAAAGGATTCGACGGCTCGCGACAAAATTTAAATACTAAGAACTCGTAGACCTTCGCGCAGAATTTAAGGGAAAGGAAACACCAAACAAAATCATTTTCATTTTGTGTTGAAGACACTTAGGATTAAAAAAAAAATCAACATTTCGACGCCTGGACACGCCAGTTTCCAATATAGTTTTAAATAAAAATTAATGTCGCTAGCATATAGCTCAGTGTGTTCTTGTGTGGACTGTCTGACTCACACGCAATGAATTTAAAATGACTTTCCGTCGAAATTCTTGTTAAAGTTGATATTAAAAGTTAAAACGATGATTTTATAAGTGCAAACCTCCTGGTTTACACAACGCAGCTTTTGACGACGTGAAGCTGAAATTATAATGCTTTTCCAAAGTACTTGAGAGCAAGGCATCTGGCTGATGGACCAGTATCTTTAAACTTGCAAGCATTTTGGAGCAGCAGCAAAAAGAAAAATGAATTAGAATTAATGCGTGGTAAGGAATAGGTTGAAGAAACTTGTTGCGGTAAATTTTACCGTGACAAGTTGTATCCTTAGAATTAAAAGTTTATAGTTACTTTACATTTTAAATCTGTTGGAACTTACCTGCATTTGTCAGTGCATACATTATTTAATCCATTAAGCTTATCATGCAGTGGATTTTAATCGATCGTTCAAATAATGGAAGCAACACAATCAAAACGATTAAAATAAACATGATTGTGATTGGAATGTAGGAAGGATTACACCACCTCCATTTTTTCTATCTAAATATAGGAATTGGTTAATACTACAGGAGACAAATATTAAAAAAATGGTGTTTTCATACGGATCTTGATCTGCATCTGCTCTAAAAGTCTTCATTTGATCCCAGAGGTCGTATTCATCTTCTCCCACATAATCTTTTGTGTTAATATCAGGCTTAAATTAAATGAGATTAGAAATTTTAGTTTTTACTTATTTTTGAAGAACAAATATATCTACTGTCAAGCATTATAAAGTTTGTGGTGATCAGGAGTTATCTTTATTTGTATAAACCTTTATTTTACTTTTAACATTCTTTTATCAAGATTAGAAATTTTAGTTTTTACTAATTTTTGAAGAACAAATATATCTACTGTCAAGCATTATAAAGTTTGTGGTGATCAGGAGTTATCTTTATTTGTGTAAACCTTTATTTTACTTTTAACATTCTTTTATCAAGAAAACCTACAAATGCAACAATCGATCATGTACTGTTTAGTATACCAGTATACGTTGACCAGCACTCAAGCATATATTACTTTATTAGTAGCTACTACTGTGGGCCGATTAGGGAATACGAAGCGAGTTGTTTTTGGTGGTGAAAATGTAGTTTGGTACTGTGGTTTTCGCTTTCGTCTCTTTCGTTTTATATTTTCGATAGCTTTTTTTTTGCGGATTAGTGTATTGACAGCGAATGTTTTTTGGTTAATGTAGTTAGGAACCTTGTTTATTTTGGCTATGCTATTACTGTCGAAAAAGGCAACAGGTTTAAAATCCAAACAAGGATTTCTCTTGCTAATCGATTTAAAGCCAACACAGTCCGAATTTTTATTACGGGTACTGCGCGCCATAAAAAACCATATCACCTTATTCGTACGGACTCTATGAAAAATTCTAGATCCCTTCCAATCCTGTAGAACTAACAATGCAGGCAAACGTATTCGTTGACTCACTAGGCCTTGGTTCTTCGGAGCTGTCGGTGCCAGTAAATATATTTATTTGTTTTTTTTTAGCTACGCAAATGGAAAACTATTTCCGTAAACTACTCAATCAAAATATAATATAAGGTTAATGCAAAATTCTACTCTCGTTAATACAGACCATTTGGAGGACCGAAAAGTATCCAAGCGACTGAAAAGGGAGAGATATTGTTTAATATCTAATGGAAGGACTGCCACAATTAATGTGCTTTCGGTTTCCCTTAAAGTAATCAAAACTATCATTTTCGAGAGCATAAAGAAGAAAATCGGGGAAGGACGTTTACCTTTACATCTCGATCAGTCGAGTTTCAGAAAACGCTTTGCCTAATGTTTGCACAATGGGTTGTTGCTGGTCATTTGAAATACAGCAGAAAGGTAGATAATGTTAAGCTCTTCCTCCAATCCTGTTTCTGCTGACGTCAGACTACATTCAGACTACCATCGAAGGAGGTTCTGATATTTAAAGCATACAATGGAAACCGCATCAAAAACATACCCACTTGCACTTTATGCATATGCCTATGATTTTGGTAGCTACTAAAATTAGCGGGTACAGTAACCACTAATTGAGAACATCAAACAGTTCAACTATCTCGGCAGTTTCGTTTTGGATAATGAATGCTAAAATATTAAAACTTAATCTAAAGTGAAAACGCTTTCCTTTAAAACTGCCTTAACATCATCCGGAATATTTGAATTTGATTGAATTTCATCGAGATCTAGATCAGGATTGCGCTCCTTAAAAGATTTCTTCTTAGTTGGATTACAATGTTTCTTCATTCTTTGGAATAATTGTACAGGAACATCCCCATTTCTATGGGGTAGCCGTATGTGATAGATATAAAAAAATTACTTTAGTAAGGAAACAAGGGACACATTTTCAATGACTTAATTCTTATTGCCCAAAACATCTAATTGTGTAGGAGGAGGTGCCACCGTTAACGCATTTGGTGGATATTCAGGATGCTGACCAACATCAGTTCCTTCAAGCCATGTTTGATAGCAATCCGGTTGGAAGCGTTTTACAAAAGTATCCATTGATATTTTAACCATATCATTGCTATGCAATATAATAAAAATAATGGTTTTTTAATGGCTCACTGTTGTATTTGCCAAGAACAACATTTACCTGCAGGTACATTGAACCGCACGTTTTCCATTTTCAATCCAACGTTCCATTGCAAAATTTGTCGATTCGGCACAATTAAAACCAGCATGATACCCAAATGGGAAAGTTATCATTATTTCGCCGGCTTCTTGTGTTATCTGGAAGAAATTCTCAACACTAATCGTATGTTTGGAAGTAAATTAAAGCATTTCTTTGTACCTTACTGACTGGAACTTCATGTTGCTTGAGAATTTGCGGACTTATTAATGTCATTTTATGACGCAAGTATGCATTACAGTTTTCATAGCTAGCATTTGGCATTATCCAATTTGGCATTATCCAAGTGCCCTCAGTTTCATTATCCTTGAACTGAAGGCCAGAATCACTGAAGATAATTGAGTTAACTCTCATTGGTTTGATGAAGGTTGAGTGGAAGGATATTTCAGCGGAACAGCTTTTGCCCTGAAAAAAGATTAATACAAAAATCATGTAAGAACTAGAATGTCTTTAATTGTAATAATTAAAAAAAATAATTAATTAATTAATAGTCAATATATAAAAATCTGATATTCAGAAGTCCTTGAAATCGTTAGTACTTTATGTTGCTATGAAATTGTTAGTACTTTATATCTTTTTTTCTAAAGAAATCACTAAATTATTTAATTCTTTTAATTTTGTATTTTTTATCATAGAAAAACCCACCATGCTTTTAAATTGTTTTGTAAACATTGAAATATTTTTTTTTTCCAAAGTAGACCTCAAATTATGATAAAATCCACCATCTGTCATCTACAATTTGCTTCAAAAAAACTGTTATACATTGTATGGAATACGATATTCAGTTAAATATTGAGATCAGTGATTCCATACAATGTATAACAGTTATTTTGAAGCAAATTGAAGATGACAGATGGTGGATTTTATCATAATTTGACGTCTACTTTGGGGAAAAAAAATATTTCAATGTTAACCAAACAATTTAAAACCAAGGTGGGGTTTTCTATGATAAAAAATACAAAATTAAAAGACTTAAATAATTTAGTGATTTCTTTAGAAAAAAAGATATAAAGTACTAACAATTTCATAGCAACATGAAGTACTAACGATTTCAAGTACTTTTGAATATCAGATTTTTATATATTGACTACCAGGAAAAACTTTGAATGCAAGTTTTTACCTGACATTATAACGACTTTTGAATGAAAACATTCGTTTAGTGATTAACAGGAACCAGGTTCGAGTCGCAGTTCCTGCCACCCTCAATATTTCCTTTTTTTTTTGAGCGTTTTATCTTATTTGATAATTAAAATAGAATTAAATGCAACAAGAACATTAATTAATAGATTAAATTACTTTTTTTTATTATATGTATGTATGCGCATATTATTTTATGCAGTAATATTTGCATCAAAATTAGCACTTGTGGGATAACCTCAGATATAAAGCAAATCTCATATAATTACCGTGAACATTTAAAAGATAAAATTGAAACAGGCACAAAGTTTCACCAGGAGTTTATGCTGTGGCCACAACATCGCGTCGCTGGAAATCATACGCCAATCAAGTGGTGAGTCAATATGTGAGCTTGTACCTTTTAAATTGATATTCTAGTATTTATATGTTAAGGGTTTTATGGGTTTGGGGATAATTGCATATTTTTGGATACATTAAGTGCATTACAAAACATAGTTACATTGAGCACAGAAAAGTAAGCACATGTAAACATATAATATAATATTAATAACAAGATTAAAACATAAAGGACACATAGCGTAAATTGTATATTGTCGATTTTGTTGCTTTTTAGGTTTTTTTTTGTATATACATATACCTATCTACAAACATAATCATAATATTAACAACACTGAAAGATAAATATAAAACTAGAGTTAAATATTTTGATTACTTAATTTTAATTACAGAAATTATTGATTATTTGAGAGAAAAGTTAAAAATGATTAATAAAATAGCAAATGTTAGTTGAACCTGTACAGAACAAAACAAAAATGGTTTAATTTAAAGCTAGGATTATGGATGAGGATCATTAAAATGGAAAGGGTTTAAGATGGGATAGAGGAAGCGGAAGATGGCAAGGTAAGGGGTTGTCAAGGCGAGTACGGCAACCATGTTTGGGTTGGTAGATTCAAATTTCTCGCGCGTCCTTAACACCATGACGCAAAAACTGGCATGATTTTTGTATGTGCGGTTCCGATAGGGGTCAAGTACCTACGTCCTCCGACGAGCAGTAGGCCGGTCAAGCATGCCAGCACTGACCCCGACGGCAAGAAAGGAATCCGCAACAATGGCGCCCGCAACGTGAGGTTTCGCTACTGCAAAGTAGCAAATCTGTAAGGGTCGAGATAGGTAGTTTGTTTTGTTTTCATTTGATTTAGATTTGTTTTCTTTAGTAAATTTTCAGTTGTAAATTTTCATTTTAGTTTTTTTTTGCTTTTTTTAATTTTAGCTTCTGGTTTCTTTTTTAATTTTTTTTGTTAATCCTTTTAATTTTTTTTTTTTTTTGATTTCTTTTAACGTTAATTTTTTTTACTTTGTTTTGATTTTGATTTTGAGGAGCTGAATTTCCTCATAAGTCCCAGTATCCGTGGCATGACCTTGGTACTGCGTTTGCGATGAGGTAGGTCAGTTCTAAAATACACATACATGGTGTTTAGCAGTCTGAGTCATAAAGCTGGTAGATTATATGCTGGCATTAATGCCCAGATGTGCGAAGACATCATATACATAAAAATAATGATGGAAGAGCCACAGATGATTAATGTTGAGTTTTCAAGTGCCCCTTCCATCTACATAAGCGAATTTTCTAGAGTCGATTTGTTATCAAGTTTTGGTTGCAAATCGCCCTAGAAAAGAAAGCATACTTTTTTTTTTCTTCGTAGAGTAGTTTAAATAGTTAACGTAGTTCATTTAATTTTTTTTTTCTTTTATCTCGGCTCGTAGAACTTTGCCATCTTTCGTTTTCGATATTTCATCTTCTTTCCAGAGTAGGTTATCCTCATCCAAATCCATTTATGATATTTATTTTTTTTTATAAAAGAGAAGGTTCAAAAACATTTGTTTTGTTTCGTTATTTTTTTTATTGAGTTGTTAAGTCGGTGAAGTTTAGTAGTATTTCACTGTAAACAAATATTTTGTTGGCATTTTTTGTATTTATGCATTATATTTTTTTATTTAATTTTTCTTTTAATTCATTATTCAGTCATTTAGCATTCATCATTGTTCAGTTAGTAATTTTCATTCTTAATTTAGTATTTGAAACTTTATATTTTTTTTGTTAGTTAGTTAGTAATAGTTTGATATATTAAAGTAAGGTGTAGATTGTAAGTTTTTTTTTCTCAATTTGTAAAAGATATTTTTCTTAAATTTTTTTTTGTAAACTGTTTAGGAAATAAATAGTAAGATAAGATTTAGGTTAAGTTTTACATTCTTTTAATTTTCATTATCATTTCATTTAATCCAATCATCTTTTATTTTCATTTCATTAAATCACCTCATCACTTTTTTTTTACACTATCAGATCTTATTCAAATGGAGCTTAAAGCAAGCATCAGCAGATGAAGGAAGATTTTTTTTTTACACTATCAGATCTTATTCAAATGGAGCTTAAAGCAAGCATCAGCAGATGAAAGAAGATTTGCCAACACATAAAATGTGTCCCACTGGCTCATCACTTTCATTTAATTAGAGATAGTTTTTTTTTCTTATATTCTTTTCTTTTATTACTTTTCCTTTGTATTTATTTTTTTATATAAAATTTGGTTTTACCAGTGTTACCAAGTAACATTTCTAACAAATAAATTTTTTTTGTTGGTTTCTAGTTGTTTCCTTGGTTCCTTTTCTCGTTCGCTTCCATAATTGTTTCTTTCGGTTTGTTTTCAATTTTCACTTGCAACTTTTGGTGAAGAAACGTCATTTAGGTGTTTTATTTTCATGTCTGATTTTTGATTCTGCGATATATCTTGTTTTGGTTGGAAGCTCATATGAGCAATCAACGTCCCAATCATCGATATTTTACTCGTTCTGTTTCAAGGGCCTTAAGCGAAGGAACCTTTTTGCAGAGTTCTGAGAGATTCCACCAGACGGTGAATCGTCTTAGTTTTGAAGACTCTCTCGACTCTGAATTTGAACATTCGGTAGACATCATGTCAACCCATAATGACCAGTCCGACCATTAGGTCAATGACGTTGAAGAAATTTTGCCAGCAGGTCCGGCTGGTGTTGCGACTGATAGTGAAGAAAACTTTGCCACTCGAATAGATAAATTAATAATGGTAAACCAAGTCCGTCTTTTCCAACAAATGGAACAATTCATGAGCGAGGTTAGAGGAAAAATTGATAGCCTGAGTAACCCTCGTTCCGAGCGGCAATTTTCTGAACTTGGACAGCCCCTTAATCCACAAATTGTTAGAGGAGCAGTGAATTATTTGCCAACAAATATGTTTCCACCTATTCCGGACACGGCACACGGTGTACCTTCTGGTTCACGAGGTTCATTCTATGCGCCTGAATCATGCCGTTTGGACAGGTGGAACATAAAGTATGACGGTAGTGACAACATTTCCGATTTTCTCTTCAAGGTCGAAAGTAGCAAGCTTCGTCAAACTACAGTGACGTGCAAATTTGTACCAATTTCCATTCGTTATTGAGAGGAAAAGTCAACGATTGGTATTGGTCTTTTTGCGCAAAAATCCCACTGCTAGCTTGAACCAAATTAAAATCGCCTTGAAGGAAGAATTCGGCCGCAAAGAAAATGATGTCGACGTCTATATGCGCCTGCTCACTCGTAAGCAAGGATTTAAGGAATCTTTTGATGATTTCTTCAGCTCAGTCGTTGGTCTGAATGACCGTTTAAATGAACTTTTCGATTCAATGAAGCTGATTGAAATCATCAAAAGCAACGCTCGTGAAAAGATCGGTGAAGTGTTGTTAGCAGCGAGCGTTACGAGCTTGGATCAACTCAAATCTAAAGCAAGAGAAACCAAACGTTTCTTAGCTAGACGCACTTCTCAAAGAACCGTTCATGAAATCCATTTGGAGGAAAAGATTGAGCAAGATGACGTAACGGAAGAAGTCGCAGCATTCAGCAGGTCTGGTGGTTATCGTCAACCATCTTCTTCTCTTTTGTGTTGGAACTGTGACAAAATTGGTCATTCTTTCCTTCAGTGTCCGTCACACGAAAGAAAGCTTTTCTGTTTTCTCTGTGGCGAAAAAGGCGTGAGTACCCCAGAATGCCAAAAACACCAGGGAAACCGTCAAGGGATTGACAAAACAGTCGGAGAGAATCGATTAAAAGGCAGCTTCTCCGACCAGAGGAAACAAAATTAGAAGACAGAGCTGAGATAGGGAATGATCAATGTTCTCATAGTAGTCCGAGTTTAGTTGTAGTGTCTAAAAGATTGTTCAAATGATGATGTCGGTAAAGTTTCAATGTCTGATGGTCCTCTCAGAATTCAGCAACGAGAAATTCCTATTTCGGAATTCATCCTGTAAGAGTATTTTGTTTGTAATCTCTTCACGAGAGAAAAAAGACTATAACAGGAGGTTCCGAAATCTTTGGCAAGCCTACTGTAAGTGCTCAGGTAAAAAAGTGCAGGGAAAGATATCAGAAGCGAAAGGAGTTCCAAAGGTGCATACTCGAAACGATCTTAACTTCTAAAACAGACGGTAGAATGTACGCGCAGTTGAAACTGAAAGATGAACTAGTTTCTGGTTTGTTGGGCAGTGGCGCATCTATTTCCGTTTTGGGAGCGGCAAGTTACGAATTCATAGAAAGAAATGGTATTCACAATATTGTCGGATATTGTAATATCCCAACTACACTTGATGATGTAACGAAGACCATTACTTTCTATGTACTTCCTAACTTGACGCAAAAGTTTTATTTGGGTATAAACTTCTGGAACGAATTTCACCTAACTCCTCAAGTGAGCCAAATTGATAGTAATGATGTGTTTGAAGAAGAAGAAAGTGAAAAGTCTGAATTTATCCATTTAACTACAATTCAGCAAATCAAGCTAGATAAGGTGAAAAGTCGTTTTCCAAATTTCGCTGATTTAGGTCTTGGTAGAACGCATGTGGAAACACACACCATCGATACTGGTGATGCAGTACCAATTAAATCAAAACACTACCCTTTTTCGCCAGTGAAGCAGGAGGAAGTTTTCAAAGAGCTTGATCGCATGTTAGAGCTTGGAGTTATTGAGGAAAGTGATTCACCTTGGTGTTCTCCTATTGTTATGGTTAAGAAGCCAGGAAAAGTACGTCTGTGTTTGGATAGTCGAAAACTTAACAGCAAGACAGTTAACGATGCGTATCCGCTGTCGCATATTGAAGGTATCATCAGTAGATTAGAAGACACTCATTTCATAACGGGTCTAGATCTTAAAGATGCATTTTGGCAGATTCCGTTACATGAAGAGTCAAAACAAAAAACGGCATTCGCTGTACCTGGACGGCCGCTGTATCATTTTAATGTGATTCCGTTCGGGTTATGTAACGCCGCACAGAGAATGTGTCGTCTAATGGACCGAGACTTAGACAACATGTTTTCATTTATTTAAATGGTCTCTTAATATGCACATCGGATTTTGAAACGCACATAAGAATATTGACAGATGTGGCAGCCTGCCTTCGCTAACTTAACCATCAACATCAATAAGTCCAAGTTCTGCATGCGAGAAATCAAGTTTCTTGGATACATCGTTTGTCAGGGCACGCTCAAAACTAATCCTGAAAAGATAGACGCGATGGTAAACTTCCCTTTTCCAAAAACGGCTAGGCAAGTGAGGAGATTTATTGGTATGACGGGTTGGTACAGGCGTTTTATCAAGAACTATTCAGATCTTTCAGCTCCATTAACCGATTGCCTTTGAAAGCAAAAGAGTTTCGAATTGACATCTGCAGCCAAGGAAGCGTTCGAAAAATTGAAAGAAGCCCTAGTTTCCGCTCCGTTGTTAACTCAAGCGGATTTTAAAAAAGAGTTCGCCATTCAGTGTGATGCGTCCTCTGAAGAAGTCGGAAGAGTTCTCTTCCAATTGGATGCAGATGGCAATGAGAAACCCATAGCTTTTATGTCAAAAAAATTAAACAAGGCCCAGAAAAATTATACGGTGACAGAACTTGAATGTCTGGCAGCAGTGCTCAGCATTCGGAAATTCCGTTCATATGTTGAAGGCTTGCCTTTTCGCGTCATTACTGATCATTCTAGTCTGAAATGGCTTATGTCATTAAAAGATTTGACTGGTCGGCTCGCGAGATGGAGTTTATAGCTTCAAGGCTTCCGGTTTAATATAGAATATCGTAAGGGTTCCTTTAACACTATGCCGGATGCTCTTTCAAGAGGGGATATGGAAGAGATTTCATTCAACACGGTAGCCGAAGAAATTGACATTGACTCGCCAGAGTTCGATTGTGCTGAGTACCAGTCACGGAGAGATGAAATTGAAAAAAATCAAGCCTCCCTTCCGGATCTAGTTGTATCCGACAAATATATATACAAAAGAGTTAGATTCAGGAGTGAGGAACTTGAAAACGAAGATTCTTTGTGGCGGTTGTGGATACCTCATACTTTGACTCACAAAGTAATTGAAATGGCCCATGATTCTAAACTCTCGTGTCATATTGGTTTCTCAAAAACCTATTTAAGAATTCGTGAGAAGTATTATTGGCCCAAAATGGCGACAGAAATTAAGGATTATGTGAGTCAGTGTGAGGTATGCAAAACCGTAAGAGCCCCCAATAAAGTTCTTCGTCCTCCAATTACGAAGCAGATCGTATCTGAGCGACCAATGCAACGTTTGTACATTGACCTTCTTGGCCCATATCCGCGTACAAAAAGCGAAAACGTTGTCATTTTTATAGCTGTTGATCATTTCTCCAAGTATACCTTCTTGAAAGCGCTTCCGAAAGCAACTTCAGCCAATTTCATCAAATTTCTGGAAGCTGATGTTTTTTATGCATTTGGAACACCTGAATTCGTCCACTCAGACAACGGCAAACAATTTATTTCATCTGAGTTTGCAAAGTTTTTGGCCAACTATGGTATGCAACACATCCGAACAGCTTTTTACTCCCCACAGACAAACATATCGGAGAGTGTGAATCGAAATCTTTTAAATAAACTGAGAGTTTTTGTACAGGGAGAACAAGATAATTGGGATTCTCATCTTTCAAGCATAGCTTGTGCTTTAAGGTCAGATTCTCATGATTCAGTTGGTTGTCAGCCTTATTTTGCAATGTTCGGGCAAAGTATGATTAATCATGGATCGTCGTATAAAATTTTGAGAAATTTAAAAGCACTTCCTGATCCTGAACTAACTATAGTACCACAGGAAGCAAAAATTGTATTTGCACGTCAGAAGTTGACCAGAAACTTACAAAAGGCACACGAAAAATCAAAAGCTACTTACAATATGCGTTCAAGGCCAACGTCTTTCAGGGTAGGACAAGAAGTTTTCTACAGGAATTTCACCCAAAGTAATTTTGCCCAAGGCAAAAATGCGAAATTACTTCCCAAGTTTCTGAAAGCTCGTGTCCTTCGTGTTGTAGGAAACTGCATGTACGACCTTGAAACATTAGCTGTTAAACATAATGGTATCTTCCATGCTAAGGATATCAGGCAATAGTGCAAATGAATCAGGCATGACAATACAACATTTATCTGATATGGTCTTTTCTATCTGTTCTTTCGCCCGGCTATATTAGTAGGTTCGGCTCCCACGTTTTATTTTGAAGGGTCACAAGATACAGAGATTGCGTGGGTTCTATTTGAATTTTTGATGACTTTAGAAAGATCCTCAAAACGCATAGCCCTCTGTTACAAACTGCATGTTTGTGAAATATCCCATCCTACCCTATTCTCCCTTACAGCTCTTTACGAGTACGAAAGGTTCATCCAAAACACAAACAAATTCAAACCGTTGGTAGGTGGAGGTACTTTTCCATATTTGAGAGGAAACTCCGAAAAACCATTTGGAAAAGCTTTCCTCCAATACCCGAATATTGATTGTAACCGCCATCACATAGAAGCTGTGAAAGTATAATAAAATAAAGGGAAAGATTTAAAATAAAGAAAAAGCCTGTATCTGAAAAAGTTTCATTTAAAGTAAAAGTTTCATAGTAAAGCGTAAAAGTTTAAAAAAAATATTTAAAAGGTGAAAATTAACCCCAAGGGAAGTGAGCGCAAAAGGCCGGAAAAAATAATAAAGTGAAAGATAAACCAACAAGGTGACATTTTTGCTAACTAGGTATATATTATGTAGCTTACTTATATGTATTTTTTTTTTTTTTAGGAAATTATCCTAATTGAATACAAAGCTACGACCTCCACGGAGTGGAGGTCGACAATTTAAGTGTAGAATCATTACACTAAGTGTTAACTGGTGGAAAAACGTTCAAAAGTGCTGCTAAGAGAAATCCA
The DNA here is from genome assembly GCA_951217065.1 of Baccha elongata. NCBI lineage: Eukaryota > Metazoa > Arthropoda > Insecta > Diptera > Syrphidae > Baccha > Baccha elongata. Next base: position 1,651,451 of record CATNUY010000120.1, on the reverse strand, counting down.
ACTTATCTCTTTAAAGTAAAATATATATGATTAACATAGATAAGGAAGCTACGAGCTAAGTTCCACAAATAGCTATTAAAAATTAATAGATCTCGTAGTCTGAGGATAAAGTGCCTGCGCCTTAATTTAGAGCGCCCGCATTGGGCCAGTAAGTTAGTTAAGTTAATATGGTAAGCTAGTTGTTTAAGATTTTTTGTCTAGCATTAAGATAGATATAAGGAAATGAAAAAATAAAAATGAATTAAAAATAAAAAAAGTGCCTGCGCGGTGATCCGGAGGTTTCAGGTTCAAAACCCCAGCGCTTCTTCAAATAATATTTATATTTTTTTTTAATTATTTTTGATAATCCTTACAAAACTCGATTAATTTTCAAACAAATTCTTTATAATTGGTTAACGTTCAAAGCTAAAACCCAGTGTACAACGTGATAATTGTTTATATATGCAATTTTATTTATTTATGTTTAAGCTATTTGCGACATATTTAAGGCACTTGTAGGTTAGAATAGAAGACGTTTTTAAGCAATTGATAGTGTATCAAAATTTAAAAGAAACAAAGCACAGGTAACGACAAACCTACATATTTGGACCAGTTGGGAATGCTGTGGCCACACCATCACCATCAACAAAGAACACCAAGTAAAGGGGTTGTCAAGGCGAGTACGACAACCATGGTTGGGTGGGTAGAGGCAAATTTCTCGCGCGTCCTTAACACCATGACGCAAAGACTGGCATGATTTTTGTATGCGCGGTTCCGATAGGGGTCAAGTACCTACGTCCTCCGACGAGCAGTAGGCCGGTCAAGCTTGCCAGCACTGACCCCGACGGCAAGAAAGGAATCCGCAACAAAATTAATAGGTACGCACTAGATATGGACTGTTTCATACAAATAGCCAAAAAATGTTGTTAAAGCTTAAAGCGGCCAAAATACGCCATCATCTTTTAGTTTTAAATACGTGAACTAATTTCGCGTTTAAAATTTAAATAAAACGACGACATATTCATATACAAGTAACTAAATGCCATGTAGAAATAAAACTAAATTGATTACAATTTCCATCTAAGTATATTAAAATTAAATGATTAATTAAAACAAGCGTAGCACTGCTACGCAGATACCCTGCTAGTAGTTGATGGGGCCCCTAGTTATGTTGGATTACGCGTGAAGTTGGCTACTGGCAGTCCATATCTAATACGTGAATGCATAGGGGATGGGAGCATGATACAACTAAACAAGATAACGCCGTCAGTTTTTTATTTTTGTCTTCTTCTGCGCATCTACGTCATCGACACTCAACTATTTGACATTTGTCATTTCAGTATGTGAAATTCAATTAAAAGTAAACACAAATAAAACTAGCTTGTGTTACTATTTAGTTTATTTGGAATATTTAAGTGCAATCATGGTTAAATTATTATAAATAATAAGTTAAAATATTAAATAGTTGGTTGCACTCACTTTTTGTTTATTATTTTTTGTTTTTTATCAAGGGTGATGTGATTTCTTTCATTTCGGTTCGTTGTTGCAGGTCGCGAATGTGAATATGATTGATTTTAAAAGCAATCATTGTTAAATTATTATAAATAATAAATAGTTGGTTTAACTCACTGTTTTGTGTATTATTTATCAAGTGTGATGTGATTTTTTTTATTCCGTTCGACAACCGGTTGAAGCAATGAAGTGTCTGTGCAAGTGACCAAGTTGAATAAATAAACCTTGGTTGGATGGTTTTGTTTAGGAAGAAGCATCTGGTGATATCTAGAAATCCTAAAATCCTAAGGATAACCAAGCATGTTGTAGGTAGTTTTTATTTTGAGTTCTTTATGTATTACAGTATGAGCTTAGGATTAACATTACCAGTTTTGTAGTACGTATTACCTATACAAACCCATTTATGAACCAGGTGCACTATTAAAAAAAAAACATGTAAATTCATCTGGAATAATTAAGAGATTAACGCATTATCATTTTGAAATATATTTTTTTGTTTATAATTCTTTTAATTTATTATTTTTTTATATTTTCTTTTTTTTGAATTTTAGTTTTCTACCTTTTCTTGCTTTAATTTTCGCATGCGAAAATACAGACAAAAAAAAACATTTGATATTATTACATAAGTACTTACATTTGTTCAAATAAATCGTTAGCTTCAGCTGCACTTCCGGAAAGCTCTGGATACGACACATCATTCGCCAAGATTTCATTTTCATTCATATTTTGTTCCTCGTTGGAGGGCACTGGCTCTATAGGAACCGATTTGTGCAGCAACTCATTTAGGAGTTCTTTTTTCTTTTTTAACTCCATCCTGTTCAAACGTCCTTTTGAATCACATTCCGAGCTTATTGGTTTATTCAAATGGACAGTAGGAACTGCATCTGGTTTCAAAAGGCGCAACTGAGCAAAACCTTTAAGATAAGAATAATAAATTGTTAAAGAACACTTCCTTCAAAACCTAGCTACATTTTTCTTATTTACCCATTTCAAATTTTATATTATTTATGAAATCATCTTTGACAAAGTGTTAACTGCAAATTCTTGCAGTTTGAGTGTTGATATTATCTTTCCTTTTACAAAATAATATCCAAAACTGTTTTGAAAGTTTTTTTTCCTTTTGGAAATTTATGGGAACTAGTTTCCGTTGTAATTTTTTTTCGTGTGTTGTTATTACACTCAACAACTGAGCAGACACCCATTTTAAATTTCTATAAACCACTTTAACAATTATTATATAATACACAAACACTATTTTATCACTTTAATAACTTTAAACTCAGTTTCAAAAATAAACCTTCCGGCACAGAACAGGAAACAAAGTGAATCAAACAAAATTGCGCCAAAAATAATTGTGTTGAGTGTCGGTGACGTCACTCCATTTTGACAACCAACCGGTGGCATGCGCAGAGCCATATCTTTAGTAGTTGTATCATGGGATGGGAACATGAATGAAAGAATATAACATTACGACACTTTGGCATTTTCACTTTGTTGTTGTTTCAATTGTGACGTAATTTTCACTTGTGACGTAAGCACTTTACACTCTTTTTCCCCAAGGTTGGGGTCAATTTATAACAAGATTCCACCATTTAATTGTTTTTCTGTTTGTGCCTACGTCACAAGTGAAAAAAACAACAACAAAAAACTGAAAGAAACCAAGTGTCGTCATCTTGTATTCTTTCATTCATGGGATTCACTGATCTCTATATATACCTGGATAGCAGATGCATATAAAAAAGATGAAGCAATTTGAAGATGTGTTTTATTATGAAAAAGTCCCCAATATTGTATAACAGTATACCACTTTAACAGTTTAACAAATGTCAAAATACTGAAAATGGCGTTTTGCTTTGTGTTTGAGATTGAAGAATATTTTGTAATAAAGTAAAAATTAACAAAAAGTAGTTTTGCGCAAAAAAAGTTATTAATTAATTTAAGAATTTATTGTTTAATATAGAGAGATCAGTGGGCCCAAAATAACAAGTTGGACTAAATACTCAAAATTTAACAAAAACCTACATTCCTGAGAGTAGAAAAATTTCAAATACCTACCGCTTGGGCCAAAACAATTGGTCTCGGTCTTGTTTGTATTGTAATAAAAATCGTCAAAATAATACAACATCTAAAATATGCCTATAACTTTCGTATTCCCTTGCGGAACAACCAAATCGAAATTATCGAAACAACAGACGATTGCCAAAGGATTGTAGCAACGCTCCAAAGGTCTAATATTAAATAAGTTTTTATTTCTAGAACAATATTATATTTTGTCCCGTTTTTAGAAATTTTAATGAATACCTACAGAGTTTTGGGATTCGAAGACCCACCGCATGTTGCAACTAACATGGTACTAAGGTATTTGTGCTTTAATACGTCTTTAATTTTATCAGAATTGATGGTTCAATTGAGATATGGGACATGCAACATGCTGCTTTTCATAAGAAAACTATTGTTAGCCATGGAGAATTATCAATTGAGGGAATGGCATGGTCTGGACAGCGTTTCTTTACGGTTGGACTGACTGGGCATCTTGTAGAATGGGATTTGGTTACTTTGGCCAAACGGCAGTCGCAACATGCCACTGGCAATTCTATCTGGTGTCTCGATGTCAATAGTGAAGGCAGTGAAATAGCCCTCGGCACTGAGGAGGGTTACATAAACATATTCGATATAACAGAAGGCCAAATGGTTTACAAAAAGCTTTTTGACAAACAAGAAGGCCGCATACTTTGCTGCAAGTTTGACTCTAGTGGCGGACACCTTGTGACTGGAGGTATAGACGCTATTCGAATCTGGGATGTGAAAAGTGGAAATGCCATCCACAAGATGGGCCTTACCCGACTTAAACCGAATGTTGAGGTCAATATTTGGTTGCTTCAGATCCTAAAAGATATGACCATAATAGCTGGAGATTCGCGGGGCATTGTCACTGTTTGGGATGGCAAGAATTTAGCATATCTTGAGGAGCATCAGATTTTGAAGTTAATGAAGCTGTTAATGAAGAGGAAAACATGTTTATTTGTTCTGACATCGAACCAATCATTCGAATAAATGCTCTTACCGAAATCAAAAAGGAAGACGTTACGCTTCACAAATGGGTAAAGTATCGACAAAGAAGGGTCCATGATCACGATGTTAAGGCTCTTGTTTGCATTGGGGATAAAATAGTATCCGGTGGCATGGATGGCTATCTTGGCATGGATGGCTATCTTGGAATATAATCAATTGCTCGTAGTAGGGCAATAGTGAAGTATGGGCCATTCTTACAAAATCCCTCTGCTTACGTCGCAGCTGAGAAAAATCTTCTCCTACTGAGATACCCTAATACTTTAGAAATTTGGAGACTAGGAGAAAGACTATGAGGTATAAATTTTGTTAAAGTAGTTTGTTTAAATTTCCATTTCAATTTCTTTGCAGCATTTTATGAACTTGACAATGCTAAGAACAGATGAATATGTAGCAGTGGGTGTTAATCCTATTTCGTTGATCGAACAACTCCCAGGGGCGTTCGTGTAAAAGAAATTCGGAGTGTCGTAGAATAGTGTTTAATTTAAAGTTTTAATTTAAAATAAAAAAATTATTTTTATTTATATATTGTTTGATTATCATTTAAATTGGATTTTGAACTTTAAGAGTTACATTGCAAGGAAATTCAGAAACTAAGGCAAAGATCTATTATTTGATATCTAGTATACTTATCATGATGACCAATGCTTTTGTGAGACTTCCATGTCTCACAGGCCTTATAAAATTACTATAGAATCTACATCTATACATCAATGGCGTATCATTTAAACGTTATAAACATTTACGCTGTGATGCAGTGGGGTATGCTCCTGATATTGCTTACATTTATATTAAAACTTTCGCTTTCAAGAAATCTATTTTTTGCTTTAAAAAATTAGGAAATCTACGTGCGGATGATCATGAATTTGTTAAAGCAAAACTCCCTCAGCAGGGAGTCACCGAAAATGTTTCAAATAAATTCGGAGTGCACTAAAAAAAATACTGAGTCCTTTGCTCTTCATTACAGTTCTTGATTATAGTTAATGTATAAGCTGACGTTTTGGAAGGGTACCTCATAATCGTAAAGACATCACTCATGTAGCCAATTTACTGATCCACTCTAACCTATGCCCCCTGAGCTTAAACGAAAGGTATACAATGCAGTTGTTAATCCAGCACGTACATACGTTAACAATGTACTAAGGGTATAAAATAAACTGACGCAATTGAGATGAAAAAGCAGGAGTGAAAAAGCTTGATCGAATTACAAGATCCCAGCGAACTTTTATGTCAAAAATACCATCATGAACATAATACAACACAACGAACTCAGTTGGTACTCTTTTGAACAAGGAGAGACGTTAAGAACTGCGCCCAAAAAAAATTTCTGACGTGAACCGGTTATGCTTACAAAAAACAAGTCATTTTGTTCAGTTAACTACATAGGTATTCATTTATTATTTATATTCAAGTATTAGTTATAAACATCTGTCATTGCAAAAAAAAGTTTATTTTAAAATAAGGCAAATCAACAAAATATAAAAAAAAATTAAATACTAAATACTTAGATCTTGATATAAACAAGCCACTACCGTTAGTACAAAAAACATAAAATATAGCCACTTAACTAATATCTTCAAATGTATTTTTTTTACTAAATTAAAATTGGGAGATTTTTCGTAGTGAGTTTTCTGCTACCAGGAGTTGATAGAGTGGTGTTTGATGTGTGATGACTCAAAGCTGGTGATTTGCGCATCGAATACATAAGGTTCAACTTGGAAGGCACTCGCGCCAGTCGGGGATTGGGTAGTCGGACATTTTCCTTTGCTGCTTTGCGTTGGTTGTTATTGCTGCTAGCGACAATCGGATATTTCAGATTCTTTTCAGATTTTGGGGATTATAACCCCAAAGTTCTAGATTTTCACAGTTTCTTTACATAACTACAATTGTCTCTATAGACCTAATAGTTTTCGAGATAAAGCTTTTCAAAGTTTATTATTTTTTCGAAGTTCGGAATTGCAGACGTAGAGCCATCTTAGACCAGTACGACAAGTTTCGGTGGTTCTGATTTCTTGCAGACTTTTATGATGTTGGCCCAATAAATAATCCAAGTTTTTGACCCAAAAGTTTCCGAAATAAAGTTCTTCAAAGTTTGCAGTTTTTCTCGGAAACGGCCTACAGAGACAAGTAGTTAAAACCGTCTTAAACCAATTTTAGCGTTTTTTTTTTATAGATTTTTAGCAAAGTTGCATTCGGCACTCGAGGTCACAAGCTTGGATTATTCGTTAGGCCAACATCTTACACAAGTCTGCGAAAAATCAGAACTATCGGATTCGACGCACATTACCCCATACCTACTCTTTGGCGCCAATATTACTGCACTAGTAATGTAGTTAAATTTAATGATTTTGATTCGAATTTTTAAAATTTTCTTAAACTTTTCTTTGTTTAAGTTTAACAAACAATTTTTGTCATTTCCTTAAACTTGTGTAATACTTAAATAAATGGCACTCATCAAGTTGAAGAAAAACTTTTCTTTACATATGATTACATATAATGTATGTATAAGTAGATATTCATTTTAATGAATTCATTCATAAAATAAACAAAATTGCTGATAAATTTTTCTTGAATGTACTTCTTCAACAATCACTACCAAGACTAAAATGCTATTGATGAAGACAGCATACACTAAATTTCATCTTTTACCATCGAGAGGAGTTTAATTTTCAAGCACTCAAGCATAATGATATGAAAGCCATATGGGCATATGGCATTCATATATATAAGACATATATCCGCTAAATGGAAAGCAAAGAGAATTTCCTCAAATGCTTAAGAATACCCTCTTTTTTATGTCTAACTGAAAAATTCAAAAACTAATTTTTGCACCTTTAGCATCAAGAAGATTATGATCTTTGAAATATGGAATCACATGCAAAGTTAGCCAAAAATGTTGTAAATAGATATATAGATGTTTTTTTTCCATCCTTATGCGCATTTGTTATATGGAAAGCACTACTGTGAAGTCTATAATGAGGGATATAAAAGTATTATAAGGATCGAAGTTTGGCAAAATGACATTGCAACAATGAGTCGAATGAACTTGTACCAACTAATCGGTTTGAAACATTAATTAAGTCGAAAATGTACCTTTGAAAGCGGAAGTTAAGCTTACAAGCCCAAAAGACACATTCATACAACGTTCTGGTAAAATATTGCGAAAGAGAGGCAGACCCAAGAATTCCTGGAAGAAACAAATCCAGCGACACCAGCATTCAGTTGGTGTCAGGCATGGAACAATCCATAACCGTTAAACTTGCTGACATTTTCTGAGGTCAACTCGACGAACCCACAAGCAGATAAACATTTAAAGTGGAGAAGTGGGAATGATATGTGATCCCAATCGAGATCATAGCATCGTCGGAAAAGGCGAAGAAGAAGGAAGAAGAAGTTTAATTTATAAGCCGCAATTGCCATACAAAAATCGAACACCATTTGGTAATTTTTTATCGATTCCACATTCAATCTAGTAAACAAATTTGTTTTACCTATAATGTGCCTTTTATAATCACGTAATTTATTTGCATAAACCTACACTTTAAATTAATGTAACGCATTGAAGAATTTGCAAAATCATTGAGAAGAGGATGCCTTGCAAAATAACAAGAATGAAAAAATACTTGATTGAATCAGAAGCAAATAGATCCGAAGAAACCTTCACTTTAATCTCAAAGAAGGAGCTGCTTTGGCTAGAAGATAATTTCTGATTTCCTATCACCACCTACATGTCATGGTTTCCTATCACAAAGGCAACAAGGGTATCAAAGCTTAAAGCTGGTCACACACAATGGAGCCATCATGGAGCCTGGAGCCTAATGGGCCAAATTCTATTCAAGAGCAGTCATGCGGTCCCATAGTATTTTCCTGTCTTCAAAACTTTGGAATATTTTCTCGTTGTTTTGGTAAAACGTCTTTAAATCATCTTATTCCCTTTCGTGCAAAATAAGCAAGTCATCAGTGAAGCAATCGCTGTAAAAATTTGAAAAGCGACTACGCTGTTCTTCAGATTTCATGCATTTTTTATTATTTCACAGCGATTAACTTCCTTATACAGGATATCTGCAGTTGATTTGGAACAATCTGTGAAACGACTGAATTTGTTTCTTGTATTCACTGCTCGAATTCCACTGGTTCTGCAAGTGTCCCGGCGAGAAGTCTTGGTCATAGTTTGCATGGTTTCTTCCTGAAAATGTGTATTAGAAAAACATATTGATTTAAATAGAAAAAGGATACTAACCTAAGTACTGATTAGAATCCCTGTACATGTAAGATGGCATTACATTAGAAAAAAAACTTGAGTTGTTGCAAATAACGGTCGGCTTCAACACGGTAAAAGGTTCCCAGCTAGGAGTCGAAGCAGGCGAGCGCTTTATCCCAATTGGCCCCAACTCATTGGAACATATTTTATGAATTCCATTCGAGTTGTTTGACAAAGCGGAAGTTGGCACAATCATGTTGTCTCCGAACGATTCATCATTTTTAAGATCAGCATCGTTCCAGTCGTTTCCATTATCCAGGGGCAAATATTCGCTCAATGGTTCCTCATAGTCCAGAGGTGATAAATCATTCAATGGAGTCTTTACAGCAGCTACAACGTCTGAGAAACTTGCCTGCTGATTAGGATCCCACATAGGTATTGGTGCTGCACCACTATTTGCAACTGGTGAAGTGAAGTGGAATGCATTTGGTAATACTTGAAGTGACGAAATATTTCAGTTCGTCTACGCAGCTCTGTTTCATCGAAATTCAAATGGCTCTCCAGTGAGGTGAACATGGGCGAGAGAGTTTGATTGAAAGGGATGTAACATCGGGATTGACATAGGGATCTTGGGTCGAAGTAAATTTTTCCAACATTTGTCACAGTATTTGGCATTATCCAAGTTCCCTCAGTTTCATTATCCTCGAACTGAAGGCCAGAATCACTGAAGATAATTGAGTTAACTCTCATTGGTTTGATGAAGGTTGAGTGGAAGGATATTTCAGCGGAACAGTGTTTGCCCCTGAAAAAGATTAATATAAAAAATCATGTAAGAAGGAGAATGTCTTTAATTGTAATAAATAAAACAATAAATTAATTAATTAATAGTCAATATATACAAATCTGATATTCAAAAGTACTTGAAATCGTTAGTACTTCATGTTGCTATGAAATTGTTAGTACTTTATATCTTTTTTTCTAAAGAAATAACTAAATTATTTAATTCTTTTAATTTTGTATTTTTTATTATAGAAAAACCCACCTTGCTATTAAATTGTTTGGTAAACATTGAAATTTTTTTTCTTCCCAAAGTAGACGTCAAGTTATGATAAAATCCACCATCTGTCATCTTCAATTTGCTTCAGAAAAACTGTTATACATTGTATGGAATACGCTATCCAGTTATATATTGAGATCAGTGTTTTCCTTATACGTGTGGCGCTGTAGTTGTCAAGTTTGTACTAAAGAGCAAAGATAACTAAGTTCTAATTTTGATTACCAATTGCACATTCCAACTTTACCAATCCTCAATAAAACAACATCAGCCTTGTTCCTTTTAACACACCGACTCCACTTGACATCTGTAACTCATAATAGGGCTCTTAAACAGTACCAATTGCACATTTCAACTTCACCAATTCTCAATAAAACAACATCAGCCTTGTTCCTTTTAACACACCGACTCCACTTGACATCTGTATCTCATAATAGGGCTCTTAAACAGGCGGCTTTATTCTCATAATTCCGTAAAGTTGTTTCCTTTACACCACAGTAGTTCTTATAGGTAAAATTCTGTTAGCCTCCATTTCGTTTGGGGTGATAGCACTGATCTCAATATATACCTGGATAGCGGATGCATATACAAAAGATGAAGCAATTTGAAGATGTGTTATATTATGAAAAAGTCCCCAATTTTGTATAACAGTATACCACTATAACAGTTTAACAAATGTCACAATTGACAATACTCAAAAATGTGGTTGTTTGTTTAGTTTTCTGTTTTTAGAAAACATATTATTTGTATATTATTTATTTACGTTGTTTTTACATCTTTTGATTTATATTATTATTAAAATTAAAATGTCTTCTAATAAAGATAATCTTTTACAAACATTTATAAGCATCTGTGATAAAGTAGCAAATGTTTCAAGTTACATTAGTAAATCTAATATTCTTCAGGAATTTTTTCAAAAGGTAAATAGAAAATGTTTCTAGTGACAAAGGCTTTAAAGGTGATATCCATCTGTGGATAAATATGCTCCTACCCACAGCTAGTCAAAGAGTCTACAATTTACAAAACAAACAAATCATTAAACTTTTTTACAGAATTTTCCGTACGAATGTAGAAGATATGTTGGTCGATTTAGAGCAAGGTATGTTCCGAAAAATTGTAATAAAATTTATGTTAATAAATTCAACTTTAAGGTGATGTCTCTGAAACTATTCGCAAATCATTTGAGTTATCAAAAGGAGTCACTCCAAGCACGAAAAGTACTCTAACTTTACAACAAGTTGAAGACACTCTTATTAATCTTACAACGTCAGGAAAAGAAGATTATCAAGTTGATATTTTCAGTATATTATGTAAAATGGCAACCGCTGAAGACTTGAAAATGGTAAGTTCTAGAAGTCATTCTCTTTGCAAAAATCATCTTAACATTTTTCACCATTTTAGGGTAATTCGCCTGATCAAAAAGGACTTAAAGATAAATGCCAAAGGAAGACATGTATTAGATGCCTTTGGTCCAGATGCATATCCCGCGTATCAGTCCTCACGAGATCTAGATGCGTTTGTTGATCAATTTGCATCAAAAACTGCTGCCAAAAGTCCACTGAAGGGTAAAAAGGTGAAAAAGATGATATATTAAGTAACTATTGAAATGCCGTTTACTATTCTAACATCCTTTCATAGACAGCTGCAGGATCTGTTAATGTCAAATTCATGACTTCAATCAGCCCAATGATTGCAAATGCCTGTAATTCAGTTGATACTGCTTTTAACAAAAACCCTGAGGGACTGTTTAGCGAAATACAATACGATGGCGAACGAATTCAAATTTACAAACAGGGAAATTAATATCGTTTCTTCTCGAGAAATTTAAAGCCTGTTTTTTTATAGTAACAGTAACAGTAACAGGGGAACATGTTATTTTGGTATTTTTCAGGCATATCGCCGACCCCAATGTATATTTATAATGTATATTTATAAATCTTATATTAAATATAGCATACGCAAAGCAAACAAATGCACTTTTATTTGCATTTCTTAGGGCACCAACAAAAGAGGACCTTGTGCGTAATCTACTATTTGCATCATTACATTTTGAATCTCCAAAAGCAAATATCATATCAAAATGTCTGAATACTGCTTATAAATTATCTTAGATATAAAATTTTTTGAATTTTTGTCTGAAACCAAAATGTAATGATGCAATCAGTAGCGCTAACTTATTTAAAGTCAGGAAATGCAAACATTTTATCTTTAAGTCAAACCGTTCGGGCATGGCACCAAAATATGTTTAAGACATTAGCTAAATTTTCAAAAAAATTAAAAATGAACGAAAAACTGGGTAATGTCATGAACATATTTTGGTGCCATGTCCAAACGGTTTGACTCACAGACAAAATTTCTGCACTTCCTGACTCTAAATAAGTTAGCGCTACTGATTGCATCATTACATTTTGGTTTCAGACTACCAGCCTATATGCCTCATTTATACATTTTCTCACTCGTTATAACGTCAGGTACAAACTTGCATTCAAAGTTTTTCCTGGTAGTCAATATATAAAAATCTGATATTCAAAAGTACTTGAAATCGTTAGTACTTCATGTTGCTATGAAATTGTTAGTACTACATATAACTTTTGAATATCAGATTTTTATATATTGATTACCCGGAAAAACTTTGAATGCAAGTTTTTACCTGACATTATAACGAGTTTTGCAAGTTTTTACCTGACATTATAACGAGAATATGTATATATCAGGCATATATACATTTTCTCACTGAATCTGAATCTGGCTGCGACTGTTGCTGTCCAAACGCTGTGGGTGACATAGGTTCTGGTAAACTTGTTATGAGACTATCACACTTTTGAAATTCCAATCCAGGTGGTGGACGAATGCCAGCAGCCCGTTGCCAAGAGGAAGCAGCATTGGCTGCCTACTGGTATCCCATTGGATCCCAAGTTTGACCTGTAGCAGATCCACCATTACCATTTGACCAGTTAGCTGTTGGGCTCTTATGAGATTCTGTGTGGTGCTGCGGTTGCGAGGCAAAATATTCACTGCTCGAATTCCACTGGTTCTGCAAGTGTCCCGGCGAGAAGTCTTGGTCAGAGTTTGCATGGTTTCTTCCTGAAAATGTGTATTAGAAAAACATATTGATTTAAATAGAAAAAGGATACTAACCTAAGTACTGATTAGAATCCCTGTAAATGTAAGATGGCATTACATTAGAAAAAAAACTTGAGTTGTTGCAAACTGTCGGCTTCAACACAGTAAAAGGTTCCCAGCTAGGAGTCGAAGCAGACGAGCGCTTTGTCCCAATTGGCCCCAACTCATTGGAACATATTTTATGAATTCCATTCGAGTTGTTTGTCAAAGCGGAAGTTGGCACAATCATGCTGTCTCCGAACGTTTCATCGTTTTTAAGATCAGCATCGTTCCAGTCGTTTCCATTATCCAGGGGCAAATATTCGTTCAATGGTTCCTCATAGTTCAGAGGTGATAAATCATTCAAAGGTGTCTTTGCAGCAGCTACAACGTCTGAGAAACTTGCCTGCTGATTAGGATCCCACATAGGTATTGGTGCTGCACCACTATTTGCAACTGGTGAAGTGAAGTGGAATGCATTTGGCTTGAACTTGGATCCTTTGCGATTAAATCGCTTTGATTGGCTACTTCCGTTTGACTGTTCTTTCTTGCGTTCACGTCCAGGTGTTTTTCCGTATTTCTTACCACCACTGTGAGAATTTCCCACAGGCGTTGAACTACCGTGTATGGATCTACTATCTATGTTCTGTACTTCAGGAGTTTTTTGTCCTTGGCCATAAATTCAATTGTCGCTGAGTAACTAGACTTGGGTTGAATAATTCGTGGCTTATGAACCCCTATCAACCTAAATACATGTTTATCTGTTAAGTAACAGTGCGGACATATCTCTACCACCTCCAAATTGGGCGAAAGTTTTATGTTCTTTGAAACCGTCAGATTTGATATGAAGAAGACCACAAGCAGTGGCGTATCTGAAGGATTGTTTAGAACAATTTGTGCAACATAGACTTGGCCGATTTCAACGGTCGGTAGAGTTTGAACGCCATTTACTTATCTTGGCCAGATAATATCCACCGTTAAGTTGAACTTGAATAGGCGAACTTCACTGGTGTTCACGGTAAAGGTAATTGTTCTCAAGTAATACTTGAAGTGATGAAATATTTCAGTTCGTCTACGCAGCTCTGTTTCATCGAAATTTAAATGGCTCTCCAGTGAGGTGAACATGGGCGAGAGATTTTGATTGAAAGGGATGTAACATCGGGATTGACATAGGGATCTTGGATCGAAGTAAATTTTTCCAACATTTGTCACAGTATTTGGCATTATCCAAGTGCCCTCAGTTTCATTATCCTCCAACTGAAGGCCAGAATCACTGAAGATAATTGAGTTAACTTTCATTGGTTTGATGAAGGTTGAGTGGAAGGATATTTCAGCGGAACAGCGTTTGCCCTGAAAAAAGATTAATACAAAAATCATGTAAGAACGAGAATGTCTTTAATTGTAATAGTTAAAACAATTAATTAATTAATTAATATTCAATATATAAAAATCTGATATTCAAAAGTACTTGAAATAGTTAGTACTTCATGTTGCTATGAAATTGTTAGTACTTTATATCTTTTTTTCTAAAGAAATCTCTAAATTATTTATTTCTTTTAATTTTGTATTTTTTATCATAGAAAAACCCACCTTGCTTTTAAATTGTTTGGTAAACATTGAAATATTTTTTTTTTTCCCAAAGTAGACGTCAAATTATGATAAAATCCACCATCTGTCATCTTCAATTTGCTTCACAAAAACTGTTATACATTGTATGGAATACGCTATCCAGTTATATATTGAGATCAGTGGGTGATAGGGCTTTTTAGGTAACAACGATATTTCTCTTTCTCGTTCGCAGAGCAGTGTCAAAATCAGCAGTTCGCGGATGACAGCTGAATATTTTTCTTATAGTTGTTGAAAATTGATTGAAAACAAGAGCGGAAATATTAATGTTGTGCGCGAAAATTGTGAATAGTGTATTATTAAACTTTTTAGTCACGGAAATTTCCAATTTCACAGGAAAATATTTATTTATTTATTTATTTATATTTGCTTAATTCAAGCTCATTAATATTAATAATAACAATCATTAAATAACTTAACTTTAACATAATTTGATCTTATTCTATCTTAAGACTGAAGAGTAGAGGTTTATGGAAGATTTGAATAGAGGTTTCTTCTAAGGGAGGAGATACTAGGATGGAAATCAAGGAGATGTTGTGCACTGTTGGCTGAACGTAACATTCTAGTAATTGGGTTGAAGTGGGCATAATTGGTACGGTGAGTAGGAAGGCGAAAGAAGGGAACATATCGAAGGCTATGTGGATTCGTGTTGACGAAAATTAATTGCAGAAGAGGAGGAGAATCGATGGCTCCGATGATGACTTGATGTATGAAAAGTATGTCTGCAACAGCACGACGTTTCGCAAGGGTGTTTAAGTCGATCAGTTGTAAACGATGTTCGTACTGGGGAAGGAAATTAGGGTCAGACCATGGGAGGTTTCGTAAAGCGAAACGGAGGAACCTACGTTGCACAGCTTCAATTCTAAGTGAGTGGGTGGATTGATAAGAAGACCAAACTTGACTGGCATACTCAAGAATTGGTCTAACAAACGTTGTGAAGAGAGACTTTGTTACATATGGGTTTGAAAATTCCTTAGACCAGCGCTTTATAAAACCTAGGGAAGAGTTTGCTTTTGCAATAATAATATCTATGTGAGAACGAAAGTTGAGCTCTTTATCACATAAAATGCCGAGGTCGTGAATGGAGGCAACTAAGGGAACCGGGACATTGCAGAAGTGATATGTGCGAGATGGTGAAGGGAGGCGTTTACGAGAAAAAGTCATATGTTGACATTTAGTGACATTGAGTTCTAGGAAATTTTTAGTACACCATGTATGAAAAGAATTCAAGTCCCTTTGAAGCAGGAAAGAATCAATAGGAGTAGATATTATTTTAATAATTTTCATGTCATCAGCATAAATAGACAGGTTAGAAAAAAAAAAATAAAGTTTTCAACATCATTAATAGTAAGGACGAATAAAAGTGGCCCGAGATGACTACCCTGAGGAACACCTGAGGTGGCATGGATGGGTTTGGACACAGAACATCTGAACACAACACTATATTGGCGGTTTTCCAAGTAAGATCTCACCCATTTTATAAATATTGGAGGGAATCCAAAGGCTCTTAATTTAATATAAATAATTTGGTGAGAGATCTTATCGAACGCTTTTCTGAAGTCAGTAGTGATTAGATATTATTTACAAAATTCTTTTCCAAGATTTTGAGTTTGACAGTTTGAAAAAAGCGCGATACATAGTTTTAATCTGTCATCCGCATAGTGTGAGCTGTAATTTATATTTCGACAATATAGTAAAATTCCATATGTTTCTAAGGAGCTGGTTATAGGATAGGACAAACCATCAGTAAAAGTTGAAGCAAATGAAAACAAGTATTGTTTCCAGTGTCCATGTTCTGTTACTATCGCATCACAGGTCATCCACTTCCAGTTCGTCCGTCCCCTCCCGTAAAAAAAATTTTTCACCCTGCTTTCCTATCTGTGAATACGTGTGAGTGGTGAGTTTGTTTGACTTATGTCAAAGGAAATATGACAAAAAACTATAAAAAAATTTTACGCATTCTACGTAAGTAAACGAAAATATTTTTTCTAAAAACGTTAAATAAAACCTTAAATATTGATAATTAATAATTATTTACAGATGTAGCAGCATGTAAACAAACCCAAAAACAAAAACAATTTTGGCATAAACATCATTTATGCCAAATCATGCAGTTTTTCCAGGTGAGTAAAAGAATCGGTACCTACCGCTCTGAAATATTTCATAATTCAAGGACATGACGTAGACTTATTCATTCACCACATATTCCTCGGATACCTTAGAACTGGATCCGTCCGTGAACTTATACAGCAGATGACTGAAATTGATGAGCAATTGGGAATTTGGAAGGACGCAATACTTGGCACTTGTCGGCATCTAGAGAAGAAAAGACTTCTGCACTGTTTGTATGAACTGCAAATACTTCTAAAAGATCCAGTTAGAGTTAGTATGACTTGGGTGAAATTTTATTCCATGAATTGTCAGACCTTTAAACAACTTCATGCGAATTCTATACATCTTCAAAATGCTCATCGGCATTGGAAATGAGTCAATGGGAGAGGATAAGTATAGATAGCAAACAGCAAAAAGGACAGAGTTCATTTTTAATGCAAATGGACGCAAAAAGCTTGAACAGTCACATCAATACTATTCTTCGACAAATGGATGTTACTAAGTTTCTTGCACATTGTGAGGAAGACAAGCCATTGGAGAACGGAAAGCTAATAACAGAACATATTTTAAAGCAGGTTTGTAGATTGTAAGTGTTGTATTTGCTTGTCTTTTAACCATTTTTTTTAGATTCGAATTGATGCACAAAGCCTACCTACACTTTTCGATTCGGCACAGGAAAAAATTCAAATTTGTATTTTGATTTTACTAAGTGGAAAGAACATAGAAGAGGGATTCGGCTTGGCATAATAATAATATTATAATAATAATATTTTAATAATAATAATATTTTTAATTATAAACTTCCTTTTATGAAAGTGTTTGGTGCAACAGCAAAGTACTTGGCGCGAAACGGTCGATTGGATGAAACTGAAAGACTTCTAAACTGCATTACTGGCAACAATGGCACAACCAATCGAGATATTGATGAACTTCTATCAATTGCTATTAATTCGGCAACAAATAATCATGAACCGGAGATCAAAACATCGCTGGATAATCTGGCAAAGAAGATAGTTAGCTTAGACTTACGAATATCAAGTTATATCTTCATTGGACAGTTGAAATCGGCATATTTACTAGCGATACAGCATAATCGATTGAATGATATTAGGAAGATATTACACCAAGCTGAGGCTACCAGTCAAATACATATAAAGAAATTGTGTGAGAAAAAGTATGGGATTTTAATCGAATCCGAGGAGATTTTAAATTTCTGATCTAGTAACACTGCATAGCCTCTTCCGAATGTCATAGGTTGTTTAGGATTTTGTCTGATACCCACCAATGCTTCCGCAAACAATGCAGAAATCTATTCTAAGCCGAATGGTGGAACTTCTATCACAATGCAAGCGCTTTGTGATAGAGCTTTCAATGAGGCTATAGACAACGTTCTCGATTTTAAAGAAAACGCCTATATGCGCCTTTTTGCCCGCTGGCGGATCCTTCAACGAAAATACGACTTGGAAGCTCGCACAATCGAAGCAATTGCCAAAGCTTGCTGCGCTTTGCACAATCTGTTGGAAGAAAACGAAGACGGATACCGCGAAGAATGGGGCGATTCAGTGGACACTTCCAAATGCAACCCCAAGTTTGACATTAACAAGAGAAAAGACACAAAACAAGCCTTAAAGACAAGAGATTACCTGACTCAAACAATTTACAATCCAACCTCAACTCATAAATTTAAATAAAAAAAATTATTTTGTTAAGTCAATAAAAAACGTTTTATTTCTTTTAAATCAATCAAGTTTATTACAATCGCTGTGGTGATCCCATAGATGACTTGAAGTGCAGGAAACGCACGGTCTGCCAATGCTTCTTCAACAAAGATACCAAGAAATTAATCGACAAATGGATGTTCTGGACCAATTCATCGGGCTTCATGTCAACGTGACCGACAGCAACTGACAGACACAAGACTTTCTTCATCTGGAACTTGATGGTGGCCTTGACTTCATCGATCTTGCCCATCATCGATTCCTGGTGAGATAATAGACCAGGGAACTTGCCAGCCTTGTTCAAACCGGGTCCCAATAAACGTGAGATTTGTTTGATCAGAGACTCTGATGCCAAAAACGCATCATAGGATTTGGCTAGCTTCTTGACGAGTTTTTTGTTCTTGTTCAGCTTCTTTGAAGCTTCAGCATCCATGCATTCAATATTGTTGACCTTGGCTTCATCACAATGCTGTTGATCACCAAGCACGCACACCTTCATTTTTGGGCGGGGAATGTACTTCAATCTGTTGGAAATTAAAAGATGAAAAGAATTAGTTAAGATATGCATAAGCTCATTTAAAATGGAATTGTTTAACACGTGAATCTTTGGGAGCACGTGTGCTTTAGAGGAGCAAGAACTTACCGCCATCAAATTGGCAGCTGCACTTGCAAAGTTTTTAATTAAAAAAGAGGGGCGGTACCTTAGAACTGGCAATAACCATTCCCAAGGACCTACTCATTTTGATTTAAGACCCTGAGTGCAGGTCCGCCAATAGTTTACACTTTTGGCTTCCTACTAGAGCACAGTGAAACATTCAAATCCCAGAAACAAGAGGTCTTATTTGATCTTCTCTTGGTTCGAGGATTATTCAACGGAATGATTTCTATTTGAAACTGCTATCAGGTAAATGTACTTGCTGCGACGTACTTGACAGTGCCGGAGAAACGCTTGTCCTTTTGGGGATTGTAGTTCTTCAAACCAATTAGCTACTTTAATTGCAGCTGCTGCTAAGAAATTGTAGCCTCATCTTGATCTCAATTACGTCGTCCTTGTCAATGTTTAATGAAGATGGTCTGGCTGCCTTAAAGAACAACAAAATAAAATAAAAACAAAACGTCCATTGCGATTGCGAAGCACTGCAATGGAACTCTCAAGAATGGGTATCACCATTTTTGGAAGAAGCTCAGCTACAAAAGAGAACGTTGATAAATCCAAAGAAAGTTGATTAATCCACAAGTTGGCACTTATTCCTTACAAGCTCGGACAGATTTGATGCAAAAAAATACTAAAATCTTCATTTATTATGAAAAGAACAAAACACAAAAACTTACGTGCATTCAATTTCATAAACTATTTTGTAATGATATTTAAATGTTTGTTATTATTTGACAGCTTCTTAACTGCCCACAGTAAAAAAAAAAAGACTTAAGGGGGTGACTTGTGGTGAAACACAAAAGCGATGGTGCGTTCACACTATGTGCTAATTTTTATTTATTTGTAGTTAGATAAATAAACATCTAAAATAAGTTCAAAAACAATTTCGGGATGTTTTACATCATTTCTTATTAAAATCGTAGTTAGAAAATAGATTTTAAGAAGAAAAATGTTTATTTCGAGTTTATTTCCCGCTCCAACGGATGCCAACGGATTATTTTGAAAATTTTATTTGAAAAATTCAACACAAAATGGAGCCTTCTTACTTTTTCACCAATCGGCAGTATTGCATGAATGTAGCGCACGCACACAGAAGTTTAATACTGCCGATTTGAAAGTTTGTAGGTAAAAGTGGGTGGAGCCTCCTGAGTGGATGTTCTATTTATTTATTATTCTATGTTTCGCATAGATATAATTTATTGAGAAACGATGAAATTTGGAACGAAACTCATTTTATCGTTTCAATGAGGTTGTGGCGACCCCTTAAAGATGTAAATTTGCTATGACTGGGAACGCATCTCGTTCCAAACGTCAAAATTAAATACATATGTGAAATGTTACTATATACCTTTGTTAACTTAGAAACTAGAAATTGTAAGATGAACACTTCTTGTTTAACATTCGCCCACGAACCATCAGCTCAGTATTCATTACAAGAATTTATAAAGTTAAGGTTTATTAATAAAATATTTGCTAAGTACTAAATTACTTTTGCCTTTCATTGCTACGCGATACACCTCAATTGGTGACCCCGAAAATTAATAGAGTTGTATTTGAGTAGCATTTTTTTTTAATAAAAACACACTCAACGATTACATCTGGGTACATCTTAATTTATACCAATTTCTGATCTATTAATCAACCTGGTAAGTAATTACTGCTTTGAGCTAATTCAACATGCCGGGTGGCGAGTTAAAAGACGATACAGATCAATCGGATGATCGTGCAACCGGCACACAACAACAGCGACAACAGCAAGTCAACGGGAATAACGGGTCGAATGATCAAACTGTTTCAAAGATAACTGTCAAAATTCCACCTTTTTGGCATGAGAAACCTGAAATATGGTTTGCTCAGATAGAGGCGCAATTCAATATTGGGCAAATTAAAAGCGACACTTCCAGATTCAACACAGTAATTAGCGCAATTGAGTCGAAGGTTCTCACTCAAATCTCCGATGCTGTTTTTTCACCACCAGCGAACGACAAATACCTAAATCTGAAGAAGGTCATAATCGAACATTTGGTGATTCAGAGCAGAAAAAAATCAAGAAACTACTTTCTGAGGTCGACTTGGGTGAACTTCGTGGCTTAGGTGGAACGCAAATTAGTGGTGAGTTTCTGAAATCACTTTGGTTTCAAAGACTTCCAGCTCAAATGCGAGCTATTTTGCAAGCCTCCAACGAAGAATTGACTCAACTAGCGAAGCTTGCTGACAAGGTTATGGAGGTAGGTGAATTTAGAGACTGCTTTGCAATTAATCAACACCAATCGTCATCCGATAAGAAGAGCACAGTTAGATCTAACAACGAGAGTACAGTTCATTCGGATTCACACCTGCAGCAACAAATTAATCAGATCACATGTCAGCTAAACGAACTAATCAAGAGTACGAGGGGAAGGTCAACTCATCGAAGCCGCAGTCACAATCAAAATTTTTCATCTCATCGTCGCCATCAGTCAAAATCCAGAGATGGCTTGTGCTGGTTTCACCAACGATTTGGAGAAGAGGCTATAAACTGTCGTGAACCTTGTGAATTTAAACAAACGGCATCATAAAACTGAATTATAATGTATTGGTCAGCAACAATATAAGTGAACACACTGACCAATACATTTGCAAATTAGTTGTTCACGACAAATCATCGAAAAATAACTTTCTCATTGACAGCGGAGCTGACATTTCAGTTCTGCCTGCAACTTACAATGATCGTTTTTCACTATCTAATTCTAGTTTATTTGCAGCAAATGGAAGCGAAATCAAATCATTTGGAAGGAAAAATTTGACTATTGATCTGGGACATCGTCGCGCTTTCACTTGGACTTTCGTCATAGCAGATGTTTCCAGGCCGATCATCGGAGCTGATTTTATAAGTCATTTCGGACTCCTCATCGACTTAAAACGGAACCAAATCATCGACAGCACTACAAACGTCACGTCAATAGCTGCAACAACCTCTGGAAATAAAGTGAGCATAACCACATATAACATCAACAATCCCTTTGCAGAGCTTTTAGCACAATTCAAGCAACTCACCGAATTTAACGCCCGAACGTCAACAGAAGTTGTAGCCACGACACATCACATCGAGACAAACGGCCCGCCGGTATTTGCCCGCGCTCGAAGATTAAATAGCGAAAAATTAAAAGCTGCACAAGACGAGTTTCGTTTCTTGATGGAGAAAGGAATTTGCCGACCCTCGAAAAGCAACTGGGCAAGTGCCTTGCACATGGTTCGAAAAACCAACGGAACGTGGAGGTCATGTAGCAATTACAGAGCCCTAAACGCAAAGACAACACCTGATAGATATCCTCTGCCTTTTGCTCAAGACGTTTCAGCGATTTTACATGGTCGGAAAATTTTCTCTACGATCGATTTGGAGAGAGCGTACAACCAAATACCAATCGAGCCAGATGACATTAAGAAGACATTTGGCATGCGAAACTCAGCTCAAACGTTCCAGCGTCATATGCATGAAGTGCTTAGAGGATTTGAAGGCTTTGCTTTTCCTTATATCGACGACATCATCATCGCTTCAAGAGACGAACACGAGCATGAAGAACACCTGCGTCAAGTCTTCCAACGGATAAGTGAGTATGGTTTAACAATAAATGCTTCCAAGTGCGTTTTAGGCCAAGAAGTTGTTTGATTCTTGGGACACAAGATCAGCAGCGAGGGAATAATGCCACTTGAAGAGAAAGTCAAAGTTATTCAGGATTTTAAAAAACCTACTAAAGCTAAAGAGCTAAAACGATTTCTAGCAATAATTAATTATTATCGTCGTTTCTTACCTTCTACCTTAGATAACCAAATTTTGCTACAGAGTTTAGTGAAGGGCAACAAAAAGAATGATTCAACTCCAGTAAAATGGACTCCCGAGGCTGAAGACGCTTTTCTACGATGCAAATCGGACTTAGCCAATGCTACACTTTTGGCACACTCGGCAATCGACGCTGCACTTTCTCTCACTACGGACGCTTGCGACATCGCAGTTGGGGCAGTTTTGCACCAAACGGTCAATGGAATTGCACAGCCTTTAGGATTTTTTTTCCAAAAAACTAACTCAATCACAAAGTAAGCAGAGTACATATGACCGTGAGCTCTTGGCCATTTACTTGGGTGTCAAACATTTCTTTCATTTTGTCGAAGGTCGACAATTCAGCATCCACACGGACCACAAGCCGCTGGTCTATGCTTTCAAGAAAAAAATGGAAAAATCGTCAACTCGTCAAATCAGGCAGTTGGATTTCATCGCGCAGTTCAGCACAGACATCCATTTTAACAAGAGAGCTGAGAATCATGTCGCCGACTCTCTATCGCGAATATCAGAGCTCAGCAAAACTACTATCAGCCCAAAAGACATAGCCGCAGAACAAAAAAAAGACGACGAGCTACAAGAGCTAGTTAAAGAAGGTAAAGTTGGTTCACATTCCTTAATAATTATAATAATATGGAAATGAAAATAAAATCAAATATTAAAATTTTTTTAAAATTTTATTTATTATTTTATTTTATTTTTAAACAATGATTTTCACAACTTTTTTATTTTGATGTATGGCGACGCGTTTCGGATATTAATCATCCATCATCGGGCGTAAATGATTGACTCAATCATTTACGCCCGATGATGGATGATTAATATCCGAAACGCGTCGCCATACATCAAAATAAAAAAGTTGTGAAAATCATTGTTTAAAAATAAAATAAAATAATAAATAAAATTTTAAAAAAATTTTAATATTTGATTTTATTTTCATTTCCATATTATTATATTACTACACAACCGGAGACAACCACACTATGTACTTAATAATTAAATTGCTTACTCTTCCAGAAACAAAATGTCCAATTTATTGTGACATTTCCGAGAGTAGGGTTCGGCCAATTGTACCAACAATTTTACGAAGAAACGCTATGCAGATATTACATAATCTCTCACACCCAGGAGCTAGGGCAACTTAAAGACTTGTAAGAGAACGATATGTTTGGCCAGGAATGCGAAAAGAGATAGCTGAATTCGTGCGATGCTGCATTCCCTGCCAGAAAATCAAAATACATCGGCATAACAAAGCACCATTAACATCATATTATCCGCCACTTCACCGTTTCGAACACATCAATGTAGATATTGTCGGTCCATTGCCATCGTCGGAAGGAAATCGTTACCTACTGACTTGCATCGACAGATTTTCACGCTGGCTTGAAGCATATCCGATACCGGACATAACGGCTGAAACCGTCTCCAAGACTTTAATTTCAGGATGGATATCCAGATTTGGAATTCCCTCGCGAATATCGACCGACCTCGGAAGACAGTTCGAGAGTACAATCTTCAGAGAAATTACTCGTCTTCTTGGCATCAAACACCTCAAGACAATGCCATATCATCCCCAATCAAA
The DNA here is from genome assembly GCA_951217065.1 of Baccha elongata. NCBI lineage: Eukaryota > Metazoa > Arthropoda > Insecta > Diptera > Syrphidae > Baccha > Baccha elongata. The sequence goes on along the minus strand of CATNUY010000120.1, from coordinate 1,627,024 downwards.
CGGGATGATAGATGAGAGCGTACAACCAAATACCAATCGAGCCAGATGACATTAAGAAGAAGGCTATTATAACACCGTTCGGCCTCTTCGAATTTCTTTTCATGACATTTGGCATGCGAAACTCAGCTCAAACGTTCCAGCGTCATATGCATGAAGTGCTTAGAGGATTTGAAGGCTTTGCTTTTCCTTATATCGACGACATCATCATCGCTTCAAGAGACGAACACGAGCATGAAGAACACCTGCGTCAAGTCTTCCAACGGATAAGTGAGTATGGTTTAACAATAAATGCTTCCAAGTGTGTTTTAGGCCAAGAAGTTGTTCGATTCTTGGGACACAAGATCAGCAGCGAGGGAATAATGCCACTTGAGGAGAAAGTCAAAGTTATTTAGGATTTTAAAAAACCTACTAAAGCTAAAGAGCTAAAATGATTTCTAGCAATGATTAATTATTATCGTCGTTTCTTACCTTCTACCTTAGATAACCAAATTTTGCTACAGAGTTTAGTGAAGGGCAACAAAAAGAATGATTCAACTCCAGTAAAATGGACTCCCGAGGCTGAAGACGCTTTTCTAAGATGCAAATCGGACTTAGCCAATGCTACACTTTTGGCACACTCGGCAATCGACGCTTCACTTTCTCTCACTACGGACGCTTCCAACATCCAGGAGCTAGGGCAACTTCAAGACTTGTAAGAGAACGATATGTTTGGCCAGGAATGCGAAAAGAGATAGCTGAATTCGTGCGATGCTGCATTCCCTGCCAGAAAATCAAAATACATCGGCATAACAAAGCACCGTTAACATCATATGATCCGCCACTTCACCGTTTCGAACACATCAACGTAGATATTGTCGGTTCATTGCCATCGTCGGAAGGAAATCGTTACCTACTGACTTGCATAGACAGATTTTCACGCTGGCCTGAAGCATATTCGATACCGGACATAACGGCTGAAACCGTCTCCAGGACTTTAATTTCAGGATGGATATCCAGATTTGGAATTCCCTCGCGAATATCGACCAACCTCGGAAGACAGTTCGAGAGTACAATCTTCAGAGAAATTACTCGTCTTCTTGGCATCAAACACCTCAAGACAACGCCATATCATCCCCAATCAAACGGGATGATAGAGAGATGGCACCTAAAAGCACGGCTCTTAGATGTCATCAAACAGAAAATTGGTGTGAAATATTGCCTAACATCCTTCTGGGTCTTCGTTCAACATACAAAGAGGACATTGGATCCACACCAGCTGAGATGTTATATGAGACAACTTAAAGATTACCATGTGACTTTTTCGGCAAGCAAGAAAACATTTCATGCGAAACAGAATTTGCTAAAAGTTTGAGACGTTCCATGGCAAAAATAGTTTCAACTGCAGCTTCTGCACACTGCAATCCGAAAACCTTCATACAACCGAGCCTGAAGGACGCCAGCTATGTTTTTGTTCGCAATGACTCCATTAAACCACCTTTGCAGCAGCCCTATGATGGTCCTTTCCAACTTTTGGAAAAAGGTAATAAATACTTTAAAATTCAATTTCAGAATCGCACCTCGAAAATCTCGATCGATCGTTTGAAGACAGCATTTTTGCAATATAATGATAAGACCACACCGCCAGCCAGATCAAATACTCCACCAGCTAGACCAAACCAACCACCGGACGTATCAGATACACCAGCTATATCACCAACACAATACGTAACGCATTCACCTACCAAGGATCCTACTCATGCAAGACGTCATAAGTCACCAGCCACAACTAAGTCAGGATGAACCGTACGGATTCCTAGACGGTACCAAAGTTAAATTATGTATACAAATTACAATTGTTCATTCAACTATTCAATGTAAACATTTAGCGGGGGAGTAGTGTGGCGACCCCTTAAAGATGAAAATTTGCTATGACTGGGAACGCATCTCGTCCCAAACGTCAAAATTAAATACATATGTGAAATGTTACTATATACCTTTGTTAACTTAGAAACTAGAAATTGTAAGATGAACACTTCTTGTTTAACATTCGCCCACGAACCATCAGCTCAGTAATCATTACAAGAATTTATAAAGTTAAGGTTTATTAATAAAATATTTGCTAAGTACTAAATAACTTTTGCCTTTCATTGCTACGCGATACACCTCAAGGTTTTGTCACTATGAAAATTGATAATTTCATCGCTTGGAATACATCGGAAAGTGCGATAAAACTGTGTTCCTTATGATCAAAAGGCGATAAAATATTAATTTCAAACGTCAAATTGTATTACCTACAGGCGAGCTGGCAAAATAAAGGTATCTGAACCAAAGAAAGTAAAAAACAAATACTTTTCATAAAGTGAATAATAAAATCACGTTTTTTAGAACCAATGTTTTAAAGTCTCAGAAGTAAATAATGATATCAGTTCTTGTATGTTATCACAGTTATTTTGTTAATGCAAAGCTTTCTTTTTTTTAAGTATTTTGACAAAAAGAAATATTGAAAAAAGTTATTTTTCGCCCTATTTTTTTGAATTCCAGGAGTGCAAATTTGGTGTTGTTTTCTAGCGAAACCGAGGACATCTGTCAAAAATATAACCTCCACAACCAAATTTTAAATTTCCTATATCCAACAACAACGAACCGTGTAAATCGGTTCAGTGTTTGCCCAGATAAAGATTCGCAACTAAAAATTTTGCTTCCGATTTCGAAATTAAAGAGTTGTTTTTAGCTCTAGTGCTTATATAGCCCTTCTGAGTGAAAGTTAAATTGTTATTGGAGCCAACGCTGATATAATTAATTCCTTACATACTATATGTAGCATATTATTACAGCGTTACAGGCATACAAAATTGTCCTTTCTATAGTAACGCTATATTAATACTTTATAATAAGAATGGAGTATTTGCTCCTATATTAATAAAGCAGGGAGTATTTGCTCAAATAATCATTATATAAAATAGTTATACAAATGCTATATGAGAAACAATCGCTTCGCACCTATACGACTTATATATCAAAGTATTTAGGGAGTTTCGCTCCAATTGTGATGTTATAAAATAGTTATAAAAATGTAATATGAGCTTTTATCACTTTGTGTAAGACACAAACAACAAAATATAAGAGAGTATTGGAGCGTTTGCCCCTATAGTGCACATGAAGAAAACATAGGAGGTAGGTACTAATAAAAAAAAGCGATCATTTTGTAAATATTTATTTTCATATTTGTTTGTGTTTTTTTCCTCTGTAGTGACTCTAAACGTTTATATTGTTTTATTTCTATTAGTGTAGTTTTAAAAATAAATAAAAAAAAATTACATGTCTGGGGATTGAACTGGGTCACCTTCGCATCAATAGTCTAGGTTCCAGGTTATACAATTATATAATTATAAAAGTACAGTTTTCGCACATTAATGGTGCAGATATGACAACACAATAATTGTTGCGTAATAATATTTATTTTTCACAGGCAAAAGAAGAAAATAAAATATATATTTTGTTTTCCGTTCACCCAGAACAGATTTGGAAAATTAAATTATGTTTGATTTGCTTGCTACATGGAAGATAATTATAATAGAAGACAAAAGTGATTCCGTTTTTTTGCTGATTATTTCATATCGAGTTGGTGGTGCGGTTAGCGATCTAGACGGGAGAAGGAGCGCATATTTGCTCTTGAGCAGCATACCCGCCAACAAGCGCTCCAAGAGCAAGCTTCGCAACAACAGCAGCCTCCTCATAAACAACAACCACTCCCAGTAGACCAGCAGCAGCCACAGAAGCAGCAGTCAAAGAAGCAGCCACCGCAACAGCTTCATAAGCCACAACAACCGTCTCGGCAACCACAGCATCAGCCTCAGCAACAGCAAGCAAAACAACAACAACAACAACAACAAAAACAACCACAACAACCACAACAGCAACGACAACAGACACAGGAGCAGCAACAGCAGCAGCAAAAACCGCAACAGCAACAACCGCAGCAGTCACAACAGGAGCAGACCCAACAGCAGCCGATGCAACAGTAGCAGAGACAACATCAGCAGTCACAACAACAACAGCAACAAGAAGAACAGCCACAAGCAAAAAAAGGTAAGGTGCCACCTATTAACACTTATAAAAAGGATATAAGAGATACTATAGATATATCTAGGTCGGTCGTAGGCAAACATTTTACAATTAAGCGGCTAAACGCAGACAGGCATTCTATTCAGTGCTCATCTTAGCACTACAAAAAAGTCAAAGACATTCTGTCTCAAACTAGAACTGAATTTTATAGTTTCACCCCGAAGGAAGACAAGCTTCAAACAGTCCTCCTGAAGGGTACGAATCCTTTACTGATCCGCAGGGGCTCTTAACTGAGCTCCGCCAAGTGGCGAGCGACGATTTCGATTTTATCGGTGTCAGACAGTTCACCACAGTCAAAGCCAGGGCATGTTGCAGTTAACATGTTGCGTTAAATGTGGAGATACCAACAAAAGTGGGGAGTGTAAACTCGGGCAAGATAGGCTCACAGATATGACCCAGTTAAAATGTGCGCTCTGCCGAGACTCCGGGCACCCCGCAAACTATCGGGGATGTCCAAAGTTTCAGGAGATAAAGAAAAACAAAGCCCAAAAGAAAACAGTTGAGGTGAGACGCCTTGAAGTACGCCAGACAACAACTTCCGTCAATTCCGCAATTTCTTACGCCCAAATTGCGTATGGAAAGGGAAACACGGTACAGCCTCTACCACAGGTAGCCAAACACATCCAAGTGCCTACAGCTCCTGTGCCAGAGGCAGATCTGATGCAGGTGTTGCTGACCATTCATGGTCAGTTAACCGACTTGCAAAAACAGATCTGGGGCCAGGAGGCTAGGATGGATTACCTCTACTCTATTCTGCCGGCAACGCTTAATAGTTAAAGACGCGCTGCCTGAGCGATCCTTTATGATCCTAGCTGTGAATGTAAATTCGCTGATTTGGACCGAACGTAGAGCCAACCTCTTTCATTTGCTGCAAGACCAAAGCCCTGATGTGTTCATGGCTAGCGAAACTAAGCTTACCCAGAAACACAAATTGACTAATAATAATTACAATATAGTAAGAAGGGATCGGCCTAACTCCTCTCAAGCCTGCATCATTTGCATTCCGCTCCTTCAGGGGAAACGAATGCACGTGATCGCGGCGTACGCACTCGAAACACCTGCTAATTTTATCGCAGAACTCGAAAAAAATTATTATCCCATGGCAGGAGATTTGAACGCCTAACAAGTAGATTGGGGAAATCAAATTCAAAATCCGAGAGGGTACCATTTATTTAATTAGATGGGTTGTCACAGTGTTGAAAGTAGGATCGATCTTTTTGCGACAAATAGACCTTCGTTTCCTAGGAGCGGTGGCTTTCTGGATCTTTTACTGCTTGACTCACGACTTGTTATAACTGACGCAACAAATCAACAGACAAGAAACTGTTTACGAACCATTGAATACAACAGTGATCACTGCGAACTTGCCACCGTAATACAGCTTCCGAGCGACCTTGTGGAATTTAATGAGTATGTGCCTGTGCACTCTTACAATTTCAGTAAGACGCGCTGGCCACGTGATCTGGAGATAAGGACATTGAAGTCGTCGATCAAAAACATTAACATTGTGATTAGACAAAACTATAGATTATCTATTAATTTATATTGGGATAACAGAATTCGGACTGTTAATTCTAGCGACCCTTGTATGTTTTCGCAAATAAATAAGATATTAAACTATAGAGGACAACAGATAACGAAGACGTACTAACGATTGCGGGAATTGATCCGGAAAGTGCCGTTTTCGATGATAATTTTTATATGATAGAAGATCCTCAGGAAAAGTTAGAAGCTGTAGGGGATGCTTTCCAGCAAGTGTATAAGGTGAATGCTAGCATTCGTCCGAATCATGACCTGGAGAACAGAGCCTTGCTGCACAATTTCTATCTTGGAAATAACATAACGCAATGGCGATCTGAGAACACTGGTTTCACCGGGTTTAATGACGAATTTCGTCGAGCGAAATGAACCCAGTTGATTGTTAATTTCGAAGGTAGAACTTCAGTTAATTTTTCAAACATTAAAGAAAAAGAAATCTGCGAGTAAGTGTATATTGTTGTATTCGAAGTGCCTTAACAATTGAATTATATTTTTTCACAGTGTTACTACTAATATTCTTGCCATGCAAAAAGCCATTTATTGTGCCACATCTGGCGCTTAAAAAGATGTTTAAGTTTTTTAAGCCAAAGCTCTTTAACAAGCAGTCGGAAGGTATTCTTTATATGCATCTGTTTACAATTCGAATAACAGAGGAACGCCGTAATGCTCTCAATAAATCAACTTGGAACAATTTAGAGCTAGGAAGTATTAGCATTTTTGTTGTAAGTCAAAAAATGATCAAAGTACCCCAAAGTATGTGCATGACTTTTCAACTTTTTTCGAAAAATTTAAAAAAACAGGGTAAGATTTTTGGTTCTTTTTGTTCTAGTTTTTACAAAATTTGACATACAACAAAAATGTTAACACTTTCTGGCTTTAAATTGTTCTGTGCTACAAACTGCATCATTAGATTTCGATTTAAGGTCAAATTAAAAAAAAAGTACTCCAAAATCATTTCATATTCAGTACGAGATACTGTAGTACTAAGGAATACACTTTTGAAATACTTGTTTTTTTTAAATATGAACGTAAATCAATATGTAATGATGTATTTAGAAGCACAGAACAATTTAGAGCCAGGAAGTATTAACATTTTTGTTGTTCAAATGACCCTAAAATATGTACATGACGAAACGGCGATAACACCGTCTACAGGTGCATCTTCAAATGGATCGAAGTCTTTGTCACGTCCTCGGATGAAATCTGGCTTCAGCAAATCGCCACAACCCCCATTGTACTTAAATTTCCCCGAAATTTTTTATCCTACCAATAGGTTTTTCAAATCCTTGAAACTGAATAGGCTGTGTATAGTTGATCAATAACGAAAGCCAAGGGTGCATATTTGTTGGTGATTCCCTGAAGCTGACCGCTGCTTCAGCACCTTCTCCTGCTTGTGTACCGTCAACACCTCGGGCAACACACTCTACCCAAGCTGCGGCTTCTGGTAGAGGTTCTACAGGTGGGGATTTTGCATCACTATCTTCTGGTCTTCCCGGTTCCAACTACTTAAAAATCGATTAATAAAATTTTTGTTTCTGTCTATTTCTACTTACAGGATGGTCAGGCAATATATGCCCGATTTATACATTTTCTCACTCGTTATAATGTCATGTTGATGTTGTTGCTGTGGGTGCTGTGACATTTGAATTAGTGAATGTTATTGTTGGTTTGTTTGGAGATAAGAGGCACTATTGTTTTTTTAAGTTATGCATTTTCCCATGGCCGCCGCAAAATTTATGTAAACTTGGTGGCGGAATCTTGACCATGAATTTTCAGAAGCTTTAGGTACCACTTGTATTGGGATTCCTTTCGCTCAAAAGCCATTTCATAGATAGTCATATTAGGTGACTGTATTTAGGTTGGCATTTGAGTTGTCGGGTTTTGGGAAGGCTGAACTGTGGGCGGTGCTTGAAAGAGATCTCTCTTTCTCCTCCAATATTTACGGGAAAATCCTTTTCTCATTTGTTTTTTTGTTTATTAAAATTACATCAACCACAATTAAATGCACATTTTTAAATATTTAATGCTTCAATTTTTAATAAATGAAAAAAGACTCGTCTTCATCTAAAAACAGAAAACTAAACAAACAACCCCATTTTTGAGTATTCTGACATTTGTTAAACTGTTATAGTGGTATACTGTTGTACAAAATTGGGGACTTTTTCATAATATAACACATCTTCAAATTGCTTCATATTTTGTATATGTATCCGCTTTCCAGGTATATATACAGATATGTGTATGGGATACACTCACTGATCTCTATATATAACTGGATAATGGATAGACACCAAATAGTTGTGCCTATTTGAAGAATTGTTATACAGATAAACAAATCACAATGGTTTGTTTATCTATATAATAGTATTCCAGTTTAGGACAGTTTCTCAACTGCCAAAATGGTGTGTTATTTACTTTTGTGCTCATGATATTGATATGTTTTTAATTTTGCTTTTTTATTTTTTAAATTCTCGGTTTTAAAACACTTACATAATAAATTAGAAGTCGGTGGAATAGTGAACGCAATTATTGAAAAAAATAGTGAACGCAGATAAAAATAAAATCTTCCAATAGAAATCTCCGCCCTTTAGTTTTTAAAAAATCGACTGCATACATTAAATTACTTTTCTTTTTACGTAAGTTACTGGTATTTCAATCCCACCAGAAGTTTTACCGATTACCGTAGTGGTACAAATTGGGCTGGTACTTACAAAGCTATACTTAGCTCTGATGATGAATTATTTGGTGGTCAAAATAGAATCGCCAAAGACTGTGAGCATCTATCCAATCCAGAAGGGCATGCTGGACGATCAAATTTTATTCAGGTAGGTTATTCTTAATACATATTTCATTTAAAATAGGAACCATCTTTTTTGTCTTACTTCTATGCACCATCGAGAACAGCTGTTGTTTATGCCAGAATTCATTCATCTAGATGTTGCTATTTAACTTGGTACTCCTCAGCAATTCAACCTGGCCTAAGCTAAATCACGGCTAATCGACTCTCTTCCAATTTCATCAGTGACTGAGTAAAGATCTTGGAAACTATTACTTACAGACAATATATTGTCCTCAAGTTGCCCTCGAACATCATTAAGTTGTGCGTTTAGCCTAGTTTCCAGTGCTCTTAGTTTTTCATCAAACAATCTGGTAAACTCCTTCTTCAGGTCTTCCACCCTCCCCCCATTTGTTAAGTTTGCCTGCTGCTGACGTCGTTGAATGTGATTCTCACTAAGAGAATTTGCATTCTCTTGCCAGGCACCAGTACTTCTTAACAACATTGGTATTATGGCGCGAATAAAACAAAAAAAAAGTTGATTTTATTATAATAAAAAACTGCGAAAAAGAGCCGCACTGTGATTTAGATTTTTTTTTTAGATTAGAAGATTTTTTATTGATCGTATAAATTATGTAAAAATCTAACAATTTCAATAACACAAAATAATTACGAACATGGCTTTGCCGTCTGCCGATTGGACTTTGAATAATAATTTTTTAAACTTAACATATATTTTATTTTTTGTTTTTTTTTGTTTGTTCTTAATTAAAGCAATTTTAATAATAATAAATAATTTGTTAAAATTAATAATAAATAGTTTTTTTGATATTTTTGTTTGACAAATATTTCTTGTTTAAAATGAAGCATTTGTAATCCTTTGTTGATAACCTAAGGCTTTTTCGTAATAATTGAATAGTTTTTTAACATTCATTTCATCCAGAAGATGAAGTTCTTGATCAGGCGAGAGAAAATCGCTGCCAATATAAAATATCCTAGTTTCCCGTAAGATTGGGCATCGTCCAACAAAATGAATAGTATCTTCTCTTTCTGCTAAATTACATAGACTGCATAATAAAGGCAGATCTTCCCGATGTGGAATATAGCTGCACTATGCAACAAAGTACTTTATTTTAGCGCAAAAGTTATAATTAAACTGTATGTTTATGTGTAGAAAAATCAAGAAACTATTGGACACGATGTAAAGCACTATTAGTGAGAATGCATCTTACTATGGGAATGTAAATCTGTTGTTCAAATTCTAAACGAAACTATCCTGGTGAATAACAGGCCTCTCATCGCGTAATTTTTCAGTTGATCATCGTCGAAACGATCGTCGGTCGTGAGAAGCACCCAAACAACAAAATGGCGTATCAAAATGACATTTGCGCACTCTTTGTCTCTGTCTGTAAGCAGTTAACATTTTAATGGTTTTGTTTTTTTATTGGTTATACAATTTTTTACCTTTTCGTTAAAAGTGAAAGATCATACGATGCATCCCTTTAATTTCCTTCGTATCCACAGCAGTCCGAAAATATTTTTGTTTTCTTCATAATCGGAAAAACACATATTTTAATCTCTAAAAATATTTATATGCGTGTATATTAAGATTAGCTTTTATAAGATAATTTGAGATTTAAAAAAAAACTTAAATAGAAAATTTGAAAAGCCAGCAAAATGTATGCGACGATTGCAAAATAGAAATCGTTCAATCGAATCGCTCAGTCGACCGTATTTGACAGTTCTAAAAGCTACGCAAAGCAAAAGTTTAATCGTCCAAAGGACTTTGTCTAGACGATTGATGTTTTTATGTGTTACGTGTTAAGCGAAGCAAGACGATCGTTCAGACGATCGTTGTCTTACGCGATGAGAGCCCAGGACTTTTACATGCTTTACCGTGGCAAGCCTACAAGCTCTTCCTACTGTATTTTCGAACATCGCACAAAAAAATAACAAATTGGAGTGGAAAATATTGAACGACTGAAAGAACTAAATGAAATATTTGAGACCTCTCTCATCGCGGGAGCTGCAGTTCTAGCCTTGTTCATCCATATTGTTTCTTATCTTTGGCGAAAAATACATCCTAAACAAAAAATTACTTATAGATGTGTTGCTAAGAAGACGTGCGTGATCGAGTGGCATTTTTAAGTTGAGTTTTAAGTAGGGAGTTGAAAAACATACCAAGGTTCCTAATTATCATTACTTTACTCATAAACTTTGTTTTTTAACCTCAAGTGAAAAGAAACCGAGTGAACTGCTGTTTTAAAAGAATTAATTTGAAACAAAATACTAAAAATATTAAATTTAATTATTAATTCGGTTATTTTCTTCTCGCTCTTGTACTGAAAATCCGTTTTCCAGGAGTAATATTGACTATTATAGCACACACACATTTAATTTGTTTTTGCTGAAATGTCAACTTAACGGATAAGAACGCAAAACCCATCTTCATCACCACCATCTGTGAACAAGCCGTTAGTTACACCACCACTCGCATCAAAGATGCAGAGGAAACTCTCTTTAGATGATAGTTCAGCGATAGGCGAAATCTGGACGAAACTCGAATCTGTTCTTGCTAAGCAAAGTGAGCATATAACCACCAAAATAATGGAATCTGAGAAGAGAATCGCAAATAAAATCGACTCTGATGTTACGGCTCTAAAATTAACTATTGATGACGTAAACAACCGTTTGCTTTTAATTGAATCAAGACATAATGAATTTACTGCACTTAAAAATGAAAATCTTGAACTCACGCAAAGATTAACACACCATGACGAGGAAATAAAAAATATTGTTTCACAGCTCGAATTAAATGCAGAAAAACAAGAGATGAAAGTAACCATGTATGATGCACTTTTGCATGGTGTTCCAGTTATACCTACTGAAAACCTTGAGACTTTATTCAATAAACTATACTCAAAAATAGGCATCACGCCACCAATAATTAAAAACATTTTTCGCATTAAATCAAAAATTAACACCTTATCACCGCCGATAATAATCAAATTCTTTTCCACGCACGACAAAAGTTTTTTATTGCGATCAATAGCCAAATACCGGAAAACAATTTAACAAAAACTGCACCTTCGTGATCTAGGCTTTGACGACTGTTGTGTTGATAAAATAAAGACTTATGTTTACATTCATGAATGCTTATCTGTTAAAAACCGTTCTCTTCTACAACTTGCTCTTAGATGTAAACGTGAGCATAAACTGTTTTCTGTGTTTACTATTCGGGGTCTTGTCTACGTGAAGAAAACCAATGATGTACTACAGATTAAAAACACTGATGACTTAGCTGAATTAGCCGCCACGCAGATAACTACAACTTAAACAACAACAAATTGCATATATGAACCCGGTGCAGCCTTATATATTAATAATGTATTTATATTTAAAACTCCTTTTCTTAATAATTTTTTTCTATTTCTTTTTCAATTTTTTTTTTCTTTTTATATATATAATTTGTTTTAAATTTCTTATATTCTATTTCTTAATTAGTTTTTTTAAATTTACTAAATTGCATCAAATCATCCTCATTTATGTGTCATTGTTAGATATTGTTTGGGTTCTGGAACAGTTTGTTGGGCTTAATATTTCCATTAGGATACTGTCCCTCTCTGGGCCTTGCTTATATTATACCAATGAGTAGACCCAGAGAGAGCAATAGCAAGGGGTTCGCAGTTGGCGTCAGCAATGATAATATGCGCGCGATGTTAAATATTTTGTGTGGACAACGTAAAGGGTTACAAGTGTGTCATATAAATGCACAGAGCTTACGCCCGAAACTAGATGAATTCAGGTTCTTGTTTGAAGGTTCTAGAGTTGACGTTGTGTGTGTTTCTGAAACATTGTTTTCTTCTGATTTCAATAATGCTATGTATAGTGTAGATGGATATAGATGCTTTCGGTCAGAGAGAGTCGGGCGCGTTGGGGGAGGTGTTGCTATTTAGGTACGTAAAGAATTAAATTGTAGGTTATTACGTGAGTCTCCGTCTGGCAGTGAAGTTGAATTCATTTTTGTAGAAATAACTTGCAGGGAAAATAATATTTTACTTGGCTCAGTATATAGACCGAATCGCAACGTTAACAAAACACCGTTAATTGCAGTGCTAGACGAGTTGTCTTATGTATCGGCTTTAGTAATTGTTGCCGGAGACTTCAATAGCAATATCTTGGAAGATTTGTCACTCGTCAATTGTTTAAGAACACTTAATCTGATGCCTGTAAATACAGGCGACTCCCTCTAAGTCGAACTCCCTCTAAGTCGAATTTTTCTCTAACTCGAATTTTTTCTCCATATTTTTGCATGCCCCTCAATTTTCCATACAAAAACCATCCTCTAAGTCGAAATCCCTCTAAGTCGAAAATCCCTCTAACTCGAATATATTCTTTGGATTTTTGGACTATTTCCAATCCCTTTAAGTCGAATTTCTCCTTTGCAAAAAAATAGAATTGTATGGTTGTTTGAGGTTGAGGTTTAAACATGAAGCACACACACACACACACGTATGTCGCATACTCTGCATCTTTATCGCGTCGTTTACCTACACCCTTACCTTAAACATATTCATATTGCATCTACCCTAAAAAATATACTCCGAACAAAATGCAAGGCACCAAGAAACAAACAAATGTACTTAAATTGAACACGTGTTCAATTAGCTTTTGTTGTTGGTCGAATCAGTTCGTTTTTAGTTTAAAGATCGTGGAATGTATAGTATCTGTGAAGTTCTCTGGTTTCAGTGTGTAAGTGAAAATCTATTTAAAAAATTGTAGCATACAGTGACGTACCAGTTAGACTCCAACTCCAGCCATTTGCAAATGTTTGGATTATGCTTGTGTGTGGTTGTATTCTAATTGGAACTCGGTTAACGGTTATTCTTATTCTGAGAAAGAAGAAATTTGATTACTTTACGATTCTTGTTCAACAGAGCTGCTGTAGTTGTATTCTGAGCAGGCTGGTAGTTAGACGCGTCCGTCATTAGAAAATCTGTTAATGTTTCATGGTAGGTAATTAACAGAAAGGATTTTTGGTAACTTTTTTTTTAAACGGATTTGTTATCAGCTTCTAGATACCTACGTATACATACGTTAAGTTGCAACAGAAAATTATAAAACAAAATTTAACTTTTGAAGGACTTCATTGTTAGGTTTGTACAAATGATAACCAACTTTTCAGATAAATTATGGCCAAAAGAAAATTGCATACATTAGATCTTGCCACGAAGATTCGCTTGATTGAAGAAATTGAGAAGGGACATCAAAAGAAAAAGAAAATTGCTGAAGATTTTGGTATTCCCAACAGTACACTATCATCGATATGGGCTGAAAGAGAAAATTAAGGTTTCGGCATGGTTGTGCTAATATCAAGGGTCAGGTAAAGCGGCACAAAGTTTGTGAGTATGAAAGTGTTGACAAAGCTGTTTTCAAATAGTTCGAAAGTATGCGGGGCAATTCATTACCAGTAAGCGGTAAAGCTAGAAGCTTCTGCTTATTTATTTAATTTATCTATTTATTTTTTGTTATCTTTTTTATATTCAATAAATGCTTTCAAGCATAAAAAATATTAATCTCTCTAACTCGAATTTTTCAAAAACTCCCTCTAACTCGAACTAATTTTGACATCCCTTGAAAATTCGACTTAGAGGGAGTCGACTGTACTGTTACATCTACTCACTTTACCAAGAATAATAGTACGATTTTAGAAGCATTTTTTGTACGTCATCTCCGTAAAGTTCTCCACTATAATCAACTTTCTGCTTCTTCTTTTTCCAACCATGATCTCATTCATTTAGCTTTTCAATGCGAACTGCTTACCGTCAACACAATACATTATATTAAAAATTTTTAAAACTTTAACTTAAGTCGGCTTGAAGAGAATTTGAGGTCGGTTGAATGGTATCGCGTCTATGAAATAAGTTCTGTTGACGACCAAGTTTCTTTTATTCGAAATTTCTTGAGCAATATTTTCAAGGATCATTAAACTTGAAGCCAAACAAACTAAAACTAAAGATCACCCCTGGTTTTCCAAACGAATAAGAGATTTGATCCAGGAACGAAATATAGCTTATAATCGATGGAAACGTTTAAGGTTTGATGTACTTTTTAACGTTTATCGAACATTGAGAAATAGGGTTATCCGTGAAGTAGAGGAAGCTAAAAAACGTTATTATGCCCCAAGGCTTGATCCTTCGTTATCTGTGCAGAAGCTTTGGAAAAACCTCAGGGAGATTGGAGTTGGTAAACAGTTCAATAGCAATATTGCAAATATCGACTGTATAATTAGCTAAATAAAATATTTACATCTCTTCCTGGATCTGGTATCTGTGAAAACTATAATCCTATTCAACACAATTTTTACGACTGGTATTTTTCCCAGTGCTTGAAAGCAAGCTAAAATCATTCCAGTGCCTAAAAATAACAATGAGTTCCGACCAATTGCTATTTTACCGTATTTGTCGAAAGTACTTGAAAGGATTATGAGTACTCAAATTAATAGTTTCCTAAAAAGAAATAATCTTTTATGTTTTAATCAGTCAGGTTTCCGCGCGAGGCATAGTTGTAATACTGCCTTGATTAAAGTAGTTGAAGATATAAGACAAGCTATTGATAGTAACAATGTTACTTTTCTTACCTTGCTGGATTTCTCAAAGGCATTTGCAACGGTCAATCACGAAATCCTTTGTTCTAAGTTAAAAAGCCAGTTCCGGTTCTCGTCCTTTTTCACCAATTTGATACATTTTGACGTTTGACTGTCGTTGAAGCAACACGTTCATTTTGTTCTCTAATCGATTTTATCTAATTTTCTTTAGTTCTAAGCTAAATCATTTTCCAAAAACGTCGAAAACTTGTGCCAAGTGCAACGATAAACTAAAGCGATCTGAAATGGTTGTGTGTCGGTTGTTTTGTGGCCAATATTTTCATAAAAACTGTGTTGGAATTTCAGCAGAAGAATCTTATATTTTATCAAAATCTAATTTTAATTGGCAATGTGACACTTGTTCTCTTATAAACTTCTCCAACTTTTTAACCGATTAACGGAGCTTTCACAGTGTGTTAGTGATCTTAAAAGAGAAATTGGCTCGTTGCGCGAGTTCTTACATAGTCCCCAAAGTGAAAATAAAAATCCTCCCTTAAATGCAAAATCCTCATCATTAACTGATCTCTCAAATAATACTTTAATGTCATTAATTAGTGACCCCATAAAAAAATATAATCCATCAACTTCTAATAACTTTAACCAAGACGCAGCAGTGATTGTTGAAAGTGCTGCAACTGCACATCAAGAAGCAAAGGAAATGAATAATGCAACTAACTCTTTAATTATTGATCTCTCTTCTAATGTCAAAACCAAGTCTTCACCCGCGAAAATTAACAGAAAAAATAATAATAAAAACAACTCTCGCGGCCCCATCTCAAAAGTTCCTATCTGTGGTATAAATTCTGATTCCAATCTAAATGTGATAATATTCATGATGTTTTTCTTATTAATAGTTATATACTACCGAAAAGCTCTTTTGAAATATATAAAACTCATATTGATAATTGTACATTTATTAAATAACTTAAAAGAAAATCAACATATTATTATCTTAGGTGATTTTAATTTACCATCTTTAAATTGGGTTTTTGATCCCGATGACAAATGTTTAATTCCTTACAACAACGTAAGCAGTGACTGTGAGAGTGTGGTTGTCGATACTCTAGCTGAGTTCGGACTCAAACAGATAAATTGTTTTCAAAACAAACTTAATCGTTATCTTGATCTGGTTTTCACAGATAACGAATTGGGTGTGTGTATTGACAGTCCCACTCCTCCTCCTTTAATTATATAAAACAGACATCTGAAATTGGTTATGTTCTTAACTATGATAAATGTAATTTTTCTAACGTTTCTAGTTTTTTGAATAGGGTGAATTGGTTTTCAATGTTTGATAATATTGTTATTGAAGAAACTTTTACCATATAAACGAATCTATTAAGTTTAGCAAATGATTTAAATACTCCCAAAATTCTTAAGAAATCCCAATCTAAGTCTGTTTGGTTCAATAGAAAACTTATAAATTTGAATAATCGAAAAAACAAAGCCTTTAAAATGTATCGTGATTCCAGGGATGATAATATTCTATATATTAACTACCTTCGATGTAATCGTGAATTCAATTTTCTCAACAAATTTCTTTATAATCAATACTTATTGAGTATTGAATCTAAGCTTAAAAAATAGCAGATGTTTCTCGAAGTTTATTAACAATAAGAAATGTTCAACTGGAATTTCTAATTCAGTCCGTTATATGGGTCAAACTTCAAGTAACCCGTTAACTATCTGTAATTTCTTTGCTGACTTTTTTCGTTCTGTTTTTAAACCAACATGTAATCAAACAAGTCCACCGTTGATGTCTTCATTGGAATTGATCAATATTAATCAATTATATGTGGAGACGAGCGATATACTTGATGAATTATTAAAATTAAAAGATGAAAAGCAATCTGGATTTGATGGAATTGCTCTTATTATTTTAAAAAATTGTGCTTTTTCTTTAGTTACCCCTCTTACAATCATCTTTAATCGCTCTCTTCGGAATGGTTACTTCTTAAAACAATGGAAATATTCTTATGTCTACCCTGTTTTTAAATCAGGATCCAAGAATGATGTAATAAATTATCGCCCCATTTGCAAATTATCGGTAATTCCTAAATGATTTGAAAAAATTGTTTATAATAAGCTTGTTTTCTCATTGAAAGAAATAATCTCTCCTTTGCAGCATGGGTTTATCGGTGGCAGATCAACATCGACTTTTAGTAATTATGTATTAGGTTCTCTTGAACAAGGATATCAATGCGATGTTATACACACTGATTTCTCTAAAGCTTTTGACAGGGTTGATCATTCAATTTTAGTTGCAAAACTTCATAATTTAGGTTTTCTAACTTATTAAATCCTATCTTACCGGTAGGTAGGTAGGTAGGAAAGGCGGCTATTCAACTAGAATAAAACCCAATTAGCGCTTGGTGCGCCATTTTGATACCATAAACTCATGAGACCTATCATTATGTGGAGGTTGGGATATTGTATTTAGGTTTGGAATTGTGTTGGGAGGTGATCCCAATTACCATAGAGAAAAAAGAGATCCTCGGGTACCTCAGCCAAGGGAACTGGCCCATACCCCCCACCAGGCTTTATGCCACGCTGTTAGCTCCGATATGTCTGTCTTCGCCAAAAACCTAAACAGGCAGAGTGCTGGGTGGCTTAGGGTAGAACCAATTTCCTCGTGAGATCGATTCGGTTTAGGGAAAGACATGATGTCCGCCGTAGACACAACCCGCCTACACGGCTAAAGAAGTGGTTCCTGCGGGAATCATGTAGCTCTCTTGATCCGTTTTTTGGCCCATGGAAAAGGTGAGATATTTGAACGTTGATTTATGTTATAAGGTTTGAAAATTGTTTTGGTTGGGAGTAGATCCCCTTAGTTACCAACTTCCGTATAGGAAGACAAGGAGATCCTCGAATACCTCACTCAAGGGAAGTGGCCCATTCCCCCCACCAGGCTTTATGCCAAGATGTTAGCTCCGATATGTCTGTCTTCGCTAAAAACCTTAACAGGCAGGGTGCTGGATGGCTTAGGGTAGGACCAAATTTCCGTTGAGATCAGTTCGATTTAGGGAAAAACATGATGCCCGCAGTAGGCTTAGCCCGCCTACACGGCTAGAGAAAAGGTTCCTGCAAAAATCATTTGCTTCTCTTGATCCATCTTATCTACACATAGAAGAGGTGAGGTATTGATATGGTTTGTTACGTTTATAGCCATTTGGTTGCATTCAAAAAGCCAATGAGGTTACTTATGCTCACAACAGTAAGTTCGTTAAGGTTGTCAATAAAGTACTGACCAAAGAATTGGCATCTTGGATTTGCCAAGGCAGGGCAGCAGCAAAGATAGTGGGTCATTTGTGCGGGACTTGTCATGTCATAGCTGGGCCACATCTTTCTTGAGGTGGCACAGTTAGTTAGACCATTCCATCTACGATTGGATACAGATAGATAATGAGAAAAGAAAATGCCCTTCACAGCCCCCAGCAGAATACTATCTGCTTCGGCAAGTGAGCTGTGAAGGGCCGATCCTTGCCTGGCAAGCTCATCAGCCCTTTCATTTCCCTGAAAACCACTGTGACCTGGGACCCAGATCAAAGTGACCTTCAGGCTATCATTAAAGTCTGCGATCTCATCTAGACATTGTTGAACGAGTTTAGAGGATATTGAGGCAGCATCAATGGCTTTGATGGCAGCCTGACTATCTATAAATATAGCAGTATTACGGTTTTGATTTGGATCTTGCTTTAGTATCTTGCATGCTTCTTTGATTGCAAACAATTCCGCTTGGAAAACGCTAGCGTGGTCTCGCAGTCGAAGTGACTTAGATACAATTAGTGTTTCAGAGAAGACCCCTGCTCCAACACCGCACTCCATCTTTGAACCATCCGTAAAAATGATAGTGTCGTAATTTTTCGTTATATCTCCATCCTACTTTTCCTTTCGGGTAGGGAATGCGACGTTGAAACCTTTGCAGAGATTCAGAGAGGGAGTGCGGTAATCGGTATTAGTCGAAACGAAGCCCGGGGGTAGCAATTTGGTAATATTGCAGTGACCGAAGGGTCTGTCGGTCCAACAACCAATTTTCTTAAGTCTGAGAGCAGTGCAAGATACTAAATATTTTATATGTAGGTCGAGAGGAAGAAGATGTAAAATGACGCTCAGGGCATCGGAAGGGCAGGATCGCAGCGCTCCTGTGGTCCCTACGCTAGCTGTTCTTTGTATCTTTTTGAGCTTATCGGTATTGTAGGCTTTGCTTAAGGCAGGCCACTAGACAATCGATCCATATGTTAGTATTGGTCGTACTACTGCGGTGTATGTTCATAGAACCATCTTCGACTGGAGGCCCCAATTCTTACCGAATGTTTTACTGCAGGCATAAAAAGCTATGCTGGCTTTTTTAACCCTTTCTTCAATGTTCAATTTCCAGTTTAGTTTAGGGTCAAGAATTTCACCCAGATATTTAGCACGGGTTGAGAGTGTGAGAGTGTGACCGTTGAGGCAAGGAAGAGTGAAGGTAGGTATCTTATATTTGTTTGTAAACAGCAACAGTTCTGTCTTGCTTTGATTAATCCCCAAACCACAGCTTATGGCCCAGCTGTTTACTTTACGCAGGGACCTGTCAAAGATTTCACTAATCACAGATACGAACTTACCAGATGCCAGCAAAACTAAATCGTCAGCATACGCCACAACCTTCACCCCCTTTCTTCAAGTTCCACTAGGATTTCATTCATTACAAGAAGCCATAGTAAAGGAGAAAGAACTCCTCCCTGTGGTGTTCCTCTGTTTGCGTATTTGATCGATTGTGTATTACCTAACTTAGCTTGAATTACTCTGTCACTAAGCATGGATACCATCCATTCTCTTAGAGAAGCATCAACTCCAAAGTCGATGAGGGATTGTAGAATAGATTCAGTTAGGACGTTATTAAAGGCTCCTTCTACGTTTAAGAAAGATGCCAAAGTATATTCTTTATAATGTAATGTATTTTCAACTGTGCGCACAACCTCGTGAGGAGCTGTCTCAGTAGACTTGCCTTTGAGGTATGCATGTTGTGATTTTGATAGAGGGGAAATAGTTAGAATTTCCCTAATGCGATTATCTAGGATGCGTTCTAGGGTCTTTAACACAAAAGAGGTCAGACTAATCGGGCGAAAATCTTTTGCCGATTCATGGCCCCGCCTTCCCACATTTGGGATAAAAACAACTCTAACCTGTTTCCAAGACTCTGGAACATGATTAAGCAAGAGACACCCTTTAAAGATATACTCCAGCCATGGAACTACTACGTCTTGTAGCTTTTGTAGCATTGTAGGGAGTATGCCGTCCAGGCCAGGAGATTTATACGGAGAAATACTTTTTATAGCCCAGACTATATTTTCTAAAGTTATGACAGCGTAATTTCCTCTAAATGTACTGACTGTACTTCAAGGGATCAATGTGATATTGGATAACTGTCTGTGCAACCTAGAAAGTGTGTTGCCATCAATAGCTCCAGAGACTCAACAGGTGATTCAGTCCACGTACCATCCTCCTTTTTAAGAAAGGAGGGATTTGAGTGCTCTTTGGACAAGATCTTCCCCAATCTTGCTGAGTCTCTGATGTTTACTATCGAATGACAATACTCTCTCCATGCTTGTTGCTTGGCTGATGCTAGAGCACGCTTGCATAATTTAAGACAGTCCTTATACGGTTTGAAATACTTATACTTATAACATATATTGAAGACATCTCTCGTCAATCTTCTAAGATTTGAAAGATCTTCATTTCACCATGGAGGTAGGGTTTTTTTGCTAAATTTTATTGGGCACGAGATCTTGAACCCATAGCCGCTTTCTCTCAAGCTCAGCCACAGAATTTGGATTAACGTTTGGAATAGTGTTTAATTTGGATTTAATAATTTGACTGAATTTTTTCCAGTCAA
Organism: Baccha elongata; assembly: GCA_951217065.1. Taxonomy (NCBI): domain Eukaryota; kingdom Metazoa; phylum Arthropoda; class Insecta; order Diptera; family Syrphidae; genus Baccha; species Baccha elongata. The sequence goes on along the minus strand of CATNUY010000120.1, from coordinate 1,606,084 downwards.
TTCTTTTTAGGTTTCTATAGGGTGGTGGCTTTATAATATTAAAGTTAAGACTGAAGAGGATCCATTTGTGGTCTGAAAAGGACCTTGACGGGGATACCCTCCAGTTTTCCACCATAGAGTTAACGTTAATAGAGGCGAATGTAGTGTCAAGTACATCCTCCCATCCCTCAAAATGTTCAGAACTAGGAAAAGTAAAGGTGGGGGTATTACCTCAGTTACAGATTGTTAAATTGTTTTCAATAATATAATCAAAAAGAGACTCACCTCGTTTATTGGTTACCGAGCTGCCCAGACTTCATGTCGGGCATTGGCGTCGCAACCAAGCAGCAAGTTCCCTCTTTTGGATCCGAGTGCGGTTTGGAGTCGTCCTATTTCGTCTGGCGGTGACGGTTTGTCGTGAGCCATATATGCGGATGCAGGATATAGACTCAGTCCATGTTCTCCATCTTGACAACTGTCAAGTCAGAAGACACAGAAAAGCTTTGATATGTTTTTTAACTAAGATACAAGTTCGAGGCTTACCTTGGTTTTGATAATCGAGTTTGTAGAAAAGGTCATACAGGTTGTCTTGGAGGCCTTTGATGTTGAGGCCGTTCACCCACGGCTCTTGAATGAAGCCGATATCGATGTTTTCCTCCCAAAGGAAAACTCGTAAGTTGTCTGAGGCACACTTCGAGTGCTTCAGATTGACCTGTATGACCTTTTACATGGCTGGTTTAGGGTCTGTTTTCTTCGGGGGCCAGCGGCTGGCTGGCGACGTCGGCCTTGTCTCTGACTTGGTCGACATCCATGCCCAGGTTGGGAAGAACTTTTACCTTAGCACTCCTGATGCCGAAACGGAGCCTAAAATTGGCAGTTTCTAGGGCAGATAAGCTGTCCTCAGTTATTGCCATCAGGAGTGTGGCAGTGTTGTTAACTGGTTCCTCAGCTTTAATGACTGTCCAGTCATGCATCGGAACTTGCGGGTTAAGACGTTGTAGACCCCTTATAAGCTCTTCGCTACTGGGTTTAATGCTCATGACCGGTAGCTAAATGCGAGCTTTGGGTTGAGTAGGGATGTCCCTGGCTGGGATAAGTTTGAGCTTCAAACCTTCCCAATTGCAGCATATTTTGTCTATGCATGAGCCAAGGAAATCCCTAGAGAACCCATCGTTGCATTTGATCACTCTGTGGCCTCGGAGCACCTCATCAGAATCAAAGCTGGGGTAGGGGCCTACACTATTTGTTAGGGAGTAGTTGAAAACCATCTCAGAAAGTTTAGCTTCGATAGAGTTCCATGCTGCCTGCAACGCTTTGCTGCTTTTGGAGAGCTCATCTACCACCGCAACCTGAAGGTCGTCACGGACTACTTCGCTGATTGTGCGTGCGGGTGGCGCTGCTTTCTGTGGTGGTATTGGTTTTTCCGGTTTATGAAAAGGCGGACGATTTGGTCCACGCCCAAAAGGCTTACTTTTTTTCGGGGCCTGTGCAAACACTTCGTCTTGTGACCTATTTCTTTTTGTGGGATTATTACGTTGAAAACTGTTGTAATCGTCAACAATTTTCTGAAAAATGGTTCTGTCGTGGATATCTTTGTCACTCAAGGTTCCGGCTTTCTCATTCTCATCAATCTTGCTAAGGATAAAAATAGCCCTCTTGAATCTTTTGTGACTACCATCTGTGGAATAGGTGTTTGTATTCGGTTTAGGTAGAACAGATGCACTATGACTGTGCTACCGGAACTACCTGAAGGTTTTGGTGGGACAGGTGTACTATGGTTGGTACTACCTGAGCTACCAGACGGTGTAGGCAGTTCCGTAGCACTGGAGCTACCAGTACTTAAGAAGCTACCCACAACCGTCTCCTGGCTAGATGCCAACAGTTCATCCTCAGATAAGCTGCTGGTTGGTTCGTTTGTCAGTTCGTTGTTCGTGTTCATTTTTTTAAGAATTCAAATTTGGTTCCCACGAGTAGGTCGGAAAGGAGGTCCGCCCCGGTAGAGCCGATTACCGGGGTAAGGCAAAAAATATTTCGGGCCTTGTGCCTGGGCACCCGAAAGAGCTCGTTAATGACTGGCTTATCCCCCAGCCTTCCATTTCTTCAGCACGGATTGTGTACAAAGTACGCTCACTCCACCTTGAAAATCAGGAACCCCGTATCTATGGTCAGTTTGCATTTCTGATAGTTTAACTATTGAGAAGTTAAGTAACGTTACAGCGATGCAACCTGACCTTAGCTAATCACATGTTATTGCCAAAAACGCACAAAACAATTGTAGTGATCATTGCCCGCCCGGCACCCACTTGGAGGGTTTGATACTAGGGTTTGTGCCAGGCATAAATCATCATAATATTGATTGGTTTTGAAAAATATTTTTCGAAACAACAATGTACTCTGAAAAATTTGTGCGTTTAATCATGATCTCTGACTAGAGGAGGTGTTTATTCAAACAGGCTTAATCTCAGTCTCTCATTGTTTTTTAAATCAATTTTAGCGTTTTATAACAAAAGAAACCTTGTCTTGGAATAAATTGTAATGGCGTTTTAAAAATATCTTTATTTTTTTTTTTTTTCAAATAGTCAAGCTAAACTAATCAGCCTTATTAGGGAATCCGACGAATGAGTTGCGGAGGGAGTCTTACTCACTTTCGGTAGATTTGCTATTAGCGAATCCGCAAGCCATTCGTGGGAATGAATGTCGGTAACGTTGTTCGTAAAATTGGTATTACTGAAAACGAAAGGCATCCGCACCACATCCGCACTCCATACTTATGTTGGAAAAGCAAATCCGCAGTAAAATTGGTGCGGATGAAAGTGATTTTTATGAAAAAAAGCAGATAGTTAACAAATCTGAATTTTTTGAAACAGAAATAAAAATTTTTGGATCGCCGAAATGCATAAAGTTTTTTTTTCTTTTTAAAAAAGTAGGAAAACATCTTTGCGAAAAAGAGAATCTACTTCAAGTTGTATGGCATGCAATGCAGGAGGAATTTATTGCACATTATAATTATTTAGAAGAACGTATTCAAAAATGCTACGTTGGGACAATTAAGAACACATTTAATTTAACCCACCAATTAACAATTGAATATAATTTTATACCGTTATGCCATGGAGGGTTAATCAAAAAAAGAAACACAAACAAATATATACTGTTAACTGCAATAACAAAATAAAAACACATAGCTATATAAACAAATATTGCAACAAAAAATCATGTTTGTATTTCGAGCTGTAAGACATTTTGATATGATATTTGCTTTTGCAGTAACTTTTTTCTTTAATATTGTCTGGATTCAAAATATAATGATGCAAGTAGTATCGCTAACTCATTTAGAGTCACGAAGTGCAAACATTTTGTCTCTGAGTCGAACCGTTCGGACATGGCACTAATTAATGTTCATGACATTACTCAGTTTTTCGTTTATTTTTAATTTTTTTATGAAAATTTAGGTAATGTCTTAAACATGTAACGGACGGGATGGATGGTTTCCCCCCGCTACTTAAAAAAAATTAGAATAAATAAAAAAGAGAAGACAACACGAAGTATTAAACTAACTCAGTGCCTAAGAGACCGAAACCCTGAAATCAAAAACTATAATTTCTAAATTTCTCCCAGCAAGAGTTTCCGTACAGCGAACCTATAGACTTGTTCCATGAATAGACACGTGTTTAAACAACGAAAGAGAAGAAAAGACACATGAATCGCTCCGATCATACTCAAAATCTAAAAATCAACCAACAGACTGAAATCTCATATTTATATCATCTTCATTTCTTCAGTAGCGTGGAAGTCCAACCCTGGATCCAAAATCATAAAAAGTGGGGTACTATCGATCAGGGAAAAAGAAGAGTGAAAACATCCCTAATCTTGAAGATCACTAACCTTCAAAAGGTTGGTTTCACCTCCTCTTCCTCTCATCGAAAGGACCCGACGTATGTAGGTAAAATATACGTCATTTAAATTACACCTTGGATCATCATACTTATGATTGCAGTCGAGCGGTAGCAGCTTCAGGTCAGTACAAACTCGCCTTGGCCAGCTCAACGGTTCAAGGAAGTAGGTCATGCTGCAGGAGTCAATAGCCGGTGCTACAATTAGTTGACCTGGAGTCTAGGTAACTTTTGACTCAAAAATAATTCAGATGCTAGTGCTAAAGAGCAAAAAGAGCCTGAGAGGGAGTTTTCGAAGAAGCGTCAAAAATAGATAAAAACAGAAGAATGATTGCTAAAAAGCGAACGTGGAAATTACATAAACGGGACGTGATGTTGATAATCCCTTTGGATGTCTTCACCCAATACCCAACCTTGTTCCATCATATCCGAGAATTGTATCTGGAACCCTTTTGTTGTTGGGAGAAACAGATGGTTTTGTCTCCCCCTGACGTCTAACTACCCGACCAAAAGTAATAAAAAGGAGAGGCTAGGCTCCTCCTACCACTTCCCTGTTGATATACTTGTGACGTTAAATTTATATAAGTACATCCCTCAAAAGAAAATACCATATGACCGTACTACCTATACATGATTACCTATATCCTCCACCAGTTGTTACACCCATGGCTTTAGTTGTTGTTGTTGTGGGGGGGGGTTAAGTTTTCACCTCAGGACATACCGCGAACAATCCCCGTCACGACTCCTTCACCTGAAATTTTTACCGCTTCATCTTGACCTATAAAATCCTAGAAAAGGAAGATTGACTTCCCATAGATCTAAACTAGATCTGATATTTAACGACAAATCTCAAGAAAGAAAAAAAATGGAATTAAGTTCAAGTCCTAAAACAATTTTATTCAATAAACTTGTAATCTAACAGAATTCTTGTGGTTTCAAAAATAATTAAAAGATAATCAAAAATATACTTATACTTTTCTATTCTGAAAGTTTTTTTTTATATGTATTTTTCTATACTTCTACCAAAGGCTATCTTTTTTTATACGAATTATAACCAAAGACTCAACTATTTACTTTAAATAACTATGAATCCAAATCAATATTTTCAAATGTTGTTCAAATATATTTATAGGAAAATATCAGAAAAAAAGAACCTCTACCTAAGTAGATTATTGTATAGAAAAGAAGACAAAAAAAATTTCGTAATTATGATTCAAAAAAGTTTAGCAATTTACAAAAATTGACTTTTACCTTGTTCAGGCAGCAAATAGCTTGAGGCTGAAAGATTTTTCTTCCCCTCGTTTCGCGATGTAAAAAAAATATTTCGGTAAATACTTCTTATTTTATATTTTACAAACCGACTCTTATACGAAAAATCAAACGCAATAAACATACGGCTTTTCTTTTGGATTTTTGTGACGGCAGCTTAACTTTGTATTGGATACTATACCAAACCAGTTAAGGAAGACGCGAAATTTGGCCTTAAATCCAACAGAATGACGTTCGTTACCGATTGCCCAAAGATCAATGTATTTATCTTTAGCGCGAATCAAAAAAAATCTTACTTTTATTATTAACCGTTAAAACAATCGACAAAACAAAGTTGAAAAAAATACCTTTAAACAGAAGATAATTTCAAAATGTATAAACATAAGACCAATTTGGACGACAAATGTCACATACACAAACTTCCCTTTCCCAAAAACAAAAGTGTCATAAATTTTTCGCTCAGAGTTCAATAAATGTACGGAGACTCTGAATTTTTTTAAAGCAATTATGTAGGTAGGTATAAACATCCACCAAGTTAAAAATAGCAAAATGTATTATAAAAATCTTGTTCAATATATTCAAAAATAAGAAAATTTGTTAAATATGTTTTATAATATATTCCATAAATAATAATATAGTTTTTAAAGTTTATAAAGGACAGGTTCGTAGATGATGAAAGTGCACTCTAATCATAAAGAACAGGCGCAAAAAAAAATTTCGATCTCTTTTTTTTTGTTCAGTCGAATCATCTAAGTATTGGAAAAATTTTCGAATACTCACAAAAGTATTTGGATTCCAATGGGAATAAAAATATCTTTTCTTTAAGGACTTTTTGTCACTCCCAATTAATCATCAACGTCGTGTCGCATGTACTATGTAATTTGTATTGTGAATTTAATTACGAAAATTTATTTCGAGAAAAAATTTTCTCATAAGAATTTGTATTTCACGAAATAATTCGATGAAGAAAGTAAAATGAACTAATTTTTTGTTGCTTTGGACGAGGTTCTCCTTGTCGTCAGTTTCCTTTACAAACGATATCAAAATTAAATTCATAAATTAAAACTTTCAAATGTTGTAGCGATCAACTTTTTACGTGACTGTACAATTATTATGATCACTTCTTTATGTTGCCATACACTTTGACATTAAGGTTTTTCTGTTGTTTCGCAATTTTAATTTATAGTTCACAAAAGCATTGATTTATATCTACTGTAATTTGTACTTTATTTGACATGAGTCGAAAAATAATCATGAAAGATGATTAATTATGTAGGTATCGTGTCCATACAAAAAATATATATATATATATCTTATTGGTACTTCTAGGTACAATATGATGACGAATAATAAATTTTTTTTTTTTATATCCAAAGGAATACTTTATGGGTTCTGAACAAACTATTTTTATAAATAAACACTTTCAAATTTTTCACCATTTTATAAGGGTATTCATTTTAATTTTAAGAACTTATGGTTTCGTATATTATATAAAAAGTAAATTCAATATAGTTTACTACTATAAAAATCTCTCACCAGATCCTTGTTCATATGAACAAACTTGTAATTATGTTTGGACTTGGAAATCCCTCGATGTACTGACTGCGTTGAAATTATGTATATCAATTTATGATATTGCAGCGATCCCACGATGAAAAAATTTTTGCTAGCCGCATAGCTTTATTTTCTCCCTCGAATTAAATTAATAGATTTTCAGCAAACGAATGATGTAGTGACATATATATGTGGGATAGGACACCGACGGGACAGACACATAAACCTCCACCTTACGTACGCACACATACTTCACATCACATACGCACCAATACACACACACACCGTTACATGAGACGAAGACATTTTCCCCTTTCTGCTTACAAACACCAATTTTGAGCATTCAGAGTTTAGTTTTATTTAGAAGCTTCATTCAAGAACTTGTATGTAAGGCCGCGCCAAAGAATTTGCCGTACAAAATCCTCTTTTATTTATAATCAAAAAATAAGGAAAACGGAATAAATAAGTAAAAGATTAAATAGTATGTTTCATTAAAACGAAAGAAGAAAGTTTTACTACAATTGGGGGCTCTGACCGTGATTGAAAGTTGAGCATAAATTAAAAGATAATCGTGAAAAAAAGCAAAAGGGCATCATCCCTATTGATTGAAAATTAACTTAACTAATCGCGAAAAGTTTCACCAGCAGAAAAAAGAAGAGGGCATCATCCCTAGTGATAATTTTAATAAATTCATCATAAAGAATTCATAAAAAATAAATAAATATACACAGTAGAAAAAACTAAAGCCAGAACAACCGCTAAGTTTTCTGTGCAACAGTTTAAATTTTCGCGAGTGGCTGTGTAGCAGAAAAGAAAATACAGCAACGAAAAAAAAAAAAGAAACCAAAACAAGTTTCTGTGCAATAAATTAAATTTTCGAAGTGCGCGAGTGGATGTGTAGCAAAAAAAAAGAGAAATACAGCAACGAAAAAAAAAGAAACCAAAACAAGTTTGCCGTGCAACACATTTACTATTTTGCAAGTGCGCGAGTATGTGTAAAAACAAATAATGCAATAAAAAAAAAAAATAAAAAAGAGAACGAACGCCAGAACAACCACCAAGTTTTCTGTGCAAAGGTGTGAGTGTTAGTTTGAAAACGGAAATGAACACAGTACATAGCAATTACACACATCTCGAAAATATAAAAAAGAAGAAAAAACAGTTGTGGTGCGCGCAAAACAAACAGTGAAAAAAAAGGGCAACAACAAAAGACGATATCGCCGTTGTATGCTCCAACGAGAACAATAAAAATGGAAAAGAACAACCAACGAAGAGACGATTGATGACAGCAGCAGCCAGCAGATATATAGGGTAAGAGGTTGTTTGTTCGGCAAATAAAAAGAAAATTAAAATTAATTGATTTTTGAAAAAATATAAAATATAACTTTGGTTGTTGTTTTTGGTTATTTAGTTCTCTTTATGATAACACTAAAATTATTTTAAAGGAAAAAACTTAATATTAAAAATTAAACAAAAGTAGAAATTGTGAGTGAATTATTTTTTATTGTAATGGATGCTCAAACGATTTTGAAGATGACCGTTGAGGTCTTAAAAGAGAATTTAGGGCAACTTAATCTACCGACGACAGGATTGAAAACGGCACAACAAGACAGACTCCTAAAACACCACCAGCTGTCCCGGCCGCAGCCAGGGAAGAGCAAAACTCAGATGATGACTATGAGACAGATTCGGGCAACGCGATAAGGGCAAAGAGTTCTTTTACTTTACGAGATATAGAAGACTCTCTTCTAACTTTCGACGGCTCAGGATACCCTGACATTAATCAGTGGGTCTTGGAGTTCGAAGAAAATGCAGTTATAGTGGAATGGAATAATCTCCAAAAGTTTATCTATGCCAAGCAGTTAATAAAAGGGGTAGCCAAACAGTTTGTTAGAAGTCTACAAAACATAAGGGATTGGAGTACATTGAAAAAAGCGTTGTTGGAGGAGTTTTCTAGCAAACTTTCGTCAGCAGAAGTTCATCGTTTGTTGAAAGTCCGACGTAAGAAACCCGCGGAATCCTTGCAAGAGTACCTTTACTCGTTGATGGAGATAGCTAAATCCATTGCATTATGATGAAAGTCTGATTGAATATTTTGCGGAAGGGATTCCAGATTCTCGACAAAACAAAATGTGTTTCTACCAAGCAAAGACGGTCAAGAAGTTAAAGGAGCAGATAAAGCTGTACGAGAAGGTGCGTGGGCCTACTTCGAAGTCATCATACTCGGGAGGAAGCCACCAGCCGTCGACAAGTTATCAATCGCCGTTGAAACCAGAGAAGAAGGAAAGAAGGTGTTTCAAATGTGGAGACGCAACGCACACGTCCAGGGAATGTCAAGTGAGGACATTCAAGTGTTTCAAGTGTGGACAGCAAGGTCATCGATCATTTGAATGCAGAACGGGAAGCCAAAACTCGGTGAAGGCAGAAAGGAACAATGTACAAATCGCAACAACGAGTACCGCTTGTCCTCCTGAACCAGAAGCCAAAGTTTGTTTCGCCACCGGCTCGAACAGGATTTTCAAGTCGATTCAGATAAGAGATCTCAATGTGTCTGCTCTTTTAGATACAGGCAGTGACCTATGCTTATTGAGGTACGATTTTTTGTTGATGTTAAATTATGTTGAGCTGAGCCCTGTCAAGACGAGGATTTACGGAATAGGACAGAAGCAAGTGATAACCAAGGGAAGTTTTTCTGCGGAAATGGAAGTAGATGGGCTGAAGATAAACATGATTTTCCACGTATTAGGCGAGGCCGATATGCCGTACGCTGCCGTGATTGGAAACGACATTCTCCATGAAGTGAACTTGGTCATCGAAGAAGAGGGCGTCACGTTTAAAGAGAAGAAGCAGAGTTCTAAGGAACTAAAGCAGAGTTCTAAGGAACAAGAGAAGAGTTCAGACGAACTGAAGAACAAAACGGCCAAAAGTAACGAGGACGCAGTCGAAGGCGGAAAAGTGGGTGATGGTCTTGGAAATGATGGTAATACCATCATAACAGAAAAGGAAGCGGAAGACAGTTTCGAGCTCGGATATGTTTTCCAAGCAATTTGTGGGTCGGTTTATCAAGGAGAATTCGTGGAAGAATTAAATATTAACATTAACCATTTGAAAGACGACCAGAAGAGGTCGATAAGAGAGATGATCGAAGAGTACTCACCGAAAAGGAATAGGACTGCTTCAGTCGAAATGAAGCTAATTTTGAAAGACGAGGTTCCAATTTGGCAAGCACCGAGACGTATGTCGAAACCAGATCAGGATATAATACGTCACCAAGTGGATCAGTGGCTTAAGGAAGGAATAGTGCAACCGAGTGTGTCACCATACGCATCTCAGATTGTACTCGTGTCAAAAAAGGATGGAACAAAAAGATTATGCTGCGACTATAGAAAATGAAATGAGAATTTAGTAAGGGATAATTTCCCTATGGTCCTTATCGACGAAGTACTTGAAAAGTTGCAAGGGGCGAAGCTGTTCACGACTTTAGATCTGCGAAATGGATTCTTCCATGTCCCTATGGAACCAGGTTCGCGGCAGTACACCGCCTTCGTGACACAGGATTCGCAATATGAATTTTTGTATGTCCCGTTCGGAATATCAAACTCCCCGGCTGTTTTCTGCAGGTTCTTATTTGCTGTGTTTCGGACACTTATCCAAGCCGGTGTAGTGATACTGTACATGGATGATATGATTATTCCGTCCAAAGATGAAGAGGAGGGAATACAAAAATTGAAAATGGTTCTTGAAGTTGCAGCTGAGTACGGATTACGCATAAAATGGGAGAAAAGCCAGTTTCTGAAAAGAAGAGTAGACTTTTTGGGATATATCATCGAAGACAGCACCATCCAACCATCAGAAGAAAAATCGAAGGCCGTTTAAAGATTCCCAGTTCCAGCAGACAAAAAAGCGCTCCAACGTTTTTTGGGTTTAACGTCCTATTTCCGGAGGTTTGTGAAGGATTTTGCGCTTATCGCCAAGCCATTATCTGACCTATTAAAGAAGAACACTAAATACCAGCTGGAAGCAGAACAGCTGTTGGCGTTCCAACAACTAAAAGCAGCGCTCACTAAAGCACCTGTCCTGAGGTTGTTCCACCCTAACGCCGTAACTGAGATTCATACTGATGCTTGTAAATATGGATATGGAGCAGTGTTACTACAGAAGGACGAAGAAGACCGAGGTTTCCATCCAGTCCAGTATATGAGTCGGAAAACCTCCCAAGCAGAGGAGACATATCACTCCTACGAACAAGTAGTACTAGCGATAATTGAGGCGCTCAAGAAATGGAGAGTCTACGTCATGGGAATGCAGTTCAAAATGGTGACAGACTGCAACGCATTTTCCATGACTATGAAAAAACGAGATGTACCGTTAAGAGTCGCGCGATGGGCAATGTTCCTTCAAGAATTCGACTACGTGGTCGAACACCGTTCAGGAAACCAGATGAGACACGTCGATGCTCTAAGTAGGGTTTATTGCATGATGCTAGAAGAGTCATTAAACCACCGCATCAGAGAAGCCCAGCGAGAAGACCCATGGATAAGCGCAGTACGGAGAATCTTGGAAAAGGAAACGTATGAAGACTATTTCTTAAAATGTGAGGTACTATTCAAAGATCCCATCAAGGAATTGATAGTGGTACCTACTCAGATGGAACAAGAAATAATTACGATGGTACATCAACAAGGTCATTTCGCCACCAGAAAGACACAGGATTTGGTAGAAAAGACGTTCTTTATTCCAAACTTGTCAAGAAAAGTAGCCAGTGTCGTCAAAAGCTGTGTGAAGTGTATAATAACGGAACCCGAGGCGAATTATATCAGACAGAGGAGCAGCATTCACCTCAAACGCTTTTAGTGAATATTGTAGCGAGGAGGTGATTCAACATTTGTTGATATCCACAGGAGTGCCGCGTGGTAACGGACAGGTGGAAAGGGTCCACAAAAAAGTAACCTCAATGTTAGCGAAGGCCAGTATAGATAGTCCGCAAAGTTGGTACAAACATGTCGACAAGGTCCAGCAGTTGCTAAACAACACCCCTCCCAGAAGCACGAAACTCAGTCCATTCAGGATATTGGCAGGGATGGAAATGCGGATTCCAGACTATCCTGATTTGAAAGCTATGTTGGAAGAGAAGCTGATGGAAGAACTCGATATTGAGCGCAGGGAAAACAGAGAGGAAGCCCGCAGGAACATCGAAGTTATCCAAATGGAGAATCGGAAGGTATTTGATAAACCGCGAATATTGGGAACGAGCTACAAACCCGGAGAATTGGTCGCCATTAAGCGCACTCAATTCGGTACTGCGATGAAACTACGACCCAAGTATTTCGGACCCTACAAGGTGGTCAAGCAGTTGAACCATGATCGATATGACGTCCAGAAAGTTGGGAACCATGAAGGGCCTAATATGACCAGTACAATTGCTGAGTACATGAAAAGGTGGAACCCGTCGTTCGAGCCGAACGCAAAGTCAGGACAGCCGGTTGTGGGATAGGACACCGACGGGACAGAAACATAAACCTCCACCTTACGTACGCACACATACTTCACATCACATACGCACCAATACACACACACACCGTTTAATGAGACGAAGACATTTTCCCCTTTCTGCTTACAAACACCAATTTTGAGCATTCAGAGTTTAGTTTTATTTAGAAGCTTCATTCAAGAACTTGTATGTAAAGCCGCGCCAAAGAATTTGCCGTACAAAATCCTCTTTTATTTATAATCAAAAAAAAAGGAAAAGGGAATAAATAAGTAAAAGATTAAATAGTGTGTTTCATTTAAACGAAAGAAGAAAGTTTTACTACATTTATGACAAATTTTATAACGAATTTGGTGACGATGAATTTGTTGATATATTTGTAACTGATGTATTTGTTAATAACGATTTTGTTACAAGCCAGGCAGTCTAATAAATGTGGTGCCTTTTTGGATCGTTGGTGACTGGGTACTGTGTGGGTACTTTTGTGTACGTAGGTACCTCCTCCTAGTACCGTGTCACCACCAGGGTTTCTTTGAAACACCTCTTTTATTGCTTGCCTAGATGGGATGTTCAAAAGAGCATTAGAATAATATTACAAAACAAAATGTAACTAGTGTACTACAAAATCAATATATTTTCAAAACCAAATATTTTTCTAAATTATCTAATTAAGTTTCTACTTTTTTCTAGCTACATAAAGGATGACTCTAATTGAACTACCTGACTGTCTGTTCCTAAGTAGGAATTTACCATGCGGTGTAAGTACCGCGTGAGTTTTATGGTACGTGCGTCACGTACTATTTTACTAACTACTTTTTTTTGTAATTTTTTCTTTAATAAAATGCATAATTTGTGTACCTGGCTGTTCTTGACTTTGATGAATTGTTTCTAGGTGATATCTTTGATCTCCCCGTCGGTGATCTTTTGGATAAGCACCCTATGTTCCATGAAATTGGATTTTTTTTTGGAGCGTACTTTTTTGATGACGTCTTTAAGTGCGACGAATCCAATGAAACAATGAATTTTTTATGCTTTTCAGCGTATGCTTTATGGAATATCCCAAAAAGTGACACTTTTTGGATGCACATTAGCCACTGATTTTACTATTAAATTTCAGAAAAAATATGGTGTACAAGATATTCTATATTGCGTGTGTAAAAAAAAACTTTTGATTGCAAAAAAAAAAATGAATTTGACTTACCTTGGCTTGGGGTGGATTTTGTACGTATAATTTTCTTGTCGGATTTATCCTTTTTGGTTACGTTTATTTCACTATGGTTTTTCTTATCTTTTTGACTTTACTTTTACTTTTATTGAACTTCTTTTGCTCGGGTTTGAAAATGGAAAGACTTTTGCTAAATTTATCGCGTACTTGTTAACCAAATTTTATAATTTGTTCTCTCCAATTGGATCTCTTGTAAATCTCCAAACATATGATTGCTCCTTTTTTTATGAACTTAGCCGCAGTTTCCTATTTCTGTACCTACACTAATCTACTACTGTGGTTTTTTCGTGTGTAGGCTCTCTGGTTGATTTCACTTCGAGAGTCGTAGAGTTATTACCTTTTTTTATGAACTCTTTATTATTTTTATGAAAAATAAAATTCTTTTTTAAAAGAAACTATTTTGTGTGAAAATTGAATTATGGTAAGTAAAGTTCGAAAAATTATATTTTGTTCTTTAAGTGCCTTTTGAGAAAAATTTTTGTGCACTTTTTCAAAAAGGTAAGTATATATTTTTGAATATAAAAGATTGATAAATAAGTCATGTAATGTCTCTAAATGGTTCTACAAGCGGTTCTAGGCATTTTCTACGGTAAGCATAATTTTTAAAAATACCAAAACTATTTTCTACCAGTTTAGGATTTGTACTAGATTCTACCAATTTTATTTTGGATCGTTTTACCTGTGTACTTTTGGAGTATTTAATCCTTGGTTCTTGATACCGTCGAGTAATTAGAGCTGTTTTTATCTAATCGTACTCTTCTGCCTGATTTTAACTAATTTTTCTGCTTTTATATTAATTTTTAGGTTCAGCTATAATGATGAAGAAAATTTTTCTTTTATTCTGTTTTCTTGTAGGTTTTCCTCTAACTACTTTGAATACTTATAATTTCCTTTTCAATACTCAATTATTTTTATCTATAACTTGTTAAAACTCTGAATTGGTGAATTGTTTGCTAATCATTCTCTCTACCACATTTTGTTCAAATAAAAATTTCTAGACTTTTATACCATATATTGATGATGACTGCCAACTATTATATGTATTCTGTGACAATATTTCTACTCAATGCAACTCTATTTGGTTTTGAAGAATACATTACTTTTTGTACCAGCACATCTGTGACGTAACAATTACTCTAGCAATAGGTCGAGATTTCACCTTTTTGCTATTTTCTATTACCATCTGCCATCTTATTTTCTTCTCGTTCGTGAGTTGTAGTATTCGTCCATAACTCTCCACCTTCTCTCTCTTAATATGCGTCAACATTTTTTGCGCATGTCCAACTTACTTTCCTTACTGTACCATGTACATTTAATTTCCATCTCCTATTACTTAGTACCTAGGAGTATTTGTTTTCTCTATCTTCCGATAGATGGATACTCTATGTATATTGTATGATACTTGAGTTGAATTCAATTTAATCTAAAAAATTGCGTAGTGTATGTTTGGCTAAGTTTGGTGTTAGTGTTAGGCATTTCAAAATTACTACTTGTGTTTTATCGCTACTACTAATTACTACTTGTTGATTAATCGCTGTCGTGGTAGTGAGGTAGATTTTTCCTACAAACATATTTTGGTGCCATGCCCGAACGGTTTGACTCAGAGACAAAATTTTTGCACTTCCTGACTCTAAATAAGTTAGTGCTACTGATTGCATTATTACATTTTGGTTTCAGACAAAAATACAAAAAAACTGATTACTTAAGATAATTTATAAGCAGTGCTCAGACATTTTGATGTGATGTTTGCTTTCGCAGTAACTTTTTTTTAATATTTTCTGCATTCAAAATGTAATGATGCAAATAGTAGCGCTTTTGCAATAACTTTTTTCTTTAATATTGTCTGGATTCAAAATATAATGATACAAGTAGTAGCGCTAACTCATTTAAAGTCAGGAAGTGCAAACATTTTGTCTCTGAGTCAAACCGTTCGGACATGGCACTAATTTATGTTCATGACATTACCCAGTTTTTCGTTTATTTTTCATTTTTTTATGAATATGTATGTATTGTCTTAAACATATTTTGGTGGCATGCCCGAACGGTTTGACGGTGAAAGGGGTGGTGGGCAAAGCTGCGACAACACATTATACAATTACGACTACATTAATTACATAAATCTTTATCGCGATTAAATAAATCATCATAGGTAGGTAGGTAGGAATGGCGGCTATTCAACTAGAATAAGACCCAATTAGCGCTTGGTGCGCCGTTTTGATACCATAAACTCATGAGACCTATCATTGTGTGGAGGTTGGGATTTTGTATTGAGGTTTGGAATTGTGTTGGGAGGTGATCCCTTTATTACCATTTACCATAGAGAAAAAAGAGATCCTCGGGTAACTCAGCCAAGGGAACTGGCCCATACCCCCCACCAAGCTTTATGTCAGGCTGTTAGCTCCGATATGTCTGTCTTCGCCAAAAACCTAAACAGGCAGAGTTCTGGGTGGCTTAGGGTAGAACCAGTTTCCTCGTGAGATCGATTCGGTTAAGGGAAAGACATGATTTCCGCCGTAGACACAACCCGCCTACATGGCTAAAGAAGTGGTTCCTGCGGGAATCATGTAGCTCTCTTGATCCGTTTTTTGGCCCATAGAAAAGGTGAGATATTTGTACGTTGATTTATGTTATAAGGTTTGAAAATTGTTTTGGTTGGGAGTATATCCCCTTAGTTACCAACTTCCTTATAGGAAGACAAGGAGATCCTCGGATACCTCACTCAAGGGAAGTGGCCCATTCCCCCCACCAGGCTTTATGCCAGGCTGTTAGCTCCGATATGTCTGTCTTCGCTAAAAACCTTAACTGGCAGGGTGCTGGATGGCTTAGGGTAGGATCAAATTTCCGTTGAGATCAGTTCGATTTAGGGAAAAACATGATGCCCGCAGTAGGCTTAGCCCGCCTACACGGCTAGAGAAAAGGTTCCTGCAAAAATCATGTGCTTCTCTTGATCCATCTCATCTACACATAGAAGAGGTGAGGTATTGATATGGTTTGTTACGTTTATAACCATTTGGTTGCATTCAAAAAGCCAATGAGGTTACTTATGCTCACAACAGTAAGTTCGATAAGGTTGTCAATAAAGTACTGACCAAAGAATCGGCATCTTGGATTTGCCAAGGCAGGGCAGCAGCAGAGATAGTGGGTCACTGTTTCCTTTTCCCTTTCATTTCCACAGCTACGGCAATGAGTATAGTGCGGAATG
This sequence comes from Baccha elongata, assembly GCA_951217065.1. Taxonomy (NCBI): domain Eukaryota; kingdom Metazoa; phylum Arthropoda; class Insecta; order Diptera; family Syrphidae; genus Baccha; species Baccha elongata. Next base: position 1,589,474 of record CATNUY010000120.1, on the reverse strand, counting down.
CCCGTTTTTGCTGCATGCTCTCCTATTGGCCAGTGACCCGTGATAACTGCAATGATCCTGGCTATGTCTGACCGAGTTCTGCATAAGAGTTCATTTGTGCGGGACTTGTCATAGCTGGGCCACATCTTTCTTGAGGTGGCACAGTTAGTTAGACCATTCCATCTTAGATTGGATACAGATAGATAATGAGAAAAGAAAATGCCCTTCACAGCCCCCAGCGGAATACTAACTGCTTCGGCAAGTGAGCTGTGAAGGGCCGACCTTGCCTGGCAAGCTCATCAGCCCTTTCATTTCCCTGAAAACCACTGTGACCTGGGACCCAGATCAAAGTGACTTTCAGGCTATCATTAAAGTCTGCGATCTCATCTAGACATTGTTGAACGAGTTTAGAGGATATTGAGGCAGCATCAATGGCTTTGATGGCAGCCTAACTATCTATAAATATAGCAGTATTACGGTTTTGATTTGGATCTTGCTTTAGTATCTTGCATGCTTCTTTGATTGCAAACAATTCCGCTTGGAAAACGCTAGCGTGGTCTCGCAGTCGAATTGACTTAGATACATTTAGTGTTTCAGAGAAGACCCCTGCTCCAACACCGCACTCCATCTTTGAACCATCCGTAAAAATGATTGTGTCGTAGTTTTTCGTTATATCTCCATCCTCCCACTCTTTTCGGTTAGGGAATGCGACGTTGAAACCTTTACAGAGATTCAGAGAGGGAGCGCGGTAATCGGTATTAGTCGAAACCAAGCCCGGGGGTAGCAATTTGATAATATTGCAGTGACCGAAGGGTCTGTCGGTCCAACAACCAATTTCCTTGAGTCTGAGAGCAGTGCAAGACACTAAATATTTTATATGTAGGTCGAGAGGAAGAAGATGTAAAATAACGCTCAGGGCATCGGAAGGGCAGGATCGCAGCGCTCATGTGGTCCCTACGCTAGCTGTTCTTTGTATCTTTTTGAGCTTATCGGTATTGTAGGCTTTGCTTAAGGCAGGCCACCAGACAATCGATCCATATGTTAGTATTGGTCGTACTACTGCGGTGTACGTCCATAGAATCATCTTCGACTGGAGTTCGAATGTTTTACTGCAGGCATAAAAAGCTTTGCTGGCTTTTTTAACCCTTTCTTCAATATTCAATTTCCAGTTTAGTTTAGGGTCAAGAATTACACCCAGATATTTAGCACGGGTTGAGAGTGTGAGAGTGTGACCGTTGAGGCTAGGGAGAGTGAAAGTAGGTATCTTATATTTGTTTGTAAATAGCAACAGTTCTGTCTTGCTTTGATTAATCCCCAAACCGCAGCTTATGGCCCAGCTGTTTACTTTACGCAGGGACCTATCAGTGATTTCACTAATCATAGATAGGAACTTACCAGATGCCAGCAAAACTAAATCGTCGGCATACGCCACAACCTTCACCCCCCCCCCTTCCTCAAGTTCCACTAGGATTTTGTTCATTACAAGAAGCCATAGTAGAGGAGAAAGAACTCCTCCCTGTGGTGTTCCTCTGTTTACGTATTTGATCGACTGTGTATTACCTAACTAAGCTTGAATTACTCTATCACTAAGCATGGATACCATCCATTCTCTTAGAGAAGCATCAACTCCAAAGTCGATGAGGGATTGTAGAATAGATTCAGTTAGGACGTTATTAAAGGCTCCTTCTACGTCTAAGAAAGTTTCCAAAGTATATTCTTTATAATGTAATGTATTTTCAACTGTACGCACAACCTCGTGAAGAGCTGTCTCAGTAGACTTGCCTTTGAGGTATGCATGTTGTGATTTTGATAGAGGGGAAATAGTTAGAATTTCCCTAATGCGATTATCTAGGATTCGTTCTAAGGTCTTTAAGACAAAAGAGGTCAGACTAATCGGGCGAAAATCTTTTGCCGATTCATGGCCCCTCCTTCAAACCTTTGGGATAAAGACAACTCTAACCTGTTTCCAAGACTCTGGAACATGATTAAGCAAGAGACACCCTTTAAAGATATACTCCAGCCATGGAACTACTACGTCTTGTAGCTTTTGTAGCATTATAGGGAGTATGCCGTCCAGGCCAGGAGATTTATACGGAGAAAAACTTTTTATAGCCCAAACTATATTTTCTTTAGTTATGACGGACGTAATTTCCTCTAAATGTACTGGCTGTAATTCAGGGGATCGATGTGATATTGGATAACTGTCTGTGCAACCTGGAAAGTGTGTTGCCATCATTAGCTCCAGAGACTCAACAGGTGATTCAGTCCACCTACCATCCTCCTTTTTAAGAAAGGAGGGGTTTGAGTGTTCTTTGGACAAAATATTCCCCAATCTTGCTGAGTCTCTGATATTTTCTATTGAATGACAATACTCTCTCCATGCTTGTTGCTTGGCTGATGCTAGAGTACGCTTGTATAATTTAAGACAGTCTTTAAACGGTTTGAAATACTTATGCTTATAACATATATTGAAGACATATCTCGTCAATCTTCTAAGATTTGAAAGATCTTCATTCCACCATGGAGGTAGGGTTTTTTTGCTAAATTTTATTGGGCACGAGATCTTGAAGGCGACACCCATAGCCGCTTCGAAAGTTTTAACCTTTCTCTCAAGCTCGGCCACAGAATTTGGATTAACGTTTGGAATTGTGTTTAATTTGGATTTAATAATTTGACTGAATTTTTTCCAGTCAATTCTTTTTGGGTTTCTATAGGGTGGTGGCTTTATAATATTAAAGTTAAGACTGAAGAGGATCCATTTGTGGTCTGAAAAGGACCTTGACGGGGATACCCTCCAGTTTTCCACCATAGAGTAAACGTTAATAGAGGCGAATGTAGTGTCAAGTACATCCTCCCATCCCTCAAAATTTTCAGAACTAGGAAAAGTAAAGGTGGGGGTATTACCTCTGCTACAGATTGTTAAATTGTTTTCAATAATATAATCAAAAAGAGACTCACCTCGTTCATTGGTTACCGAGCTGCCCCAGACTTCATGTCGGGCATTGGCGTCGCAACCAAGCAGCAAGTTACCTCTTTTGGATCCGAGTGCGGTTTGGAGTCGTCCTATTTCGTCTGGCGGTGACGGTTTGTCGTGAGCCATATATGCAGATGCAAGATATAGACTCACTGCGTCCACGTTCTCCATCTTGACAACTGTCAAGTCAGAAGAGCTAAAATTTGGACACAGAAAAGCTTTGATATGTTTTTTAACTAAGATACAACTTCGAGGCTTACCTTGGTTTTGATAATCGGGTTTGTAGAAAAGGTCATACAGGTTGTCTTGGAGGCCTTTGATGTTGAGGCCGTTCACCCACGGCTCTCGAATGAAGCCGATATCGATGTTTTCCTCCCCAAGGAAAACTCGTAAGTTGTCTGAGGCACACTTCGAGTGCTTCAGATTGACCTGTATGACCTTTTACATGGCTGGTTTAGGGTCTGTTTTCTTCGGGGGCCAGCGGCTGGCTGGCGACGTCGGCCTTGTCTCTGACTTGGTCGACATCCATGCCCAGGTTGGGAAGAACTTTTACCTTAGCACTCCTGATGCCGAAACGGAGCCTAAAATTGGCAGTTTCTAGGGCAGATAAGCTGTCCTCAGTTATTGCCATCAGGAGTGTGGCGGTGTTGTTAACTGGTTCCTCAGCTTTAATGACTGTCCAGTCATGCATCGGAACTTGCGGGTTAAGACGTTGTAGACCCCTTATAAGCTCTTCGCTACTGGGTTTAATGCTCATGACCGGTAGCTAAATGCGAGCTTTGGGTTGAGTAGGGATGTCCCTGGCTGGGATAAGTTTGAGCTTCAAACCTTCCCAATTGCAGCATATTTTGTCTATGCATGAGCCAAGGAAATCCCTAGAGAACCCATCGTTGCATTTGACCACTCTGTGGCCTCGGAGCACCTCATCAGAGTCAAAGCTGGGGTAGGGGCCTACACTATTTGTTAGGGAGTAGTTGAAAACCATCTCAGAAAGTTTAGCTTCGATAGAGTTCCATGCTGCCTGCAACGCTTTGCTGCTTTTGGAGAGCTCATCTACCACCGCAACCTGAAGGTCGTCACGGACTACTTCGCTGATTGTGCGTGCGGGTGGCGCTGCTTTCTGTGGTGGTATTGGTTTTTCCGGTTTATGAAAAGGCGGACGATTTGGTCCACGCCCAAAAGGCTTACTTTTTTTCGGGGCCTGTGCAAACACTTCGTCTTGTGACCTATTTCTTTTTGTGGGATTATTACGTTGAAAACTGTTGTAATCGTCAACAATTTTCTGAAAAATGGTTCTGTCGTGGATATCTTTGTCACTCAAGGTTCCGGCTTTCTCATTCTCATCAATCTTGCTAAGGATAAAAATAGCCCTCTTGAATCTTTTGTGACTACCATCTGTGGAATAGGTGTTTGTATTCGGTTTAGGTAGAACAGATGCACTATGACTGTGCTACCGGAACTACCTGAAGGTTTTGGTGGGACAGGTGTACTATGGTTGGTACTACCTGAGCTACCAGATGGTGTAGGCAGTTCCGTAGCACTGGAGCTACCAGTACTTAAGAAGCTACCTAAAACCGTCTCCTGGCTAGATGCCAACAGTTCATCCTCAGATAAGCTGCTGGTTGGTTCGTTTGTCAGTTCGTTGTCCGTGTTCATTTTTTTAAGAATTCAAATTTGGTTCCCACGAGTAGGTCGGAAAGGAGGTCCGCCCCGGTAGAGCCGATTACCGGGGTAAGGCAAAAAATATTTCGGGCCTTGTGCCTGGGCACCCGAAAGAGCTCGTTAATGACTGGCTTATCCCCCAGCCTTCCATTTCTTCAGCACGGATTGTGTACAAAGTACGCTCACTCCACCTTGAAAATCAGGAACCCCGTATCTATGGTCAGTTTGCATTTCTGATAGTTTAACTATTGAGAAGTTAAGTAACGTTACAGCGATGCAACCTGACCTTAGCTAATCACATGTTATTGCCAAAAACGCACAAAACAATTGTAGTGATTATTGCCCGCCCGGCACCCACTTGGAGGGTTTGATACTAGGGTTTGTGCCAGGCATAAATCATCATAATATTGATTGGTTTTGAAAAATATTTTTCGAAACAACAATGTACTCTGAAAAATTTGTGCGTTTAATCATGATCTCTGACTAGAGGAGGTGTTTATTCAAACAGGCTTAATCTCAGTCTCTCATTGTTTTTTAAATCAATTTTAGCGTTTTATAACAAAAGAAACCTTGTCTTGGAATAAATTGTTATGGCGTTTTAAAAATATCTTTATTTTTTTTTTTTTTTTCAAATAGTCAAGCTAAACTAATCAGCCTTATTAGGGAATCCGACGAATGAGTTGCGGAGGGAGTCTTACTCACTTTCGGTAGATTTGCTATTAGCGAATCCGCAAGCCATTCGTGGGAATGAATGTCGGTAACGTTGTTCGTAAAATTGGTATTACTGAAAACGAAAGGCATCCGCACCACATCCGCACTCCATACTTATGTTGGAAAAGCAAATCCGCAATAAATCTGGTGCGGATGAAAGTGATTTTTATGAAAAAAAGCAGATAGTTAACAAATCTGAATTTTTTGAAACAGAAATAAAAATTTTTGGATCGCCGAAATGCATAAAGTTTTTTTTGCAGTATATCTAGTAATTTATTGACAATGGTCGTTTTCGAAAACGTCATCTGCGTTTTTTTAGGAAGTGCAACTTTGGTGTCGTTTTTTAGCCAAACCGTGGACATCTTCCTAGAAATATAGTCCCTACGACCTAGTTTGACATTTCCTCTATCCAACAGCAAATGAACCTTGAAAATCGGTTCAGTGATTGCTGAAACACAGACGGATTAAGATTGGTCGTTAAAATCAATAAAAATGGCTTTTGCGATACAAAAATTATTTTAGTCAAAATAATTATTTTTTGTCCTATTATTTAGAGTTCCGGAAGTACAACTTTGGTGTTGTTTTTGGCCAAATCGTGGAAATCAGTCCAAAAATATAGTCCCCATGACCAAGTTTGACAATTCCTCTATTCAACAGTATATTTACCTTGTAAATCGGTCCAGTGATTGCTGAAACACTGACGGATTAAGATTGGTCGTTAAAATCATTAAAAAAGGTTTAATTTGCGATATTAGATATTTTACGATACTAAAGTATCTTAGATTGCTTTTCTCGTGTGTACTTGAACGCTCCCAATGTCAACTTTTGACATCCACGATAATGCAGTTTCAAAAATGGAAAAGTAGTTCGCGGATCGATAATGCAGCTCATTCATCGGATTCGATAATAGAATTTTATGCGAATGCGTTTCTAGAGCCGCTTAAGAAAGATGGAAAAGCTAAATACAATGATGCGTTGAAGGGATATGTAATTAAATATTTTGGTCGTCCATTAGAAAATAAACGTAAGAATTAAGTCAAATACTTATTTTATATGATTGTAACCCGTGTTTTTGTATAGCTTTTCATCGAAGGTGTACAGCAAAAAGTAGCTCAAGGTGTTAAGGAAACTGAAATCAGTTATCAAATGGCGTTTTCTATGCAAGAACTAAGCAAATTCATTGGGCAATATATCCAGAGAAGCAATATATCCAGAGAAGTCAAAAAAGGACTAAAAATCTTTTTAAAAAAGTAGGAAAACATCTTTGCGAAGAAGAGAATCTACTTCAAGTTGTATGGCATGCAATGCAGGAGGAATTTATTGCACATTATAATTATTTAGAAGAACGTATTCAAAAATGCTACGTTGGGACAATTAAGAACACATTTAATTTAACCCACCAATTAACAATTGAATATAATTTTATACCGTTATGCCATGGAGGGTTAATCAAAAAAAGAAACACAAACAAATATATACTGTTAACTGCAATAACAAAATAAAAACACATAGCTATATAAACAAATATTGCAACAAAAAATCATGTTTGTATTTCGAGCTGTAAGACATTTTGATATGATATTTGCTTTTGCAGTAACTTTTTTCTTTAATATTGTCTGGATTCAAAATATAATGATGCAAGTAGTATCGCTAACTCATTTAGAGTCAGGAAGTGCAAACATTTTGTCTCTGAGTCGAACCGTTCGGACATGGCACTAATTAATGTTCATGACATTACTCAGTTTTTCGTTTATTTTTAATTTTTTTATGAAAATTTAGGTAATGTCTTAAACATGTAACGGAGGGGATGGATGGTTTCCCCCCGCTACTTAAAAAAAATTAGAATAAATAAAAAAGAGAAGACAACACGAAGTATTAAACTAACTCAGTGCCTAAGAGACCGAAACCCTGAAATCAAAAACTATAATTTCTAAATTTCTCCCAGCAAGAGTTTCCGTACAGCGAACCTATAGACTTGTTCCATGAATAGACACGTGTTTAAACAACGAAAGAGAAGAAAAGACACATGAATCGCTCCGATCATACTCAAAATCTAAAAATCAACCAACAGACTGAAATCTCATATTTATATCATCTTCATTTCTTCAGTAGCGTGGAAGTCCAACCCTGGATCCAAAATCATAAAAAGTGGGGTACTATCGATCAGGGAAAAAGAAGAGTGAAAACATCCCTAATCTTGAAGATCACTAACCTTCAAAAGGTTGGTTTCACCTCCTCTTCCTCTCATCGAAAGGACCCGACGTATGTAGGTAAAATATACGTCATTTAAATTACACCTTGGATCATCATACTTATGATTGCAATAAGAATGTATGATGAAATCTGGTATTTGTAGTTCGCTGAAATCGAAATTAACGTTAGGAATCAGTGACTTATGTTGAAGGTGCTTTACTCCTCCTACCTATGGATATATGTTAGGTGTCACTACCCAACTATATTTCCGCATCAGTCTTATCATAAAACAAAAAGAATGGATCCTACACCTGCTAATTTCGACTTATAGTACCTATGACTAGGCACGTCCAAGCCGCAACCATCAGGGTGACTACCGCTCGACTGCAGCTTCAGGTCAGTACAAACTCGCCTTGGCCAGCTCAACGGTTCAAGGAAGTAGGTCATGCTGCAGGAGTCAATAGCCGGTGCTACAATTAGTTGACCTGGAGTCTAGGTAACTTTTGACTCAAAAATAATTCAGATGCTAGTGCTAAAGAGCAAAAAGAGCCTGAGAGGGAGTTTTCGAAGAAGCGTCAAAAATAGATAAAAACAGAAGAATGATTGCTAAAAAGCGAACGTGGAAATTACATAAACGGGACGTGATGTTGATAATCCCTTTGGATGTCTTCACCCAATACCCAACCTTGTTCCATCATATCCGAGAATTGTATCTGGAACCCTTTTGTTGTTGGGAGAAACAGATGGTTTTGTCTCCCCCTGACGTCTAACTACCCGACCAAAAGTAATAAAAAGGAGAGGCTAGTCTCCTCCTACCACTTCCCTGTTGATATACTTGTGACGTTAAATTTATATAAGTACATCCCTCAAAAGAAAATACCATATGACCGTACTACCTATACATGATTACCTATATCCTCCACCAGTTGTTACACCCATGGCTTTAGTTGTTGTTGTTGTGGGGGGGGGGTTAAGTTTTCACCTCAGGACATACCGCGAACAATCCCCGTCACGACTCCTTCACCTGAAGTTTTTACCGCTTCATCTTGACCTATAAAATCCTAGAAAAGGAAGATTGACTTCCCATAGATCTAAACTAGATCTGATATTTAACGACAAATCTCAAGAAAGAAAAAAAATGGAATTAAGTTCAAGTCCTAAAACAATTTTATTCAATAAACTTGTAATCTAACAGAATTCTTGTGGTTTCAAAAATAATTAAAAGATAATCAAAAATATACTTATACTTTTCTATTCTGAAAGTTTTTTTTTATATGTATTTTTCTATACTTCTACCAAAGGCTATCTTTTTTTTATACGAATTATAACCAAAGACTCAACTATTTACTTTAAATAACTATGAATCCAAATCAATATTTTCAAATGTTGTTCAAATATATTTATAGGAAAATATCAGAAAAAAAGAACCTCTACCTAAGTAGATTATTGTATAGAAAAGAAGACAAAAAAAATTTCGTAATTATGATTCAAAAAAGTTTAGCAATTTACAAAAATTGACTTTTACCTTGTTCAGGCAGCAAATAGCTTGAGGCTGAAAGATTTTTCTTCCCCTCGTTTCGCGATGTAAAAAAAATATTTCGGTAAATACTTCTTATTTTATATTTTACAAACCGACTCTTATACGAAAAATCAAACGCAATAAACATACGGCTTTTCTTTTGGATTTTTGTGACGGCAGCTTAACTTTGTATTGGATACTATACCAAACCAGTTAAGGAAGACGCGAAATTTGGCCTTAAATCCAACAGAATGACGTTCGTTACCGATTGCCCAAAGATCAATGTATTTATCTTTAGCGCGAATCAAAAAAAATCTTACTTTTATTATTAACCGTTAAAACAATCGACAAAACAAAGTTGAAAAAAATACCTTTAAACAGAAGATAATTTCAAAATGTATAAACATAAGACCAATTTGGACGACAAATGTCACATACACAAACTTCCCTTTCCCAAAAACAAAAGTGTCATAAATTTTTCGCTCAGAGTTCAATAAATGTACGGAGACTCTGAATTTTTTTAAAGCAATTATGTAGGTAGGTATAAACATCCACCAAGTTAAAAATAGCAAAATGTATTATAAAAATCTTGTTCAATATATTCAAAAATAAGAAAATTTGTTAAATATGTTTTATAATATATTCCATAAATAATAATATAGTTTTTAAAGTTTATAAAGGACAGGTTCGTAGATGATGAAAGTGCACTCTAATCATAAAGAACAGGCGCTAAAAAAATGAGAAAAAAAAAATGTAGGTACTTTATATGGTTTGCAAAAAAAAATTTCGATCTCTTTTTTTTTGTTCAGTCGAATCATCTAAGTATTGGAAAAATTTTCGAATACTCACAAAAGTATTTGGATTCCAATGGGAATAAAAATATCTTTTCTTTAAGGACTTTTTGTCACTCCCAATTAATCATCAACGTCGTGTCGCATGTACTATGTAATTTGTATTGTGAATTTAATTACGAAAATTTATTTCGAGAAAAAATTTTCTCATAAGAATTTGTATTTCACGAAATAATTCGATGAAGAAAGTAAAATGAACTAATTTTTTGTTGCTTTGGACGAGGTTCTCCTTGTCGTCAGTTTCCTTTACAAACGATATCAAAATTAAATTCATAAATTAAAACTTTCAAATGTTGTAGCGATCAACTTTTTACGTGACTGTACAATTATTATGATCACTTCTTTATGTTGCCATACACTTTGACATTAAGGTTTTTCTGTTGTTTCGCAATTTTAATTTATAGTTCACAAAAGCATTGATTTATATCTACTGTAATTTGTACTTTATTTGACATGAGTCGAAAAATAATCATGAAAGATGATTAATTATGTAGGTATCGTGTCCATACAAAATATATATATATATATATCTTATTGGTACTTCTAGGTACAATATGATGACGAATAATAAATTTTTTTTTTTTTATATCCAAAGGAATACTTTATGGGTTCTGAACAAACTATTTTTATAAATAAACACTTTCAAATTTTTCACCATTTTATAAGGGTATTCATTTTAATTTTAAGAACTTATGGTTTCGTATATTATATAAAAAGTAAATTCAATATAGTTTACTACTATAAAAATCTCTCACCAGATCCTTGTTCATATGAACAAACTTGTAATTATGTTTGGACTTGGAAATCCCTCGATGTACTGACTGCGTTGAAATGATGTATATCAATTTATGATATTGCAGCGATCCCACGATGAAAAAATTTTTGCTAGCCGCATAGCTTTATTTTCTCCCTCGAATTAAATTAATAGATTTTCAGCAAACGAATGATGTAGTGACATATATATGTGGGATAGGACACCGACGGGACAGACACATAAGCCTCCACCTTACGTACGCACACATACTTCACATCACATACGCACCAATACACACACACACCGTTACATGAGACGAAGACATTTTCCCCTTTCTGCTTACAAACACCAATTTTGAGCATTCAGAGTTTAGTTTTATTTAGAAGCTTCATTCAAGAACTTGTATGTAAGGCCGCGCCAAAGAATTTGCCGTACAAAATCCTCTTTTATTTATAATCAAAAAATAAGGAAAACGGAATAAATAAGTAAAAGATTAAATAGTATGTTTCATTTAAACGAAAGAAGAAAGTTTTACTACAATTGGGGGCTCTGACCGTGATTGAAAGTTGAGCATAAATTAAAAGATAATCGTGAAAAAAAGCAAAAGGGCATCATCCCTATTGATTGAAAATTAACTTAACTAATCGCGAAAAGTTTCACCAGCAGAAAAAAGAAGAGGGCATCATCCCTAGTGATAATTTTAATAAATTCATCATAAAGAATTCATAAAAAATAAATAAATATACACAGTAGAAAAAACTAAAGCCAGAACAACCGCTAAGTTTTCTGTGCAACAGTTTAAATTTTCGCGAGTGGCTGTGTAGCAGAAAAGAAAATACAGCAACGAAAAAAAAAAGAAACCAAAACAAGTTTCTGTGCAATAAATTAAATTTTCGAAGTGCGCGAGTGGATGTGTAGCAAAAAAAAAGAGAAATACAGCAACGAAAAAAAAAGAAACCAAAACAAGTTTGCCGTGCAACACATTTACTATTTTGCAAGTGCGCGAGTATGTGTAAAAACAAATAATGCAATAAAAAAAAAAAAATAAAAAAGAGAACGAACGCCAGAACAACCACCAAGTTTTCTGTGCAAAGGTGTGAGTGTTAGTTTGAAAACGGAAATGAACACAGTACATAGCAATTACACACATCTCGAAAATATAAAAAAGAAGAAAAAACAGTTGTGGTGCGCGCAAAACAAACAGTGAAAAAAAAGGGCAACAACAAAAGACGATATCGCCGTTGTATGCTCCAACGAGAACAATAAAAAAACTGGAAAAGAACAACCAACGAATAGACGATTGATGACAGCAGCAGCCAGCAGATATATAGGGTAAGAGGTTGTTTGTTCGGCAAATAAAAAGAAAATTAAAATTAATTGATTTTTGAAAAAATATAAAATATAACTTTGGTTGTTGTTTTTGGTTATTTAGTTCTCTTTATGATAACACTAAAATTATTTTAAAGGAAAAAACTTAATATTAAAAATTAAACAAAAGTAGAAATTGTGAGTGAATTATTTTTTATTGTAATGGATGCTCAAACGATTTTGAAGATGACCGTTGAGGTCTTAAAAGAGAATTTAGGGCAACTTAATCTACCGACGACAGGATTGAAAACGGCACAACAAGACAGACTCCTAAAACACCACCAGCTGTCCCGGCCGCAGCCAGGGAAGAGCAAAACTCAGATGATGACTATGAGACAGATTCGGGCAACGCGATAAGGGCAAAGAGTTCTTTTACTTTACGAGATATAGAAGACTCTCTTCTAACTTTCGACGGCTCAGGATACCCTGACATTAATCAGTGGGTCTTGGAGTTCGAAGAAAATGCAGTTATAGTGGAATGGAATAATCTCCAAAAGTTTATCTATGCCAAGCAGTTAATAAAAGGGGTAGCCAAACAGTTTGTTAGAAGTCTACAAAACATAAGGGATTGGAGTACATTGAAAAAAGCGTTGTTGGAGGAGTTTTCTTGCAAACTTTCGTCAGCAGAAGTTCATCGTTTGTTGAAAGTCCGACGTAAGAAACCCGCGGAATCCTTGCAAGAGTACCTTTACTCGTTGATGGAGATAGCTAAATCCATTGCATTATGATGAAAGTCTGATTGAATATTTTGCGGAAGGGATTCCAGATTCTCGACAAAACAAAATGTGTTTCTACCAAGCAAAGACGGTCAAGAAGTTAAAGGAGCAGATAAAGCTGGACGAGAAGGTGCGTGGGCCTACTTCGAAGTCATCATACTCGGGAGGAAGCCACCAGCCGTCGACAAGTTATCAATCGCCGTTGAAACCAGAGAAGAAGGAAAGAAGGTGTTTCAAATGTGGAGACGCAACGCACACGTCCAGGGAATGTCAAGTGAGGACATTCAAGTGTTTCAAGTGTGGACAGCAAGGTCATCGATCATTTGAATGCAGAACGGGAAGCCAAAACTCGGTGAAGGCAGAAAGGAACAATGTACAAATCGCAACAACGAGTACCGCTTGTCCTCCTGAACCAGAAGCCAAAGTTTGTTTCGCCACCGGCTCGAACAGGATTTTCAAGTCGATTCAGATAAGAGATCTCAATGTGTCTGCTCTTTTAGATACAGGCAGTGACCTATGCTTATTGAGGTACGATTTTTTGTTGATGTTAAATTATGTTGAGCTGAGCCCTGTCAAGACGAGGATTTACGGAATAGGACAGAAGCAAGTGATAACCAAGGGAAGTTTTTCTGCGGAAATGGAAGTAGATGGGCTGAAGACAAACATGATTTTCCACGTATTAGGCGAGGCCGATATGCCGTACGCTGCCGTGATTGGAAACGACATTCTCCATGAAGTGAACTTGGTCATCGAAGAAGAGGGCATCACGTTTAAAGAGAAGAAGCAGAGTTCTAAGGAACTAAAGCAGAGTTCTAAGGAACAAGAGAAGAGTTCAGACGAACTGAAGAACAAAACGGCCAAAAGTAACGAGGACGCAGTCGAAGGCGGAAAAGTGGGTGATGGTCTTGGAAATGATGGTAATACCATCATAACAGAAAAGGAAGCGGAAGACAGTTTCGAGCTCGGATATGTTTTCCAAGCAATTTGTGGGTCGGTTTATCAAGGAGAATTCGTGGAAGAATTAAATATTAACATTAACCATTTGAAAGACGACCAGAAGAGGTCGATAAGAGAGATGATCGAAGAGTACTCACCGAAAAGGAATAGGACTGCTCCAGTCGAAATGAAGCTAATTTTGAAAGACGAGGTTCCAATTTGGCAAGCACCGAGATGTATGTCGAAACCAGATCAGGATATAATACGTCACCAAGTGGATCAGTGGCTTAAGGAAGGAATAGTGCAACCGAGTGTGTCACCATACGCATCTCCGATTGTACTCGTGTCAAAAAAGGATGGAACAAAAAGATTATGCTGCGACTATAGAAAATTAAATGAGAAGGTAGTAAGGGATAATTTCCCTATGGTCCTTATCGACGAAGTACTTGAAAAGTTGCAAGGGGCGAAGCTGTTCACGACTTTAGATCTGCGAAATGGATTCTTCCATGTCCCTATGGAACCAGGTTTGCGGCAGTACACCGCCTTCGTGACACAGGATTTGCAATATGAATTATTGTATGTCCCGTTCGGAATATCAAACTCCCCGGCTGTTTTCTGCAGGTTCATATTCGCTGTGTTTCGGACACTAATCCAAGCCGGTGTAGTGATACTGTACATGGATGATATGATTATTCCGTCCAAAGATGAAGAGGAGGGAATACAAAAATTGAAAATGGTTCTTGAAGTTGCAGCTGAGTACGGATTACGCATAAAATGGGAGAAAAGTCAGTTTCTGAAAGGAGAGTAGACTTTTTGGGATATATCATCGAAGACAGCACCATCCAACCATCAGAAGAAAAATCGAAGGCAGTTGAAAGATTCCCAGTTCCAGCAGACAAAAAAGCGCTCCAACGTTTTTTGGGTTTAACGTCCTATTTCCGGAGGTTTGTGAAGGATTTTGCGCTTATCGCCAAGCCATTATCTGACCTATTAAAGAAGAACACTAAATACCAGCTGGAAGCAGAACAGCTGTTGGCGTTCCAACAACTAAAAGCAGCGCTCACTAAAGCACCTGTCCTGAGGTTGTTCCACCCTAACGCCGTAACTGAGATTCATACTGATGCTTGTAAATACGGATATGGAGCAGTGTTACTACAGAAGGACGAAGAAGACCGAGGTTTCCATCCAGTCCAGTATATGAGTCGGAAAACCTCCCAAGCAGAGGAGACATATCACTCCTACGAACAAGAAGTACTAGCGATAATTGAGGCGCTCAAGAAATGGAGAGTCTTCGTCATGGGAATGCAGTTCAAAATAGTGACAGACTGCAACGCATTTTCCATGACTATGAAAAAACGAGATGTACCGTTAAGAGTCGCGCGATGGGCAATGTTCCTTCAAGAATTCGACTACGTGGTCGAACACCGTTCAGACTACCAGATGAGATACGTCGATGCTCTAAGTAGGGTTTATTGCATGATGCTAGAAGAGTCATTAAACCACCGCATCAGAGAAGCCCAGCGAGAAGACCCATGGATAAGCGCAGTACGGAGAATCTTGGAAAAGGAAACGTATGAAGACTATTTCTTAAAATGTGAGGTACTATTCAAAGATCCCATCAAGGAGTTGATAGTGGTACCTACTCAGATGGAACAAGAAATAATTACGATGGCACATCAACAAGGTCATTTCGCCACCAGAAAGACACAGGATTTGGTAGAAAAGACGTTCTTTATTCCAAACTTGTCAAGAAAAGTAGCCAGTGTCGTCAAAAGCTGTGTGAAGTGTATAATAACGGAGGCCAAAACAAGTAGGAAAGAAGGGCTACTTTCACCAATAGACAAAGGTGATACGCCTTTTGGAAACATACCACGTAGATCACGTAGGGCCTATGGAGGGAACAAGAAAACAGTACAACCATCTGCTAGTAGTAGTGGACGCGTTTTCGAAATTCGTGTGGCTTCATCCCACGAAGAGTACTGGAGCCGAGGAGGTTATAGACAAGTTGAAGAAACAATCTTCAATATTCGGGAACCCGAGGCGAATTATATCAGACAGAGGAGCAGCATTCACCTCAAACGCTTTTAGTGAATATTGTAGCGAGGAGGTGATTCAACATTTGTTGATATCCACAGGAGTGCCGCGTGGTAACGGACAGGTGGAAAGGGTCCACAAAACAGTAACCTCAATGTTAGCGAAGGCCTGTATAGATAGTCCGCAAAGTTGGTACAAACATGTCGACAAGGTCCAGCAGTTGCTAAACAACACCCCTCCCAGAAGCACGAAACTCAGTTCATTCAGGATATTGACAGGGATGGAAATGCGGATTCCAGACTATCCTGATTTGAAAGCTATGTTGGAAGAGAAGCTGATGGAAGAACTCGATATTGAGCGCAGGGAAAACAGAGAGGAAGGCCGCAGGAACATCGAAGTTATCCAAATGGAGAATCGGAAGGCATTTGATAAACCGCGAATATTGGGAACGAGCTACAAACCCGGAGAATTGGTCCCCATTAAGCGCACTCAATTCGGTACTGCGATGAAACTACGACCCAAGTATTTCGGACCCTACAAGGTGGTCAAGCAGTTGAACCATGATCGATATGACGTCCAGAAAGTTGGGAACCATGAAGGGCCTAATATGACCAGTACAATTGCTGAGTACATGAAAAGGCAATAATACACACACACACCGTTACATGAGACGAAGACATTTCCCCTTTCTGCTTAAAAACACCAATTTTGAGCATTCAGAGTTTAGTTTTATTTAGAAGCTTCATTCAAGAACTTGTATGTAAAGCCGCGCCAAAGAATTTGCCGTACAAAGTCCTCTTTTATTTATAATCAAAAAAAAAGGAAAAGGGAATAAATAAGTAAAAGATTAAATAGTGTGTTTCATTTAAACGAAATAAGAAAGTTTTACTACATTTATGACAAATTTTATCACGAATTTGGTGACGATGAATTTGTTGATATATTTGTTACTGATGTATTTGTTAATAACGATTTTGTTACAAGCCAGGCAGGCTAATAAATGTGGTGCCTTTTTGGATCGTTGGTGACTGGGTACTGTGTGGGTACTTTTGTGTACGTAGGTACCTCCTCCTAGTACCGTGTCACCACCAGGGTTTCTTTGAAACACCTCTTTTATTGCTTGCCTAGATGGGATGTTCAAAAGAGCATTAGAATAATATTACAAAACAAAATGTAACAAGTGTACTACAAAATCAATATATTTTCAAAACCAAATATTTTTCTAAATTATCTAATTAAGTTTCTACTTTTTTCTAGCTACATAAAGGATGACTCTAATTGAACTACCTGACTGTCTGTTCCTAAGTAGGAATTTACCATGCGGTGTAAGTACCGCGTGAGTTTTATGGTACGTGCGTCACGTACTATTTTACTACCTATTTTTTTTGTAATTTTTTCTTTAATAAAATGCATAATTTGTGTTACCTGGCTGTTTTTGAATTTGATGAATTGTTTCTAGGTGATATCTTTGATCTCCCCGTCGGTGATCTTTTGGATAAGCACCCTATGTTCAATGAAATTGGATTTTTTTTTTGGCGCGTACTTTTTTGATGACGTCTTTAAGTGCGACGAATCCAATGAAACAATGAATTTTTTATGCTTTTCAGTGTATGCTTTATGGAATATCCCAATAAGTGACACGTTTTGGATGCACATTAGCCACTGATTTTACTATTAAATTTCAGAAAAAATATGGTGTACAAGATATTCTATATGGCGTGTGTAAAAAAAAACTTTTGATTGAAAAAAAAAATGAATTTTTCTTACCTTGGCTTGGGGTGGATTTTGTACGTATAATTTTCTTGTCGGATTTATCCTTTTTGGTTACGTTTATTTCACTATGATTTTTCTTATCTTTTTGACTTTGCTTTTACTTTTATTGAACTTCTTTTGCTCGGGTTTGAAAATGGAAAGACTTTTGCTAAATTTATAAACCAAATTTTATAATTTGTTCTCTCCAATCGGATCTCTTGTAAATCTCCAAACATATGATTGCTCCTTTTTTTATGAACTTAGCCGCAGTTTCCTATTTCTGTACCTACACTAATCTACTACTGTGGTTTTTTCGTGTGTAGGCTCTCTGGTTGATTTCACTTCGAGAGTCGTAGAGTTATTACCTTTTTTTATGAACTCTTTATTATTTTTATGAAAAATAAAATTCTTTTTTAAAAGAAACTATTTTGTGTGAAAATTGAATTATGGTAAGTAAGGTTCGAAAAATTATATTTTGTTCTTTAAGTGCCTTTTGAGAAAAATTTTTGTGCACTTTTTCAAAAAGGTAAGTATATATTTTTGAATATAAAAGATTGATAAATAAGTCATGTAATGTTTCTAAATAGTTCTACAAGCGGTTCTAGGCATTTTCTACGGTAAGCATAATTTTTAAAAATACCAAAACTATTTTCTACCAAAACTATTTTTTCCCTCGACGTTCTCGTTGAATATGTGATGATGTTTGTAGGTACTGATGATGATGATGTTAAATTAATAGATTTTCAGCAAACGAATGATGTAGTGACATATTTATGACAAATTTTATCATGAATTTGGTGACGATGAATTTGTTGATATATTTGTTACTGATGTATTTGTTAATAACGATTTTGTTACAAGCCAGGCAGGCTAATAAATGTGGTGCCTTTTTGGATCGTTGGTGACTGGGTACTGTGTGGGTACTTTTGTGTACGTAGGTACCTCCTCCTAGTACCGTGTCACCACCAGGGTTTCTTTGAAACACCTCTTTTATTGCTTGCCTAGATGGGATGTTCAAAAGAGCATTAGAATAATATTACAAAACAAAATGTAACTAGTGTACTACAAAATCAATTTATTTTCAAAACCAAATATTTTTCTAAATTATCTAATTAAGTTTCTACTTTTTTCTAGCTACATAAAGGATGACTCTAATTGAACTACCTGACTGTCTGTTCCTAAGTAGGAATTTACCATGCGGTGTAAGTACTGCGTGAGTTTTATGGTACGTGCGTCACGTACTATTTTACTAACTATTTTTTTTGTAATTTTTTCTTTAATAAAATGCATAATGTGTGTACCTGGCTGTTCTTGAGTTTGATGAATTGTTTCTAGGTGATATCTTTGATCTCCCCGTCGGTGATCTTTTGGATAAGCACCCTATGTTCAATGAAATTGGACTTTTTTTTGGCGCGTACTTTTTTGATGACGTCTTTAAGTGCGACGAATCCAATGAAACAATGAATTTTTTATGCTTTTCAGTGTATGCTTTATGGAATATCCCAATAAGTGACACTTTTTGGATGCACATTAGCCACTGATTTTTCTATTAAATTTCAGAAAAAATATGGTGTACAAGATATTCTATATTGCGTGTGTAAAAAAAAAAAAAAACTTTTGATTGCAAAAAAAAATGAATTTGTCTTACCTTGGCTTGGGGTGGTTTATTTCACTATGGTTTTTCTTATCTTTTTGACTTTACTTTTACTTTTATTGAACTTCTTTTGCTCGGGTTTGAAAATGGAAAGACTTTTGCTAAATTTATCGCGTACTTGTTAACCAAATTTTATAATTTGTTCTCTCCAATTGGATCTCTTGTAAATCTCCAATCATATGATTGCTCCTTTTTTTATGAACTTAGCCGCAGTTTCCTATTTCTGTACCTACACTAATCTACTACTGTGGTTTTTTCGTGTGTAGGCTCTCTGGTTGATTTCACTTCGAGAGTCGTAGAGTTATTACCTTTTTTTTATGAACTCTTTATTATTTTTATGAAAAATAAAATTCTTTTTTAAAAGAAACTATTTTGTGTGAAAATTGAATTATGGTAAGTAAAGTTCGAAACATTATATTTTGTTCTTTAAGTGCCTTTTGAGAAAAATTTTTGTGCACTTTTTCAAAAAGGTAAGTATATATTTTTGAATATAAAAGATTGATAAATAAGTCATGTAATGTCTCTAAATGGTTCTACAAGCGGTTCTAGGCATTTTCTACGGTAAGCATAATTTTTAAAAATACCAAAACTATTTTCTACCAGTTTAGGATTTGTACTAGATTCTACCAATTTTATTTTGGATCGTTTTACCTGTGTACTTTTGGAGTATTTAATCATTGGTTCTTGATACCGTCGAGTAATTAGAGCTGTTTTAATCTAATCGTACTCTTCTGCCTGATTTTAACTAATTTTTCTGCTTTTATATTAATTTTTAGGTTCAGCTATAATGATGAAGAAAATTTTTCTTTTATTCTGTTTTCTTGTAGGTTTTCCTCTAACTACTTTGAATACTTATAATTTCCTTTTCAATACTCAATTATTTTTATCTATAACTTGTTAAAACTCTGAATTGGTGAATTGTTTGCTAATCATTCTCTCTACCACTTTTTGTTCAAATAAAAATTTCTAGACTTTTATACCATATATTGATGATGACTGACAACTATTATATGTATTCTGTGACAATATTTCTACTCAATGCAACTCTATTTGGTTTTGAAGAATACATTACTTTTTGTACCAGCACATCTGTGACGTAACAATTACTCTAGCAATAGGTCGAGATTTCACCTTTTTGCTATTTTCTATTACCATCTGCCATCTTATTTTCTTCTCGTTCGTGAGTTGTGATAGTATTCGTGCATAACTCTCCACCTTCTCTCTCTTAATATGCGTCAACATTTTTTGCGCATGTCCAACTTACTTTCCTTAGGCCGTGTGCGAATTGCGTTAAAAATGCTGGTTAATTTGATCCCAGTTAAATTTGATCCGTTTTTATGGAGGTGAATAAAATTTTAGCATTTTGCTGTGTGAATTGCTTTAAATGGGATTTTTTTAAGCATACATTTCCCATTGACATTCATTGCGTTCAAGAAACTACCTGGGACGGTATCAAACTATCTAAAAATGTTCAGATACCTTAAGTTGTTGCATCAGCTGTTTTTTTACAAGGGATTATAACTGCACGAAGCTACCTAGATTGCTTTGGATAAAAAGGATCCAATAAAGAACGTGGGTATAGTGTTTTTAAAAATAATAATATTAATACGTCAAACAAAAAATCCAAAATGAACAATCGACTGCTAAAATATTTTCAATTATTGTTAATCATTATTTTGCAATATCAAAGATATATAAGAGGAAATTCAAATAATCAAAGAAGACAAATTCGAGAGGTACAAAAATTAAATATGTAAAACTGTCTTTCTACTTATAAAAAAATTTATAACTATACTTACAGCGTATAAAGTATGGCAGAGTTCGAGTTGCTTCGGAAGATATTATCGCTATTTTAGAAGGAAATGAAGTAAAGTTTCGCGAACATTTACGTTTGAAAGGCGATACTTTTAACAGGATTGTCTATGATTGTGCATAAACTGCTGAATTTCTTTTGCCAAAATATGCGGCACAGTATAAGGTATCGTCAGCCATGTGAATATGAGGAAATTGGTTTAAAATTTTGCAGACGTGCCAAAAGCAACATTTTTCAAAATGCGATCGGAGCTATTGACGGTACACATATCAGGATACTTTGTCCAGTAAAAAAGCATGATGAATACTTAAATTACAAGGGATTTTATTCTATCCAATGTCAAGCGGTAGTAAACAGCAAATTTATGTTTGACGACGTTTTTGTAGGATTTCCGGGATCCGTACACGATACCAGAGTAAGTATACAATTAAATATTGTAATTGAACAATTAATAACAATACAATTCCATTTAGGTGTTAAAGAACAGTCCACTTTATAAAAAAGGTACTTATCCACGCCTACCAAATTATCTGCTTGGAGATAGTGGCTATCCCTGTCGCTTGAACCCTATTCCCATAATAACACCTTATAAAAATCCAACTCCTAATCAAAAAAAATTCAATACGGTGCATAGCAGAGCAAGAAACATAGTGGAGTGTGCATTTGGTATAATGAAAACAAGGTGGAGGAATATTTTTAATAAAGGCCTTGAACTTAAAGTTGATAATTCCATTAAAACTATATTCGCAGCATGCGTTTTGCATAATATATGTGTTGAAGGTGGTGATTTAGGTACATATATTATAATCAATTTTTAATAGAATTCTCAAAATTATTTTTTCTATTCCAAAGGTCCTCCAATAGATGATCAAGAACTAAGAGAAGACGACACTACGGATTCCCATTCTGGAAATGATATGGTTGATTCCAACGTAGCATTATTATTTCGTGATTCACTCCTTGAGAGCCTCCTAAGCACATAATAATGACAAAACGATTGTTAAAATAAAAACTTAGTAATTGGATATTTTATAATTTATTTCATATTTTATATTATTTATAACTAAGCGATTCATGGTGCACACAGTTTTTTTTTTTTTGGTAGATGTTTATAATTTAATAATTGGAAAAAAAATTATTGAAAAATTATTGAAAAGATTGTTCCATAAGGCCAACAGAATGCTGGTGTTGCTACATTTGTTTTCTCCGAGTTATTGTGCATGTATATACATAATATTTTTTTTGCGACGGTGCCGGAGTGTTCTTTGAGAGTGCATTTTGGACGGGGTTTTCAGCGTCGCTCCTAGTACATGCAACATTGTACATTGTTCATTGTTGTTTAGAGCTTACCTTTCAGCTTTGGGTCATTTTTGGTTGCAGAAGATGGCAGAGTCCTCACACAACTTCATCCACCCTTTGTTTACGCGATTGTTGATGTCATCACAAGATTCTAACTTTGTTGTGACAAATAAGCAAATAAAACACAAAATACCTTTTAATTATTTAATTATTTGTTTATTTTTTTTTTTATTATTGAAAACAAATGTGGTTTGGAAGAATGGATGGAATTTGTGTTCTTCATCAGAAGAAGACTAATTTTCTTCATCAGAAGAAGACTTATTTTCTTCATCAGAAGAAGACTACGAAATTAGTCTTCTTCTGATGAAGACTCGATAACAACATTATCGACATTTATATTTGGATATTCTTGTGCTACCATTTGCGTTAGAATCGTCATAATCCCACCTATTTGCTTGGACAATTTTTTGTCCCTCTTTATGCAGTGTTTTTCAAATTCTGAAAACTTTCGAGATTTAGACGATGATGGTGATGTGAAAGGCAAAGTAGGAGATTGAAGAGAATGAAAAGATGATGTGGACGGGGTCGAAGCACGGGCGGACGGATGGTTAACTGGTGTAGATGGGAAAGTGAAAGTGGGAGAATGAAAAGATGATGTGGACGGGGTCGAAGCACGGGCGGACGGATGGTTAACTGGTGTAGATGGGAAAGTGAAAGTGGGAGAATGAAAAGATGATGTAGACGGGGTTGAATCTCGGGCAGACGGATGGTTATCGGGTGTAGATGGGAAAGGGTTAGAATGTAATGATGGAGTGGATGGGGTTGGAGTACGGGACGGACGGAAATCAAAATCAGTAGGAGTTGCGGAAGCAGAAAAACCTGATGATGTTGAAGCTGTAGGCTCTTCAATATCAGGCGATGTCATAGAAAACATACCTACGCAACTACCAATAAGTAATGGTGGATGGTAATTATCCTTAGATGAGGCATATTTCTGAAAAATATCAAAGTACGGCCAGTCTTCTTTAAAGCCCTTTTTTGCTGTAGGAGCATCATCACCAGCTCCGTCTCCCGTTTGGTGCTCGAAAAATGACTGCAAGAAAGAAAAGTAAAATATCTATGTAGCTTTTAAAATTACTTCACTAGAATTACTTTGTATTTTTGGGAAAGATTTTTCCACTGCTGCCTGCAGGCTGCAACATCCTTGGTGGGGTCACCTAGTATTTCTGCAACACGTCTGCAAAAACGGAACATTTCAAAATACAACGGTATTGAAAATAGCAAATTACATACCTCCATCCATCATTCATATTAGCATTTTTGGATGTGAACATCTTGTCCAAATCAATCCTAATATTAATTAACTTTACTTTATCTTCATGGGACCCTATACAAATAAAATTTTTAAATATTTTTCGTTTTAATTTTTAGCTCATATTTACTTACATTTATTATATGGTTTGTTGACTTTCCTCTGCCGTTTCATTTTTAAAAATTGAATTGAATTTTTTTACACACGAAAGAAGAAAAAACTTTGAATTTCTTTGACAAATGTCAAAATTTAACCAATGTTAAAATTTTAACGAGTTCCTGAGCAGGTTAATTTTTGATGTCTGTATTCACCTCAGCAGTGTCAAAATTTATCCATGGGATCAAATTTAACAACCATTTTAACGCAATTCGCACACGGCCTTACTGTACCATGTACATTTAATTTCCATCTCCTATTACTTAAAGGAGTATTTGTTTTCTCTATCTTCCGATAGATGGATACTCCATGTATATTGTATGATACTTGAGTTGAATTCAATTTAATCTAAAAAATTGCGTAGTGTATGTTTGGCTAAGTTTGGTGTTAGTGTTAGGCATTTCAAAATTACTACTTGTGTTAAGAATTAAAAAAATATTTTAAGTTGGTCGGTAATATGAAGTATGTAAATTGTAAACATATTGTAGAATTGATTAATCGCTGTCGTGGTAGTGAGGTAGATTTTTCCTACAAACATATTTTGGTGCCATGCCCGAACGGTTTGACTCAGAGACAAAATTTTTGCACTTCCTGACTCTAAATAAGTTAGTGCTACTGATTGCATTATTACATTTTGGTTTCAGACAAAAATACAAAAAAACTGTTTACCTAAGATAATTTATAAGCAGTGCTCAGACATTTTGATGTGATATTTGCTTTCGCAGTAACTTTTTTTTTAATATTGTCTGCATTCAAAATGTAATGATGCAAATAGTAGCGCTTTTGCAGTAACTTTTTTCTTTCATATTGTCTGGATTCAAAATATAATGATGCAAGTAGTAGCGCTAACTCATTTTAAGTCAGGAAGTGCAAAGATTTTGTCTCTGAGTCAAACCGTTCAGACATGGGACTAATTAATGTTCATGACATTACCCAGTTTTTCGTTTATTTTTAATTTTTTTATGAAAATGTATGTAATGTCTTAGGCATTGACGTATTAGGTATGCACCGCCAGTAGCCAACTTCACCCGTGTTCCAACATAACTAGGGGCGCCATCAACTACTAGCAGGGAATCTGCGTAACAGTGATATGATTTTTTTAATTAATTATTTACTATTGAAATATTTTGGTGGAAATTATTATTAAACTACTTTTATTTTATAAAACACATCCACTCCTTATGCCATGAGTTACTTACAGATGAATATATTATCGTTTTCATTTAAATTCTAATGGCGAAATTAGAACACGTATTTAACACTAAAAGATGATGGCGTTTTTAGGCTGTTTTAAGATGGAACAACTTTTCTTGGCTGTTTGTATGAAAATTTCAACCGACTGGCGGTCCATATCTGGTACGTCAATGGTCTAAGGCCTCGGCCACGCAGTAAGCGGCTGAGCGGCTAAGCGGCTGAGCGGCTAGCGGCTGAGTGGCAGTTCTAAGCGACGTATAGCCAGGCACTGAGTGACTGCTTTTGAGCGATTAGTAGTTAAAATGCCGTTGACAAGAACAGTTCGCCCTATTTTACTGTCGGAAAATCGTTTGTATGTGTACAAATTACTTAAACGTATAAAAAAAGAAGACGATTTGGTGTTCATCCGATTAACCAATTATGATCGGATTTTGGAGAATTTTATCATTTATTTTTGAATCTACGAAAATTTCCAGATATATTCTGGCAATATTTACGTATGTCTATCGAATCTTTTGATTTGCTGCTTGAAAATCCTAGATTAATAAAACAAAGAATTGCTATTTCTCCAGAGCAGAGATTGGCTTTAACTTTAAGGTATGCACTATTTTGTGAGAGAGTGCGATGGAGACAGTGATTTGGACTATATACAAGTAACATCAGCAATGCCAAACGACGCAGTACGAACTGGCAACGCAGCAGCAGCAGCAGGTTACCGTTTTAATAGAAGTACCCATACAGCTCTGGATGTTCGAAGTAAAATAACGGAGTATTTTTTTGATTTTGCACACTAAACCACAGGTGATAACTTGCTATGCACTAAAGTATGTATCACATAAACTTTAAATAAAAACGTACCACTTAAACCACAAATTTCACCAACTTTCTTCCATAGTTTCTCAGTAATATTTTTATTTTTAAAGTTGGCATTTCTATCTTGCCATAAATCTGGTCGAGATTGCACACACGAAATTAACAACTCAATGTTTACTTTGGCAATCTTTACTTCTTGCCGCTCAGAACATTACTAAAAATTAAAACAGGTTTGGTTGCTGAGCGGCGCCGCTTAGCCGCTCAGAATTTTGTTTCGCCACTCGCTCATAGCGTGGCCGCTTCTATGTGATTTCATATGTTTTTAATGTTTTTTCCGCTCAGCCGCTCATATTTTGGTGCCATACCCTAACGGTTTGACGGTGAAAGAGGTGGTGGGCAAAGCTGCGACTACACATTACACAATTAGGACTACATTAATTACATAGCTTTTTATTGCGATTAAATAAATCATCAGAATATTGATTGGTTTTGAAAAATATTTTTCGAAACAACAATGTACTCTGAAAAATTTTTGCGTTTAATCATGATCTCTGACTAGAGGAGGTGTTTATTCAAACAGGCTTAATCTCAGTCTCTCATTGTTTTTTAAATCAATTTTAGCGTTTTATAACAAAAGAAACCTTGTCTTGGAATAAATTGTAATGGCGTTTTAAAAATATCTTTATTTTTTTTTTTCAAATAGTCAAGCTAAACTAATCAGCCTTATTAGGGAATCCGACGAATGAGTTGCGGAGGGAGTCTTACTCACTTTCGGTAGATTTGCTATTAGCGAATCCGCAAGCCATTCGTGGGAATGAATGTCGGTAACGTTGTTCGTAAAATTGGTATTACTGAAAACGAAAGGCATCCGCACCACATCCGCACTCCATACTTATGTTGGAAAAGCAAATCCGCAGTAAAATTGGTGCGGATGAAAGTGATTTTTATGAAAAAAAGCAGATAGTTAACAAATCTGAATTTTTTGAAACAGAAATAAAAATTTTTGGATCGCCGAAATGCATTAAGTTTTTTTTGCAGTACATCTAGTAATTTATTGACAATAGCCGTTTTCGAAAACGTCATCTGCGTTTTTTAAGGAAGTGTAACTTTGGTGTCGCTTTTTAGCCAAACCGTGGACATCTTCCTAGAAATATAGTCCCTACGACCAAGTTTGACATTTCCTCTATCCAGCAGCAAATGAACCTTGAAAATCGGTTCAGTGATTGCTGAAACATAGACGGATTAAGATTGGTCTGTGAAATCGCTGCCTTCCAACTACCAAATCGCCAAGCATTCACTGCTGTAGGCTCAAACCTCTTCGCACTAACAGCAAAGTTGAGTTATGGTAGTGGAAACGACTTTGAACTTCTTTGGAATAGTCGTCGGCTCAATGCCTTATATTAACAAAACCAGAGATTATGTTCGATCGAGTCCACGATCACTATTGATATTTATTTCCAGAGATTATGTTCGATCGAGTCCACGATCACTATTGATATTTATTTCCAAATTCATACCCTATTTATACAACTTCAATAAGCTCTGATTGTGGTTATCGAACAATCGACCACACTTCGATCACATTCTTTTGGGTGAGCGCCAATGACCTATATCATAAACTAATACTCATACCCAAAGACTACTGTTATGTCATAAACAGTGCGCATGCAGTCAAAGCAATATGATCCCTTATTACTTCTGTCGGCTGGCAGTGGCCTGTCGTTGGGAATCATATCGTTCTGAGTACAATGCACTCCAATGATACACAAGCAAGTCAAGTGTTATGTATTTCTATGCAATGCAACTGAATGTGAGAGGATCGAATATCGAAGCACAGCCGAGGGTTGACAACCTGTTAATAGTTGTAGAGCAATTAATTAAGAGGTCGTTGGCTGTGACTCCTTCACACCACCCTTCCTGGGGAAAAAGAAGAAATCAAGACAAGAGTGTTGATTTCTACTTTTCAACGACTCTTTTTACAAATACGGGAGTATGGATATAATAAAAAAAAAATTCTCTTTTGTCATATTAGATTGAACATTGTGGCTATTTCTGGATGTTTACTTTTACATATTTTAGTTAATATTTTGGTACATTTTTGATGTTCAATATTATTTTTCATTACATATTAGTCAATGTTTGGTATCATTTGTGATATTTACATTAGTTAAAATTTACTTCTCTTTTTTTTTCAAATTAACAGTATTTGTATTTGTATTTTGTATTTATTAATTTCAAAATCACTTACAAAGTAGGACATATGTCTTATAATTTGTTGTAAGCCTTTATATTAATTTAAGAATTAAAAACAATTACTTTAATAATTTAAAACTAATGCTTCTATGTACATTATATATATATTCCCTACTTTCAAAACTTTCAATGATTTGCCAAATAAGTGAAAACTAAACTTTTAAATCTTCTTGTGCTTCTGATACCTCTCATCGCGATTGGCAGGGAGTTCCAAAGGCGTATAACATGAATAAAAAATTGACGCTGAGTGATAAGATATTTAAATCCAGGTATTATTAGAGCGAAAGACCTTGTTGAATGAGGGAAATTCAGCCTACTGTATAAATAATCCGGTTGCTTGGTTTGAATGATTAGATGCAGGTAACTAAGTGAACGAAACTTCAATAAACTATCCAGGCTACAACCGCAAATTTGTTTAGAAAAGGAAGAAACATGGTCATATCGTCGAAGATTATAAACATAGCGGGCAATATTGTTATAAACAACATTAAGTTTGCTGCTGGTCGCGTAGTCCAAGTCACAGAAAATTTCACATCCATACAGTAAAACAGGAAGTAAAAGAGTTTTTGCTAGTAGGAGTTTGGTTTTTTTGGGAATGAGGCTTTGAGTGACGAGAACACGGAGGCTTCCATAAACCTTTCCTATTGCACTATTTAGATGGTTATTCCATGTTAGGGTACGATTGAAAACCATTCCCAGATTTCTGGCGGTGCTGACATAATCAATGGTTTTATCCTCTAGTTTCAATGGGCTTAAAGTTGACACATCAAACGTTTTACGATAGATGGGTAAGGCTTTCGACTTGGCGGGATTTAAGCATAGGTAATTTTTCTGGGACCATCGTGAGATGAGTAGTAAATCCTCGTTCATTAAAGCAACTGCTTCATTTTTCGCTGGTAGAGGTCGATTTATCAAAAGTTGCACATCGTCAGCATATAGATGAATTTGGCAGTTCTTTATAATAAGTGGAAGTTCATTTATATATAGCGAAAAAAGGATTGGTCCAAGTATGGACCCTTGTGGCACACCGGTCAGAACATTCATCAAGCTGGATACGTGACCATTTGCTATAACACATTGTTGTCTCCCACTAAGATACGAAAGGATCAAGTTACTTGACTCTATAGTAAATCCATAGAAATTTTGCAACTTTTTGCATAAAATAGAATGGTTGACAGTGTCGAAAGCCTTTGTAAAATCTAGGAGGGTTAAAAGTGATATGTGATCCTTATCCATTGCAGTTCTTATTTCATCGGTTACTAGAAGTAAGGCGGACTTGCAGCTCCGTTGCGGCCGAAAACCGGACTGGCAGGTACTTAACAAATTGTTGGATGACAGATAATTTTCTATTTGTTTAAAGATGGCTTTTTCAAAAACCTTTGAAAGGAACGGTAGAATGGCTATTGGGCGGTACTCTGTAACAATACCTGTAGTTTTCTTAGGAATGGGAATGATTTTAGCTTTCTTCCATTCTAAAGGAAAATCAGAGGTTGTCAGAATGCTGTTAAATATGTGAGTTATTAACCGCAGTAAGTACGGAAGTAACAGCTTGATAAATTTGGGGATAATTAAGTCGAGACCAATAGCATTCGATTTTATCGAAAGTATTGCGCAAACAACGTCTTCCTCTTCTAGTCTTACAAAATTGAAAGTGCTATTGACAAGAGTTGATTCATCTTCACTCAATAAGTTGCTTGTGATTGCCTCACTTGAGGACTGGGGCATGGAAGTGAATTTCTTGTTGAGAGCATCACAGTCAATATCGTCAGGTAGCGCTTGGGACTGTTTCCCAATACCGAATTCCCGCAGGCTTTTCCATACGCTTTTGCTACAATTCGAAGTACCAATTTTTTCTTCATAATAACGCATTTTTGCTGATCTTATCATTCTGACTACTTGATTTCGAAGCCTGCAATAAGCTTGGTGAAAATATTGAACCCTGTATCGTCTCCATTGACTGTAGGCGGCATCTCTACGTGACATCACAGCAGAAATGTCCCCATTCAGCCAAGGTGGAGACTTATGTTTCACGAGACAGGTTTTCACTGGAACATGCAAGTCAAATAGAGAATTAACGTTATGTTCTAAAAAGGTAATCTGCTGGTTTACATTTGGCATAAGATATATTGAGTTCCACTCTATGTTGTTAAAGTCACGCAACAGGTTAGATATGTTTATATTTTTAAAATCACGGTATTGAAAACTTTGTAGTCCAACCTGAAAAGCCATATCCAAGCAAGTAAAGATCAAATCGTGTTTGGAAAAACCGGGTGCTCGAAGCTGACTATAAAGCAAAACCTTTTCGACATCACTAGTTAAATATAAGTCTAGTAAGGAACTAGACGAATCGGTGAAGTGAGTGGGTGAAGAGAGGTTTATGGAATTAAGATTGAGGGCCTCAAAAGTGCTAAGAAAATTTTCGGATGAACGCTTGTCTAACAAATTACAATTAAAGTCACCACATAATAATGTATGAGAATAAAAGCAAGTAATTGACTCTAACGAAGTAACCAACGGTAAAGTGCTTACGTAGTTGTATGGTCTGTAAACCGATCCAATCAAAACGTTGTCAGAGCTACATTTTACATTAATGAATAAGTATTCCAAAGGACATCCGTCATCCGATTTGCTAATAAACTTGCAGCTTACACCATCACGCACATACAAAGCACAACCTCCACCAACTCTGAACATTCTATCAGCTCGAAAAAGCTTATAACCCTGCAAACGATAGACATCATCAGGTATATTTGGTTGAAACCAAGTTTCAGAAATGGAAATAATATCTATTTTGGACTCCACAAACAAGTATCTGAATTCCCCTAATTTGTTGGTCAAACTCTGCGCATTTAAATGACATACTCTTAATCCATTATATTGAGCTCGCAAAACTCGAATCATATTATATAAGCTCGTATTCATGTTATTGCCAGTGAACCCCCTGGTATTATTAGCTGCACTCGCGAGTTTCGTAGCTACAGACGTAGCGGTAGCAGTACCATGAGAGTGAATCAGAAGCAAAAGAGATTAAAGTGTAAATAAATATGGTTATTTGGTAAACAAACATTAAAAAAACAAAAAATATTTGGCAAAACATCGTTACAAACAAAACAAAAACTAAATGAAAAAGATAACAGATATAAGTTACTATAAGATGAAGTAAACAAAAAAGATTATAAAAAACAATTACAATTAGAATATAACATTTCAAAAGAGTTACGTACAGATAGTTGAAAAACATATGCAAATAAATTTTTTTTTTTTACGGTGTATGATCATTGCTTACAGCATAATTAATTTGACGTCACGGCAGCTTCTAAGCACTCAACGTTGTTCACAACCAAACTCTCTCCATCAGCTGTTAGTTTTATGTAAACAGATCCCTGCATTGTGTAAGCACTATATAGTTGGTGATTGTTCCTCAAGCGAATAGCATGGTGTAGGAGAGTGCGTGTGTTTTTAGTAAGACTCATTCATGAAACAAGCATTGTCAGAATCTATACCCAGGTCCCGCAGTGAGAGTTTACGGCTTTGTTGTTGTTTCCTGAACACAGAAATACACTTGAGCAGACCGTTCCTTTCCTTAACATTGTTGAATTTTAGTATTATTGGTGGTGATGGTGAAGTTGGGCTTTTTGGGTATCGAGAGCGAAAAATATTTTTCAGTGTTGGTGGTTTGCAATTGGCGGTTAAACACAGCTGATTAAAGAGTAACGTAAGATTTTCTTCTGGTATACAAGGAACTCCAAACAAAACAGCATCGGCAGCGATCTCTTTTTTTTCGGTTGCATCGATCTGCTGCTGCAATGACGACATCTTACATTTGAGCTCACGCATTTCAGTTGAATTACTCACGATGAGATTAGATCTCTGCTCAACATCTGCAATTGCATTGTTTACTGAGACCAACTTGTTGTCAAGAGTGAGTGCATTGATTGAGTTGGCTTCAATGTATTCAACTCGGTGCACAATCTCTGCTATCGTGTTATTTACTTTGCTAAGCTTCTCTGACCAAATTTGTTCAGTTTGTTCTAGTTTGGCAAACAGCTCGCCCCGAATTTTAGAGATCTCGTCCGTTATGCGGTTGATAATCATGTCGGCATGTTTGTTTAACCGCTCCTCGAGAGTTGCAAGTGTGAGACAAGAGTCGTCATCTCTGCTGGATTTGTTTTCTTTTTGTGTGTTAGGTGTTGAAGTGGAGGTCCTCGTCGGTGTATTTGTAGGAACAGTAACAGGTGTCTGTAGTTGTGGTTTTCTGCCTCGGGAACCCATTGTGTATTTGAAGTGGAGAGATTTGAACTTGATTCGATTTTATAAATATAGATTTAAATCACTTAATTCTTTGTAAATATTTAACGATTATTTGAAGTTTTAATTTTTTTTTCGTATAGATATTTACTTAAACAAATCAAATTCGCGTACTTGGCAAAACAATTTTAGTTAAATACACTGCAAAAGAAAGCTGACCTCGGACGTCACAAATCTGCGTCTATTCTCTGTGACTCTTCACAGTAGCTACTATAATTTGATTATTCTCCTTTTTTTATTTCATTCAATACGTCTTACAATATACTTTGTTTTCAATATTTAATTATTATTTATATTTATATATATATATCCAATACGCGCGCATTGATATTATGTTAAGTTATTACCTTATTTCTATTTTAACAATTACTTTTAAACATTGATTTAATATCAGAACATTTGTTTTGACAATATGTACATGTTTCTTTCTTTTTTTTTTTTACAATACTAGTATATATGCATAAAAGGGTTTAAATTTATTTTTGTGAATAATAAGTTTCTTATTTTCAAATTTGATTTTACAATTTCACAAATTTTACAAGTTTACAAATTATAATTTCGCAAATTTCACAAGTTTACAATTTACAATAATAACATATATATATAAAATGGTTTTAATCTGTTTTTGTGAACAATCAATTTCTTATTTTCACATTTGATTTCGCAATTTACTCCTTCCTGTGATAAGACTTCATATGGTCCTATATATATTGGATCTAACTTCTTTCTGCTTTCGTTTCTTAACAAGACTAAACTACCTACGTTGTAATCATGAGTTTTTGCTTTTCTTTCAGAATCGTACCTATCTTTCCTAGAAATTTTCTTTTGTATTAAAGTATCCCTAGCATCCTTATGAGCAATTTGTAGTCTGTGTTTTAAGTCTATCACATAGTCTTCGTAGTTGTACACTGGTTCAACTTTCATTGTAAGATTTGAAGGCAAATTACATTGTCTTCCAAATACTAATACAAATGGGGTGAATCCTGTTTCTGAATGTACTGAAGTGTTGTAACAGAAAACATAGAATGGCAACCAGTTGTTCCAATCTGTATGTTTTTCTTCTACATAACTCCTAAGGTATGCTCCTAAAACTTTATGAGAATTTTCTAGTGCTCCAATGCTTTCATGGTGGCAAGCGGTGGATTGCAATTGTTCTATCTTCAATAACTTACACAGATCTTTGAAAACTCTATTTATAAATTCTATACCTTGGTCAGATGCTATGGTAGCAGGGACTCCATACTTTAGGACAAAGCCTTCTACAAGTCCTTTAGCTACCGTATTAGCTTCTTTATTTGGTAAAGCAATAGCTTCTGTAAACTTCGTAAGTTCGTTTTTTTTTTTTTTTTCAAATTCAATTTTTTTTATTTTTAATTCAACTTATAACTACTTAAATGCTAGACAAAAACCTTAAAAACTAGCTTACAGAATAACTTAACTAACTTACTGGCCCCATACGGGCACTCTAAATTATACTATAACTATATATTAAAAATGCCTTTCGGCGTAAAAACTAACTTAAATTAAAATTCAATATTACTTAAAACTAAACGAGAAAATTCTGAAAAACTCGTTTTCCTATAACATTTATTTTATATAAAAAACTTAAAACTACCCTTTACCTAAATAAAACTAAATTAATCCAAATAAAACTAAAATATACGTAAATTTACGTAAAAAATAACTTAAAACTACTTAAAATACTTAAAATAACTTAAAACTAGAACAGCCACCAGCAGCTTTTTTTTTTCTTGCCATCAGCATATGCACATGCACACACGCGCATACATATGCATATATTTAGACATATGCATATGTATGCGCTCACGCACATATCCACAAACAAACAAATAACTTTTTGGAATTTTTATCTTTTTTTGGTGCCACCGTCACTGTCCTACTTAATGTACCTTAGAAATATGTAGGTCGGCCAAGGCAACAGCTTTGACTAACCATCAATATCAAGGTGGCCACCCAACCACCAGTATTTTTTAACTTGCTTATCGAAGTCCTTTTTGTCCCGAAGGGGCACAGCTCTACTGAACCGCAGACGCTCTGCTCCGTTCTCAGAGCCGACGTCTCGACCATAGAGGATTCGCCGATCCACAGTCCTACGGCCGACGTGGTAGATTAACGGAACCGCCAATCTATCCTGTATCAGCCCCCGATTGTCTAAATAGAGGAATGTCTCGGGCGGGATGAAACCGTTAAGACAAACGCTCTCACTATATTCTTCATTGGGGTAGTAAGCCCCGAAAATAAGTCCATTGGCTGAGGTCATCGCTCTTGCAATGTGACCCCGAATCAGCTTAATTAAAAAGTTATCTATCCTGTTTATATTGGCCCCGTTGTATAAGACCTCGTTGGCATAATAATGTTTGTACTCCGACTCTGGTGTTCTGTGTAATCCAAGACAGGTCCTAAGACACTGCCTCTCAAACACCCGAATCTTTTCCATTTGAGATGGGGCAACGTTAAACCACACAGGGCACCCATAGGCAATCATCGGCCGGATGAGGGCCATGTAGCAAATCACCTTCACCCTGTTTTCAAGGCGGCTGCTATAAAACAATCGTCTTGTCAAAGCAAACGCTCCCCTAGCTCTGGCCAGAGCAGCATCTATATGTCGATTGAAATATAGATACTGATCTAGCCAGATACCAAGGTACTTTACTACATCTTTACTCGCCAGTTGATGTCCACTTGGTCCAACGATCACTAGATTTCTCCAGTTCTTTCTTGTATCCCTAGAAGCCTTAGACAAAGGGGTTCTAAACAGGATAGTTTCTGATTTCTGAAAGTTAATTTTTAACTTCCAGTCATCACAATATCGCTGAATCTTGTCGAAGTCACGCTGCAAGAGAATTCTGATGACTTCAACTTTTGGACCCGACCTGTACGCTACAAGGTCATCGGCATACGCAATCGCATAAGTGAGACTACCTATCAGATCGCTGGTGTAAATACCAAAAAGAATCGGCGAGTTCACAGCTCCTTGCTGTAGACCGTTTTTAATATCAAAAGTTGACGTACATGAAAGTGGTGGCAACCTCGGTGTTTACGAGGAACGAATGATGGATCACAACGACATGATCGATGCTCCAATGTATCGCACCTACAAACTGAACATAATCACAAACGATTTTTCAAATCCGAAGTGCAATTGGGAATCTCTGGAGAGCGCATTCAAATCGACCAACAGAAAAATTCTTCGAAGTTCTGGACGAAACAAAAGGCAATGACATATCCCATCGACTGAATTGCTTTCTGTGAGATCGTAGAGCGACGGCAGAACAAGTCGATAGTCAGGATTTGGATAAAGCCTCAGCTGCCAGATGGCTATTCGTCTGTCTCATCAAAACATGCTGCTCTTACGGCTGTCAGTGGGTCTCCTAGCAGTCCGCAACACTTTAATACAACTGCAGGTTCGTCGACTTCGTCTTCTTCTTCCAGCGCGGCACCAATCCGTTTCAAGCACTACGACTTCGAGACAGATCCCACACAAGCACAACGCATCCTCAACAAAATTAACTTCATTCTAGATGTGCGTTCTAGTGATACTCGGTGGGAATTCATAGCTGCACGGGAAAAGAAGCAGGAAAAGCATGGAAAAAGAAAGAATTGATCTTCACGATGAGTCTATATTCTTTTGAGGATTTCCTTCGACGATTCTGTAATTTGTATTTAACCATTTAAAAAAAGAAGGGAGTCTTTTGTCTTCTAAAATATACAAATAGCATTGGTATTAATTTTATGTAATTTAACGATTTAGAATTGTAATCTTAATAATTGGATTTTATCATCATTACCATTACTTTTTATTAAATAATAAAATAAAGTGAAAGTTATTCATCCATTTGCATTGAAACATATTCATCGTATAAGCGAAAATAGCAGGCGGTTAATTTATTGAAACAATAAAAAGTTTGTTACTTACACCATATTGAATGTTTTTTTTTGTATTATTGGCTCAAGCTACGATTCTTTCTAAATGTTTTTCAAAAGTGCAACGACTGGGTGGCACATTTTAGGTGTTTGCTGCCTCGTTGTTGCTTTATAATAAAAAAACAAATTTATTAAAAATCCGGTGGGTATTAGGTCTAGGCTTTAAATTGTTCGACATAAAAACATTTATTGATTGATGATGAAAAAAGTTAATGAAGGAATTATTGTTTAAAAACGTGCATTATGTAAGGTTTTTTGTTTAATAAAAGTGACATTTAATGAATTTCTTTATCTACGATGTCCTTTTTTGTTTTTAATACATCATTTTCACTTTGAAGCATGTAAACACTTTCATACAATAAAAAAAATTACTACAAGGGGATGCATGAGAAAAATTATGTTGACAGAATATAGACGCAAGTAATTCTATCGCGCTAAATAGTTCATTTTGTCCAGTGTGCGGTGCACCGGTTTATTCTCAAGGCTTGCTCACAAGAGACATAGGTTGTGTTCACTTAGGACCAGCCGAAGTTTTTTTCTGTCGTGGGCTTCTTCCAAGCTATGCTTCCGACATAGGATTCCGTCTGGTTTCTTCAGGTTATTTCTTTAAGTTTGCTCACCAAAAACATAGGTTGCGTTCACTTAGGACCAGACAAAAAGGATCATTCTATATAGTACACCTACCGCATGAATCCTCAAAAGCTTTTAAGCAAAATCAAAAAAGAATTGCAAAGGAATTCACATTGACATGAGCTTTATTTTTGATATTTTCTAAAACAATAAACTCACGTAAGAGTTTGGCCCAGAGTATAATAAGACCTCTTTAATTTGTTTTTTTATATATTAAATATTTTAATTAAAATACCGAAATGCAAATGCCTGTTATTTCAAAAGGAAAAAAGAAGCTATTAACAGAAATCAAAAACTAATTATAAAATAAATACAATTCTCATAAATATTCCCTATTTCCATGCTTGTTTTAGAATTTTTCGAGCTGATAAAGGTTTTACCACCAAACCAGTCGTCAGGGCAACAAGGGCGATTGTTATTAAGAAGTAATCGAAATCTTCCTTGAGCAAATCAAAAGTTTTCGATGGTGAAACTCGTGTGACAAATAAATCTTAAAAAAAAAAATTTAGTTTACGTACAATAGAGAACATACTTCAAATTTAAACACATACCCAATCCCGTTGCAACAACAAGACACGTACTTTCCAAGCCACTTGGAGCTGTGAATATATTTTTTAATCTTGCGATAGTTTGATTGTAGTTGACAATATTTTCTGTGGGAAGCGGCAGTTCTGGAATATAAGGAATCGAACCTTCTTCTCGTGCCTGATTAGGCATAGTAACTGGTCTTCGGGGATCTAGCAGTACCCATG
Source organism: Baccha elongata (assembly GCA_951217065.1). Taxonomy (NCBI): domain Eukaryota; kingdom Metazoa; phylum Arthropoda; class Insecta; order Diptera; family Syrphidae; genus Baccha; species Baccha elongata. Next base: position 1,551,896 of record CATNUY010000120.1, on the reverse strand, counting down.
GCATCTCCACAATAGCACCACTTGATGTTCCAACTAAAAATAAATTATTTGAAATGAGGTTTCAAGTTTTTATTTTGAAGAATTTGCTTACAAAGAGAGTCAATCCAACGAAAGAAGAAACCAAATTAAATATATTTATAACGCCACCTCTTTGAGGTTCTCGTAGGTTTCCACTAATAATTGTAGTATTAAAGGTCTATGTTGCAGAAGAAAACGATGCATCAGCATAACTGATTCACGATACTTGCAAGAGATTATCACCCGTGTATCTTTATTGCTCTGTGAAGTTAAAATTTCTAAAAAAAAGGGACAAAATAAAATATAGTTCTAGAAATAAAAACTTTTTTAATATAAGGCCTTTGGAGCGTTGCTGCAATCCGCCTGGCATTTGCCGAGTAAAGACGTGTGAAAGAGAGAATGCACAACAGCAAGTAGTATTGTAAAGTGTTCCGCAATTTACTTATTTTCGTCTAAATTCTGCAAAACCAAAAGTCATCTTGTCTGAATTCTTGTTGTTTGCTATTTTTTATGTCCAGTTTTCTTTTTTTGCTTTGTTTTAAACTTTTTTTTTTTGTTCGTAATCTTCTACTTTTTTGTTTGTTTAATTGCAAATCTGTAAGAGGAACTTCAACTTACCTTTCATTTGGTCTTATTCTGATAAGTGTTGCTTTTATCTACTTCTTGATTTGTTCTTTCTGTTTTATTTTTTTGCTTTGTACCGAATGGCTGTTAATCCAAATTTTAGTGGCATGAATGCAAGTTCTAAATTATTATTAAATATAATGTGCAAACGGCATGATGGTCTGCAAATATGCCATATTAATGCGCAAAGTTTAACCAATAAGATGGATGAGTTTAGATGGATTTTCGAGAGTAGCCCTGTTGACATAGTATGTATTTCTGAGACCTGGTTTAATTGTGACATTGGTAGTGGGTTATTGTGTACGAATGGTTTTAAACTATATCGCGCACATCGAAGTGGCCGAATAGGAGGAGGTGTTGCAATTTACGTGAAGAGTAATATTAAAAGTAGCGATGTATTGCAATCAAATGAAACCGATAACATTGAATATTTATTCATTAACATTCATAATGGGGGCGAATCATGCATAATTACTGTTGTGTATATGCCACCAAATATAGCCAATTATCGGCTTGTTAATTCTGTTGTCGAAGAGATCTCACCTTTGTCTCCTAATATTGTTTAATGTGGTGACATAAATATCAATCTTTTAAATTTTCATCTAATAGCTCTAATTTCAAAGCAGCGATGCTTGCCCAAAATCTTTTTTTTTTGTTAATTCCAGTATTCCCACTCATTTCAAGCCTGATTGTGCTCCATCTCTTCTCGACGTTGTCCTGGTTAGTGATCAAAATATTTTACAATCCTATAGTCAACTATCTTTTCCAGTCTTCTCTCATCATGATTTACTTATGTTTACGCTTAACATTGATGTATGCTCAAGCATTTTTAATACCTGCCAATTACGAATTTTCGAAATATTGATCTTCCTAATTTGTTCCTTGAATGTGGAAGCCTTCATTGGGACAGTATTTACAGAACATCAGACGTAAACGAACAAGTGACCATCTTTAATGATTGCATCAACTATGTATTTAATAAATACGTTCCTGTTAAAACGAGAGTAGTCAAAGATGCAAGCTGCCCTTGATTTTCTCGTTGTATACAGGAAGCCATTCTTTTAAGAGACAATCAATATCGCCGTTGGAGAAGGTTTCGATGTAGTTTTATGTTCGACGAATTTAAAATAGCGAGAAACAGAGTTTCAACCTTAATTAGCAAGTCCAAACTAACCCATTTTTCAAAAATTTTCAACACAGATAGATCGTCTAAGCATCTCTGGAAACAGATTCGCACTTTAGGGATATCTAAAAAATCATCTATCGGTAACAACGAAATCAACGTAGAAGAATTAAACCAAAAACTTACCACTGCTATGTCCACAGAAGATGACGACACTATACAGTTTTCTGCCAACAACTTTTCTGATCTAGATTTTTCGCTGTCTACTGTTGATAACATAACAGTTGGTGAAGCCATCTTTTCACTTAAATCTAAATGTGTTGACAATATTAATCCGGATTTCATTAAGATACTCCTTCCACAAATTCTTTGCCATATTACTCATATTTTAGATCTCATATTGATCTCTTCAACGTATCCTTTAGAGTGGAAAAAGGCAAAAGTAAAACTTATTCCCAAAAAGTCAAATACGCCTGAATATAAACCCATTGCCATCCTTCCTTACTTGTCTAAGGTCCTCGAGTTTATTATAAATAACCCAACTAACAATTTTACTTGTGTAAGGTCCAATTTCAAAAAATTAGTAAGCTATTATTTTTTTAGTGTTGTCATAGGGCTTATTTAAAGATGTCAACTGTTTTTTATTGATTTTTTAAATAATAGCTTCCTTAAAGCATTTGGCAGAAAATACTCGCAAGCCATACGGAGGGACGATACAATCGCTTTTCATAAGGTCGCTGTAAGGTTTGTCAAAGTTAGACAGACAAAATCTAAATGTAAAGGCTTGTATAAAGCTTTATACTCGAAATCAATGAAAAGGCTTGTTAACCGAAGCAATTCGAACAGTCAAAATAATTTCTTCCAAATTAAAAACGTGTGATTTAGAATTTTATTTATTCAAGTCCATCATTGTTTTATAAAATGTAACAACTAAATATATGCAATAATAATTTTTAAAACGTTTTATATTAAGATAATGATGATACGTCGAATTTATTATATATAAATTTACGATAACCCATATAACTTCTATAGAGTTATCGCAAGACTTCTTTAAGGTTGCTAAACATTTAATGCATTTATGCAGTCGTTGTCAAATTCCCCGCGCCAGGTAGTAGTTTTTTTTATAGTGGTTTTTTTATTTATTGGTTTCGTCAAAATGTCATGTGTACAGACACGTTCAGTTTTCACGATTTACTAAATTTTAATATTAAGAGATACACAATAACACAATAACACAACACTCTATTTTGCACAAAATTTCCTAACGATAGCTATTGTTCGCATAAAAGTACATAGATACACGTTGAAATGTGCCTACATTGATTTGTTTCTTAATAAAAGCTATTGCTCAAATAAACAAAGTATCTCATCTCTTAGTATTAATAACAAACTAAAGAAAACTATAGTTCCCTTAAGAAAGCTATTGCTCGCGTACATAATTATACCACATGGAAAATATGACAGGTGGTTTGTTTTGTTAATGACAGCTATAGCTCACATACGAAAAGTATCTCTTCTTTTAGTAGTTAACAACAAACTAAAGAAAACTATAGTTCCCTTAAGAAAGCTATTGCAATACCACTTGGAAAATATGCAACTTGGCGTGTTTGTTATAGCTCACATAAAAAAATTATCTCTTCGCTTAGTTGTTGATGACAAACTAAAGAAAACTAATTTCCTTATGAACACAACTGCTCGAATAAAAATATTATCAAAGGGATATTTTGCGCCAAATAGGCTTTCTATTATATTTTACCAACAGGCAGTTAATATAATAATTATAAATTAAAAAAACAGCTTATGCTGAAATTTAAATCGAACTGTATAGCTACATATCTGTTCCTGTAGTACAAAGTAGGTACCTACATGGTATCAACTGGTTAAAATTCGATCTTCGTTCTGTATACATAACATTGGCCTGGTGGATGAATGTTTGACTGGTCAGTCGTTCAGCAACCGTGGAAGAGTGCACTTCGTTGGCGACTTTCACTGTGTTCATTTTAACTAGAGACGCGAGTGTTTAAAGTAGATAGTTTAACCTACAATTTTCAAGTGGCAAGTTAGCCTAGGTGGTAGAGTGGCAGACGACGGATCTGGTCGGCGTGGGTTCGAGCCCCACTGTGGTCCTGGCTTTTTTTTAAACAATTTCTGGGAAAAGGTTAATAGAAATCGAGAGCACCTAGAAAGAGAGATGGGAAAACCAACGGGGACATCGAAAGATGGTCCCCCAACAACAAGGAAGGCAGTTGGAGCATCAGGTGATGTGTCATCCGACAGCCAAATAGCGGGGCCATCAGGATAAGCAACAACAAGGGCAACTGCAGCTCAGCAGTCCAAAGCTCAAAGAGCAACAACAACGACAGAAGCTGGACCATCTATGTCCAAGAAAGCAGCAGCAACAACAACAACGACAACGACAACGACAACAACATCGTCATCGGCACATGCCGAGGTCGGAACTAGCAGCATGGCAACTGCAAAAACGTCGAGCCCTATTAAAGGGAAAAACACAGGACCGGCATGTGTCGAAGAAGCAGACCCATTGAAGAGAAGGCGCTATATAAGATATAAGCCAAATCTGATTGTTAAGAAGAAAACAGCAGATGTTGTAGCAGCCCAGCTAATAGGAGGGCGTGGGCGTTCAGCCAAGTCTTCGGCTCAGGCCAAAATACAGAGGCAGCTGGATAGCTCCTCCAACGACGATGACGACAACAACGGAAACAACGACAAGAACGAAGAAGGCGACGATGAAGCTGAGGCGGATGACATGCCCGTCAAAGAGGCTGACGGAGCGATCGCCGCCGTCAATCTAAACGATCAGGACGCCATTCTAACAGGCGAAGAAAACGCCGCTGACGTAGATGCTGATGACATCTCCTACATGTCAGTGGAAGGAGAAGGACGTTACGTCAGTGGCGAGATAGTCGAGCTGTCTGACCAAGAAGAGGACCAGCAGATTGAGGCTTTGACGGAGCAGATCTCTTCTCTAATAGAGCTAGTCGAAGCGCTCAAAAAGAAACAGGAGGCAAGACGGGAGAAGGAGCGCATAGTTGCTCTTGAACAGCGCACCCGCAAACAAGCGCTCCAAGAGCAAGCTACGCAACAACAGCAGCCTCCTCAAGAACAACAACCACTCCCAGACCAGCAGCAGCCACAGAAGCAGCTACCAAGGAAGCAGCCACAACAACAGCTTCACAAACAGCAACCGCCTTGGCAACCACAGCATCAGCCTCAGCAGCCACAGGCAAAACAAAAACAACAACCACAACCACAACAACAACGACAACAGACACAGAAGCAGCAACAGCAGCAGAAACAACCACAACAGCAACAACCACAGCAGTCACAACAGCAGCAGACTCAACACCAGCCGACGCAACAACAGCAGAGACAACAGCAGCAGTCACAACAACAGCAACAACAGCAACAGCCACAAGCAAAGAAAGGTAAGGTGCCACCTATTAATACTTTTAAAATGGAAATTAAAGAGACCATAGAGATATGTAGGTCGGTCGTAGGCAACAATTTTATAATTAAGCGGCTAAACGCAGACAGGCATTCTATTCAGTGCTCTTCTTTAGAGCACTACAGCAAAGTTAAAGACCTTCTGTCTCAAACTAAAACTGAGTATTATAGTTTCACCCCAAAGGAAGACAAGCTTCAAACAGTCCTCCTGAAGAGTATCGAATCCTCTACGGATCCGCAGGCGCTCTAAGCTGAGCTCCGTCAAGTGGCGAGCGACGATCTCGATTTTATCGGGGTAAGACCGTTTACCACAGTCAAAGCCAGACGGGAGAAACGGAAGTTACCATTCTTCCTAGTTCAACTCTCGCCCCAAAGCAAATTGAGTGGTCTAAGGAATATAACATTCCTGGATTACCAAGTTGTACGATGGGAGAAATTAAATAAGCAGAAAGACATGCTGCAATGCATGAACTGCCAAGGGTTTGGACACATTGCAGTTAACTGTGGTATGGACCCAGTCTGCGTTAAATGTGGAGATATCCACAAAACAGGGGAGTGTAAACTCGGGCAAGATAGGGTCACAGATATGACCCAGTTAAAATGTGCACTCTGCCGAGGCTCCGGCCACCCCGCAAACTATCGGGGATGTCCGAAGTTTCAGGAGATAAAGCAAAACAAAGCCCAAGAGAAAACAGTTGAGGTGAGACGCCCTGAAGTACGCCAGACAACAACTTCCGTCAATCCCGCAATTTCCTATGCCCAAATGGCGTCTGGAAAGGGAAAAACGGTACAGCCTCAACCACAGGTAGCCAAACAGGTCCAAGTGCCTACGGCTCCTGTGCCAGAGGCAGATCTGATGCAGGTGTTGTTGAACATTCATGGTCAGTTAACCGACGCGCAAAAACAGATCAGGGAGCAGGCGGCTAGGGTGGATTACCTCTACTCTATTCTGCCGGCAACGCGAAATGGTTAAAGGCGCGCTGCCTGAGCGACCCTTTAAGATCCTAGCTGTGAATGTAAATTCGCTGATTAGGACCGAACGTAGAGCAAACCTCTTTCATTTGCTGCAAGACCAAAGTCCTGATGTGTTTATGGCTAGCGAAACTAAGCTAAACCAGAAACACAAACTGACTAATAAAAATTACAATATCGTAAGAAGGGATCGGCCCAACTCCTCACAAGGGGGTGGGGTCGCAATCTTCATACGAAAGGGTATTAATCATAAAGTTATATATAATAGTGAAGTGCGAAGATTCGGGTTACTAGAAGCCTGCATCGTTTGCATTCCTCTCCAACAGGGGAAAAGAATGTATGCAATCGCGGTGTACGCACCTGACGCACCTCAGCAAGCTAATTTTATCGCAGAGCTCGAAAAACTTTTCGAATGCTTAAGACTGCACTTGGATGAGAATTATTATCTCATGGCAGGGGACTTAAACGCCAAACATGTAGATTGGGGAAACCAAATACCAAATCCTAGAGGGAACTATCTTTTTAATTGGATGGGTCGATACAGTGTTGAGTGTAGGATCGACCTTCTGGCTACAGATAGACCGTCATTTCCGAGAAGTGGTAGTTTTCTGGATCTTTTACTGCTTGACTCACGACTAGTTATAACTGACGCAACAAATCAACAGACAAGAAACTGTTTACGAACGATTGAATACGACAGTGATCACTGCGGACTTGCCACCGTTATACAGCTTCCGAGCGAACTTGTGGAGTTGGATGAGTATGTGCCTGTGCACTCTTACAATTTCAGTAAGACGCGCTGGCCACGATTCTCCAATGCCTTGGCAAGAGAAATACGTTCCGATGACATTTCTCCACCAAATGACAGAAACCTGACGAACGTCGAGATCGATGGGTTCCTGACTCAAATGGATACGACTATAAAACGAACAATGGACAAAACAATCCCAAAATATAAGGAACAAGACGCTACTGGTTTATACAAGAACGCGACAATCGACGCACTACACCGACAAAAAAGTGGACTGCTGACCAGATTGAAACTTCTGTACAGACGTTTCACGGACACACGTGATCTGGAGATTAGGACATTGAAGTCGTCGATCAAAAACATTAACGTTCTGATTAGACAAAACTATAGATTATCTATTAATTTATATTGGGATAACAGAATTCGGGCTGTTAATTCTAGCGACCCTAGTATGTTTCCCCAAATAAATAAGATATTTAGAAGAAATGATCAAAACGATCTTCCATGTCTTAAACTCCAGAGGACAACAGATAACGAAGACGTACTAACGATTGCGGGAATTGATCCGGAAGGTGCTGTTTTCGATGATAATTATTATATGATAGAAGATCCTCAGGAAAAGATAGAAGCTGTAGGGGCTGCTTTCCAGCAAGTGTATAAGGTGAATGCTAGCATTCGTCCGAATCATGACCTGGAGAACAGAGCCTTGCTGCACAATTTCTATCTTGGAAATAACATAACGCAATGGCGATCTGAGAACACTGGTTTCACCGGGTTCAATGACGAAAATTTGGCAAACGCCACCATCGCCGAGCGAAATGGACCCAGTTTATTGTTAATTTCGAAGGTAGAACTTCAGTTAATTTTCCAAACATTCAAGAAAAAGAAATCTGCGGGGGTCGATGGTATACCCAACATTGTGTTACGACATCTCCCTGAGGAAGCCATAGACATTTATACCACACTGTTCAACAACGCATTGAATAATGCATATTATCCAGTGAGTTGGAAGACAGCTGTGGTCCATCCTCTCCCCAAAAAGGGAAAGGACAGCTCCAATCCGGCAAATCTTCGGTCGATAAGTCTTCTTCCAAGTATCAGTAAGGTATTCGAAAAGATTCTCAATAGAGCTCTGTTCAAGTGGACTGAGGACAAGAATATTATTCCAGACAATCAGTTTGGCTTTAAGGCGGGACATGACACTATTCATGCCGCGTCTAAGTTAGTTTCTGATGTTCAATGGAACAAAACGAAAAATCAATGCACGGGTGCCGTTCTGGTTGATTTAGAGAAGGCTTTCGACACCGTATGGTTAGAGGGTCTTTATCTGAAGTTAACCAGATTTGGCATAAGTAAACCACTGTTATATATGCTTCATGACATGCTCAATGGTAGAAAGTTTTTTGTCAAAAGTGGCAATGTAACCTCTACCACAACTTTTAATATTAAAAACGGTCTACAGCAGGGAGCTGTGAACTCGCCGATTCTTTTTAGTATTTACACCAGCGATCTGATAGGTAGTCTCACTCTTGCGATTGCGTATGCCGGTGACGTTGTAGCGTACAGGACGGGTCCAAAAGTTGAAGTCATCAGAATTCTCCTGCAGCGTGACTTCGACAAGATTCAGCGATATTGTGATGACTGGAAGTTAAAAATTAACTTTCAGAAATCAGAAACTATCCTGTTTAGAACCCCTTTGTCTAAGGCTTCTAGGGATACAAGAAAGAACTGGAGAAATCTAGTGATCGTTGGACCAAGTGGACATCCACTGGCGAGTAAAGATGTAGTAAAGTACCTTGGTATCTGGCTAGATCAGTATCTATATTTCAATCGACATATAGATGCTGCTCTAGCCAGAGCTAGGGGAGCGTTTGCTCTGACAAAACGGTTGTTTTATAGCAGCCGCCTTGAAAACAGGGTAAAGGTGATTTGCTACATGGCCCTCATCCGGCCGATGATTGCCTATGGGATTGCCAACGGGGCCAATATAAACAGGATAGATAACTTTTTAATTAAGCTGATTCGGGGTCACATTGCAAGAGCGATGACCTCAGCCAATGGACTTATTTTCGGGGCTTATTACCCCAATGATGAATATAGTGAGAGCGTTTGTCTTAACGGTTTCATCCCGCCCGAGACATTCCTCTATTTAGACAGTCGGGGGCTGATACAGGATAGATTGGCGGTTCCGTTAATCTACCACGTCGGCCGTAGAACTGTGGATCGGCGAATCCTGTATGGTCGAGACGTCGGCTCTGGGAACGGAGCAGAGCGTCTGCGGTTCAGTAGAGCTGTGCCCCTTCGGGACAAAAAGGACTTCGATAAGCAAGTTAAAAAATACTGGTGGTTGGGTGACCACCTTGATATTGATGGTTAGTCAAAGTTGTTGCCTTGGCCGACCCACATGTTTCTAAGGTAGATTAAGTAGGACAGTGACGGTGGCACCAAAAAAAAAAAAAAGATACAAATTCCAAAAAGTTGTTTGTGGATATGTGCGTGAGCGCATACATATGCATATGTCTAAATATATGCATATGTATGCGCGTGTGTGCATGTGCATAGGCTGATGGCATAAAGAGCGCCCGTATGGGGCCAGTAAGTTAGTTAAGTTAATATGTAAGCTTGTTGTTTAAGATTTTTTGTCTAGCATTAAGATAGATATAAGAAAATGGAAAAATAAAAAATGAATTAAAATGCAAAAAAAAATGCAAAAATGAATGTTTGACTGGGGTGCGTTGGGTTGCAAGTTCGATCCCTGGTTGAGGCAAGTAAGTTTTTTCAATAATAATTAAATTAAATACATATCTAGTTTTCAGAAAAGGCATTGAAGAAACTGAGCACTTGAACGAAGAAAATATGGTCTCAGAAAATATTAATCGAAATAGAAGATAAAGAAAAAAATTTAAGAAAAAAGGCGTTAAGAAAATTAATTTAATTTTTATTTGAATTTTTTTATTTCGGTAAGATTTCCGTAATGACTTTTGTAAGTCCTTAGCGAAACACTTAAAAAGAAACTATTGCCTTCTTAAGGAAGTCTTGTGACAACTATTTAGCGAAACAAAAAGCCTTTCGTAGCAAAGTATTGTTTCCATTGCAAAGCCTTCACCAGGCCTTATCCAAACTGTTTATGAAGAGTTATAACTTCGCTTATGTGCGCCAAATAGGTTTCTAAAAGATTGATTACAGTTGTTATAGAAATAAGAAAATAGCTTCTATTGGCCTTTATAAAAATTAAATTGTTACTTGGGAGATTCGGATTATAGCTATTATTTGCATTGTAACGAAAACAAAATACTTCCATTAAACACAACCTCGCGCCCGTGGGACCGAAACCCAAAGACTACTAGACTAAGTCTAAGAATTTCGTTATTGCGAAAATTTCCGCCTCTGCGAAATTTCGCAGCCCCACGTTGGGCGCCATTTATGTAACGAAAACTAAAAGAATGGAAAACCGAAAATGTACATAATGTCACATTAACTAGGACAGAACCTCCAAGAATCCTAATCAAAATGATTAGTAGAAATTTTCGTTTTTGCGAAAATTTTACGTTCGGCGAAAATTTTTGCCCTACCGAAATTTGTCCTGTGAAAATTCGTTGTCCTAATTTGGGTGCCATTTATGTAATGAAACGACGGCAACAGAAGCACCTATGTAAACATAGTGCCTATTGAATTGCTTCTAGATACGGGTAATATTAGTCTGTCCCCTAAGAATAGGTCTTATTACTCGAGAAACGATATTTTTGGGTGAAAATTACTAATATTCCCGAAGTATCATACATAAAAATTTTGGGAAAATGGCATTTCAAAGAATCAAGTGGGGGACAGTTTCTATCCCCTCCCTGAGCGAGCATTAGATCATTCAGAGAGGGGTGGATCCGTTCCCCAGTCAACCCTCCAAAGAGTCACTCCCGGGTATGCTTAGTTGTTATACATACAGGTTATTGAACCCTTGTAAATCGTTAAAAGAGAATCTTAATCTGTCTGCTCAGGTAAGACTGCTGAGTAAATATTGTCGTTCACTAATAGCATCCTCTTTTAAGCAAGTTGAGTTCTAAAAAGTTTCGTTTTAGGAAGGTATTCAATCCCCCCGACCTTAATTGAGATTAAAGCTAAAAATTAGATCAACTCACTTAAACGAGATAGTTAACGACAATAAAAAAAAAAAAAAAAAAACTTGAATTCCAATCCATTACCTACCACATCTCCACAGGACAAACACTTAAACGATACCTCAATCGTTCACGCATTTGCCCCAAAGGAGTAGGGTACTACCGCTCGACTGCTGCTACAGGTCCTAAGAAAAATGCTTCAGCTGGCTCAGTCAACAAGGAAGTGAGTCATCGCTGCAGAAGCGAGTAGTGGGTTAACATATTATTGGACCTGGAACCTAGATGTTGGACGACTCTGAAAATTAAAAATGCTAAGCTGAAAAGCTAAGGGCCGGAGGGCCATTCCAGAAGAAAATGATTGAACGATACAGAAAAGATTATTAGAAGAATAAAGAAAATCGCATAATTCGGACTTGGTGATAATAGTCCGTTCGGATTGCTTAACCCTATAAACCCAACCTAATGTTCCTTCTCATCCGATGAATTTTTCAGGAACCCTAATTAACACAGGGGAAACTGGCGTAGTTATGTCCCCCTTTATCGCCTAACTTCCCATCCGAATGTCGCGAAAGGACCTTTGATTCCTCGCTACCCTTCCCAATGACGTCTCTGCTGGCATGAATTTGTGCAGACACATCCCTCTGTTGAAGATCCAGTGCCTACCCCCTTGGTATATTATACCATAAAAATGTCGGTCATCATCTTGACCAACTAGTAGTTGTTGTACTTGTTGCTATTTGTGTTGTTGTCGCTGCTGCTGTTGCTTGTCATCTCGTTGTTGCCACTAGGGTTGAAAATCTTCAACCCCTGGTTCCGGTTCAAAAGCTTCAGTTATGGGTCCTCACCCTTGTTATTCTTACGCTAACATAATAAAGCTAATCAAAAATTCAATAAGAGCGAAAGAAAAACTTTCCAGAAAACTCTGTCACTAACACCTTCTAAGTCCAACCGCAAACGAAAGTAATAGGCGAAATTTAACTTCAAAAAAATAAACAATCTCTTTATTATTTTTAATCTTAAAACTACTTAATGATCTTAAGTTCTTAAATTTTCTTAATCGAAAGAAACTTCTCTCCTCTACTCTCACATAACTTAACTGGGAACTTTATTTAATTCAAACTTATTCTTATCTGAACTAATCCTTAATAGTTATTCCAAAAAAAAAACAAACTTATAAACAGACTTAAAGTCCAGAGAAAATCGCAAGTGACTATCGACAAAGTGTCGCATATACCTACATTCAGAAGGATACATAAGAACTATAAACATGAAATCTCAAAAAAAACTAAAGAAAAATTTATAAACCTATTATAAGTCTCTAAGTAGAAAAACTGCTACCAAGATGTTATATCGAAACTTCATAATGTTCTTGATTAATCTCAAGAAGTATTATATATATATATACTGCATATGCAATTCCAAAAAAAAATAGTGAGTGGGACCTTATTCAGGTCCAATATTAGTGAGGGTGGTAATACACCTGACCCTCTTCGAACGAGTTCGTATCAAGAGCAAAGATTATCTAATAAAGATAAAAATCTGTAGTTACGTCTGTCCCTCCGGTTACTCAATGTTTAGATTTTTTGCATTTCGCGTATATGAATACGTTTCCCCTTAAAATCATGAGCAGTGGTGGATTTCGATCATGAATGGAGGTAGGATTCTTCCGAATAAGGGTGTGTTCATAAATTGTGTTCATAAATGTACGCTAAGCTAAGATCACACTTGTATTTTCAGCTGGTACTATTTTAGCCCGCATATCTCGTAATAGAAGCAAAACAGCAACTTGTATTTTCATTTCGTGTTTTTTCAATTTTTTTTAAGACACGACAGAAGTGCAAGATCAGATACAGCTTTGCGCATTCCCGGATTATTACATTGAGTTTATAAACATAGAGAAATCAAGATGGTTTCAAACTCACCGAAGTAGATGTCGCTTAATGATCATATCGAGTAATTATTATTGCAATAATTCCATGTAACGAACATCCCTCAACCCCAACCGAACAATTTTTTTCTGTATACATTTGTATTTGTTTTTCTTTATTTCTCTTGCCTTTTAACTCAAGAATAATTGCTACTCGACTAAAAAAACACAAGTCGATAGCAACGACATCCTACGAGCAAAAAGTTTGAAACTTCCACATGATTTCTCTTTGTTATAAACTCAATGGCGCAAAATTATAGTCAACCTATATTTAAGGAATTAACGTCACACCACTTAACATTATTTCAATTTTAGAACAGTTGTCTAACTTTTATTCAAGAATAAACACTTTTTTAACTTCCAGTTATTTATTCCACTGAAAGGGGTTGTTGATGAATTTATGCAGTATTTGTGCGTAGTTACATTCCACAAAAGCGATTTCAAGAGAGTGAGCTGTCAATCTATCAGAGATTTTATTGTGCTGCATTAAAAATATAATGCTGAGGTTTGTTGTTTTTAAAGTTGGACAACTTTATTAAGAAAATGCATACTTTATGCCGTTTATAATACGGAAAAACGTATTTTTAACCAAGTTTCACATTAAATTGCTTTTAGTTTCGAGTTAAATCGACTATAATTTTGCGCCAATGGTTATAGTTATAAGCAAAAACAATCTTTAAGTTATGAAAACAATTTAAAATAATTTTTTTTTTTAAATTTGCGCGTTTATAGCATCAGTAGTAAAAAGAGACTGTATACCTTTTAAACTTATTTTCTGGCTTCAAATTGCTTGAGTAAAATGTTTACTGATGTGTTTGAAACAATTAAAAAATGGAAAAAATATTCTATGTTATTATTGTCATCGATTCACTTCACAAGACGGAAAATGGACTGCAAATCCGAAACAAAAAGCTGACCTCTTCGCAGATCATCTCTCGAATGTCTTTAAGCCGTTTCCACAAATCGCAGGGGCAAATAACTAACAATTTGTTAATAAAAATTATGACTTAGAAATTCCCTTAGTAAGGCTCAAAGAAGTAAAAAACATGTGCCATCACAAGTTATCAAATAAAAAATCACCCGGGTATGATCTAATTACGGCTCAGGTCTTGAAAGAAATGCCAACAATAGCCTTCAAAAAATTCCAATACATAATAAATGCATGCCTTAAGCTTCGTTATGTTCCACATCATTGGAAAATTGCAGAAGTCATTGTTATACCAAAGCAAGGTAAGCCACCAACCGAAGTTACATCTTATAGACCAATATCGCTTATACCAATTATGGCAAAAGTTTTCGAAAAACTGCTTTTAAATAGACTAAACAAAATAATAGAAGAACAAAAACTAATACCAAATCATCAGTTTGGATTTAGAAACAAACATTCCACGATAGACCAAGTACATCGAATTACGGATGTTGTTGAAAAAGCACTTGAAGAAAAACAAGTATGTTCCGCTCTATTTCTAGATGTTGCTCAAGCCTTTGACAAGGTTTGGCATTTGGGGCTCGAGTACAAACTGCACAGGGACCTTCCCAGGCAGTTCTATGAAATACTCAAATCATATATTACCGACCGACTTTTTAGAGTACGGTACGAGCAAGAGTATTCGGAACTTAAGAAAATCGAAGCCGGCGTACCACAAGGGAGTGTCTTAGGACCAACCCTGTATTTGTTGTATACAAGGGATATTCCAGTGGACAACAATGCGATCATGGCCACTTTTGCAGATGATACTGCGATATTAGTGTCAGATAAATGCGTTGTAAAGGCAACAGAAAAACTGCAATATGCAGTCGACAAGATAAGAGAATGGACGCAACAGTGGCGTATCAGACTCAATGAAACAAAATCAACGCATATAAACTTTACTAATAAAAAGATTAATAATGTTCCACTTTTTATTAATAGTAAAGTAGTACCTTACTCCAATACGGCCAAATACCTTGGGATGACTTTGGATGCAAAGCTAAAATGGAAAGAGCACATCAAGAAAAAAAGGGAAGAACTTAACTTAAAATATAGAAAAATGTACTGGTTACTGGGAAAAACCTCTGCCCTATCAATTGAAAACAAATTAATGTTGTATAAGCAGGTATTAAAACCTGTTTGGACGTATGGCATCCAACTTTGGGGTTGTACAAAGAAAACAAATTCGGAAACCATCCAAACATTCCAAAACAAAGTCCTTCGTGGAATAGTAAACGCCCCTTGGTATATAAGAAACAGCGATTTACATCGTGACCTTCAAGTAGAAATGGTTACAGAAGTAATTAGAAAACACGCTGTATCACACAATCAGCGACTGCTTAGTCACACTAACTCCGAAATGGAGACAGTCTTAAATGTACGTACCAATGTTCGGAGACTAAGAAGAACCAAGCCTCATGAGCTGATGGTCTAAAAGCGATGGGAAAGTATTAAATCATCAAACTTCCCAAAATGTGAACTAAAAATTGAGAAACTAAAATCATTTGTCGATCTTTTATAGATTGGTCATGATTCTAGGTGGTTTTAGTGCGGTAGAAGTCCCACACTACTTGATACCGAATATTATCAAGTGTCTTTTGAAGATTTCCACCTACCGAAAGAAAAAAAAAAAAAAAAAAAGATTCACTTCTATATTTTGCATCAAATAATATGAAAGCGACTAATGTCGATTTTAATGGTGCCAAAAAAGAACTGTTTTTCGTTTTCTTTTGCAAGTAGATTTTGAAGGGAATTCGTTAACTTCTTTTCTTTTTATATCCAAACAAACAAACAAACGAAAATGCAAATACAAATATAGTATTTCTCATTATAAGCCTAACTTTAACTTGTGAGTCACCAGTGTAGAAACAGCCTAACCAACAATTAAACAAGTTTATGAACAGACCCAAAAAGTTTGAATCTTGTTTAAAAACTCTAGAAGTATAAATATAAAAAGCATATTGATTTAACCAGTATTTAGAATTCTCCCGAATAAGGATATGTTCATAAATGCACGCTAAGCTACGATCACACTTGTATTTTCAGCTGGTACTCTATTACGCCATTCTCGTAATAGAAGCAAAATCGGAACTTATATATATATATATTTATTGGAAATATATTTTTATTTCGTGTTTTTTCAAAGAATATTTTAGTCTTTTCATATATTTTTTGGTTCGGGAGACGACTTTTTGTGCGAATAACTGTTTGATAATTTCTTAATATTAAGAGTTGTAATGAAATTAAAATTTTTTTCAGTTTGGAATGTTTCTTCTTGTAATTGGCACTTTAAACAAATTATTTCAATTATTTCTTGTATATTCTTGTATAATTTATATTGAACTAGAACACAACACCAAAAATAATGTTTCGCTGCATGAATGTTTGCATTTCGTGTACTAGGAAACCACATTTAAATGTCAAATAGTGTGTAGTGAAACATTTGACTACATGCCGTAAACTAGCCATACGTAAGCACCAAATATATGTGCATTCTTATGTAACCACATCGAATGCAACCCTTCTGGTTACATTTGCACATGTGCCTTTTTGGGTAAACATGCGGTGTACCTACTACCGAAATATTCGTGGATATAACAACATCGCTAAATGTTGCGCTAGTAACACAAATACACCATTGGTACGGGACGTCAGAGACACATTCGCATGTGGTTTTTTATATTCCGTGTACTACATTCTTAAGTTTTGCTTTTAGTATTTAGAGGTAAATTTCTTACCCCAAATTTCTTTTTACACCAAAACAAACAAACGAAAACGCAACTAGTGAAGTAATGAGTTACTGGTGTAGGAACAGCCTAACCAAAAAATAATCGAGTTTGTGAACAGACCCAAAAATCTGATGATTTCGAAAAAGGCGGGAAAATGAATCCCCCACTCAGCTTAGGTGAGAGTATGGGCAGTTTTCCTTTGTTCTCACGCACACTTTTTCACCTAAGCTGAGATCAGCTGATGTCGAACACTGATCTCAATATATAACTGGATAGCGTATTCCATACAATGTATAACAGTTTTTTTGAAGCAAATTGAAGATGACAGATGGTGGATTTTATCATAATTTGACGTCTACTTTGGGAAAAAAAAAATATTTCAATATTTACCAAACAATTTAAAAGCAAGGTGGGTATTTCTATGATAAAAAATACAAAATTAAAAGAAATAAATAATTTAGAGATTTCTTTAGAAAAAAAGATATAAAGTACTAACAATTTCATAGCAACATGAAGTACTAACTATTTCAAGTACTTTTGAATATCAGATTTTTATATATTGAATATTAATTAATTAATTAATTGTTTTAACTATTACAATTAAAGACATTCTCGTTCTTACATGATTTTTGTATTAATCTTTTTTCAGGGCAAACGCTGTTCCGCTGAAATATCCTTCCACTCAACCTTCATCAAACCAATGAAAGTTAACTCAATTATCTTCAGTGATTCTGGCCTTCAGTTGGAGGATAATGAAACTGAGGGCACTTGGATAATGCCAAATACTGTGACAAATGTTGGAAAAATTTACTTCGATCCAAGATCCCTATGTCAATCCCGATGTTACATCCCTTTCAATCAAAATCTCTCGCCCATGTTCACCTCACTGGAGAGCCATTAAAATTTCGATGAAACAGAGCTGCGTAGACGAACTGAAATATTTCATCACTTTAAGTATTACTTGAGGACAATTACCTTTACCGTGAACACCAGTGAAGTTCGCCTATTCAAGTTCAACTTAACGGTGGATATTATCTGGCCAAGATAAGTAAATGGCGTTCAAACTCTACCGACTGTTGAAATCGGCCAAGTCTATGTTACACAAATTGTTCTTAACAATCCTTCAGATACGCCACTGCTTGTGGACTTCTTCATATCAAATCTGACGGTTTCAAAGAACACAAAACTTTCGCCCATTTTGGAGGTGGTAGAGATATGTCCGCACTGTTACTTAACAGATAAACATGTATTTAGGTTGATAGGGGTTCATAAGCCACGAATTATTCAAACCAAGTCTAGTTACTCAGCGACAATTGAATTTATGGCCAAGGACAAAAAACTCCTGAAGTACAGAACATAGATAGTAGATCCATACACGGTAGTTCAACGCCTGTGGGAAACTCTCACAGTGGTGGTAAGAAATACGGAAAAACACCTGGACGTGAACGCAAGAAAGAACAGTCAAACGGAAGTAGCCAATCAAAGCGATTTAATCGCAAAGGATCCAAGTTCAAGCCAAATGCATTCCACTTCACTTCACCAGTTGCAAATAGTGGTGCAGCACCAATACCTATGTGGGATCCTAATCAGCAGGCAAGTTTCTCAGACGTTGTAGCTGCTGCAACCTTTGAATGATTTATCACCTCTGAACTATGAGGAACCATTGAGCGAATATTTGCCCCTGGATAATGGAAACGACTGGAACGATGCTGATCTTAAAAACGATGAAACGTTCGGAGACAGCATGATTGTGCCAACTTCCGCTTTGACAAACAACTCGAATGGAATTCATAAAATATGTTCCAATGAGTTGGGGCCAATTGGGACAAAGCGCTCGTCTGCTTCGACTTCTAGCTGGGAACCTTTTACTGTGTTGAAGCCGACAGTTTGCAACAACTCAAGTTTTTTTTCTAATGTAATGCCATCTTACATTTACAGGGATTCTAATCAGTACTTAGGTTAGTATCCTTTTTCTATTTAAATCAATATGTTTTTCTAATACACATTTTCAGGAAGAAACCATGCAAACTCTGACCAAGACTTCTCGCCGGGACACTTGCAGAACCAGTGGAATTCGAGCAGTGAATATTTTGCCTCGCAACCGCAGCACCACACAGAATCTCATAAGAGCCCAACAGCTAACTGGTCAAATGGTAATGGTGGATCTGCTACATGTCAAACTTTTGATCCAATGGGATACCAGCAGGCAGCTGCTTCCTCTTGCCAACGGGCTGCTGGCATTCGTCCACCACCAGGATTGGAATTTCAAAAGCGTGATAGTCCCATAACAAGTTTACCAGAACCTATGTCACCCACAGCGTTTGGGCAGCAACAGTCGCAGCCAGATTCAGATTCAGTGAGAAAATGTATATATGATTGATATATACATTTTCTCGTTATAATGTCAGGTAAAAACTTGCAAAACTCGTTATAATGTCAGGTAAAAACTTGCATTCAAAGTTTTTCCGGGTAATCAATATATAAAAATCTGATATTCAAAAGTTATATGTAGTACTAACAATTTCATAGCAACATGAAGTACTAACGATTTCAAGTACTTTTGAATATCAGATTTTTATATATTGACTACCAGGAAAAACTTTGAATGCAAGTTTGTACCTGACATTATAACGAGTGAGAAAATGTATAAATCAGGCATATAGGGCTGGTAGTTTTGGAACTGCAGCACAGAACATGTATATATTACTACAATATTTTACTTATTTACCAACATTTCAAAGAATCGGAGCATGGTATCTACTGTAGTTCCAAAACTACTAGCCCTATATGCCTAATTTATACATTTTTTCACTCGTTATAATGTCAGTTACAAACTTGCATTCAAAGTTTTTCCGGGTAGTCAATATATAAAAATCTTATATCCAAAAGTACTTGAAATTGTTAGTACTTCATGTTGCTATGAAATTGTTAGTACTACATATAACTTTTGAATAACAGATTTTTATATATTGACTAACAGGAAAAACTTTGAATGCAAGTTTGTACCTGACATTATAACGAGTGAGAAATTGTATAAATCAGGCATATAGGGCTGGTAGTTTTGGAATTACAGCACAGAACATGTTATTTTGGTACTTTTCAGGCATATCGCCGACCCCAATGTATATTTATGATGTATATTTATAAATCTTATATTAAATATAGCATACGCAAAGCAATCAAATGCTTTTTTATTTGCATTTCTTAGGCCACCAACAAAAGAGGACCTTGTGCGTAATCTACTATTTGCATCATTACATTTTGAATCTCCAAAAGCAAATATCATATCAAAATGTCTGAATACTGCTTATAAATTATCTTAGGTATACAATTTTTTGAATTTTTGTCTGAAACCAAAATGTAATGATGCAATCAGTAGCGCTAACTTATTTAAAGTCAGGAAAGTCTTAAACATATTTTGGTGCCATGCCCGAACGGTTTGACTCAGAGATAAAATGTTTGCACTTACTGACTCGAAATAAGTTAGCGCTACTGACTGCATCATTACATTTTGGTTTCAGACAAAAATACAAAAAACTGTATACCTAAGATAATTTATAAGCAGTACTCAGACATTTTGATGTGATATTCGCTTTTGCAGTAACTTTTTTTGTTAATATTGTCTGGATTTAAAATGTAATGATGCAAATAGTAGCGCTAACTTATTTAGAGTCAGGAAGTGCAGAAATTTTGTCTGTGAGTCAAACCGTTTGGACATGGCACCAAAATATGTTCATGACATTACCCAGTTTTTCGTTCATTTTTAATTTTTTATGAAAATTTAGCTAATGTCTTAAACATATTTTGGTGCCATGCCCGAACGGTTTGACTTAGAGATAAAATGTTTGCATTTCCTGACTTTAAATAAGTTAGCGCTACTGATTGCATCATTACATTTTGGTTTCAGACAAAAATTCAAAAAATTGT
Organism: Baccha elongata; assembly: GCA_951217065.1. NCBI lineage: Eukaryota > Metazoa > Arthropoda > Insecta > Diptera > Syrphidae > Baccha > Baccha elongata. The sequence continues at coordinate 1,531,275 of CATNUY010000120.1, read as the reverse complement.
ATACCTAAGATAATTTATAAGCAGTATTCAGACATTTTGATATGATATTTGCTTTTGGAGATTCAAAATGTAATGATGCAAATAGTAGATTACGCACAAGGTCCTCTTTTGTTGGTGCCTTAAGAAATGCAAATAAAAGTGCATTTGTTTGCTTTGCGTATGCTATATTTAATATAAGATTTATAAATATACATTATAAATATACATTGGGGTCGGCGATATGCCTGAAAAATACCAAAATAACATGTTCCCCTGTTACTGTTACTGTTACTATAAAAAAACAGGCTTTAAATTTCTCGAGAAGAAACGATATTAATTTCCTTGTTTGTAAATTTGAATTCGTTCGCCATCGTATTGTATTTCGCTAAACAGTCCCTCAGGGTTTTTGTTAAAAGCAGTATCAACTGAATAACAGGCATTTGCAATCATTGGGCTGATTGAAGTCATGAATTTGACATTAACAGATCCTGCAGCTGTCTATGAAAGGATGTTAGAATAGTAAACGGCATTTCAATAGTTACTTAATATATCATCTTTTTCACCTTTTTACCCTTCAGTGGACTTTTGGCAGCAGTTTTTGATGCAAATTGATCAACAAACGCATCTAGATCTCGTGAGGACTGATACGCGGGATATGCATCTGGACCAAAGGCATCTAATACATGTCTTCCTTTGGCATTTATCTTTAAGTCCTTTTTGATCAGGCGAATTACCCTAAAATGGTAAAAAATGTTAAGATGATTTTTGCAAAGAGAATGACTTCTAGAACTTACCATTTTCAAGTCTTCAGCGGTTGCCATTTTACATAATATACTGAAAATATCAACTTGATAATCTTCTTTTCCTGACGTTGTAAGATTAATAAGAGTGTCTTCAACTTGTTGTAAAGTTAGAGTACTTTTCGTGCTTGGAGTGACTCCTTTTGATAACTCAAATTATTTGCGAATAGTTTCAGAGACATCACCTTAAAGTTGAATTTATTAACATAAATTTTATTACAATCTTTCGGAACATACCTTGCTCTAAATCGACCAACATATCTTCTACATTTGTACGGAAAATTCTGGAAAAAAGTTTAATGATTTGTTTGTTTTGTAAATTGTAGACTCTTTGACTAGCTGTGGGTAGGAGCATATTCATCCACAGATGGATATCACCTTTAAAGCCTTTGTCACTAGAAACATTTTCTATTTACCTTTTGAAAAAATTCCTGAAGAATATTAGATTTACTAATGTAACTTGAAACATTTGCTACTTTATCACAGATGCTTATAAATGTTTGTAAAAGATTATCTTTATTAGAAGACATTTTAATTTTAATAATAATATAAATCAAAAGATGTAAAAACAACGTAAATAAATAATATAAAAATAATATGTTTTCTAAAAACAGAAAACTAAACAAACAACCACATTTTTGAGTATTGTCAATTGTGACATTTGTTAAACTGTTATAGTGGTATACTGTTATACAAAATTGGGGACTTTTTCATAATATAACACATCTTCAAATTGCTTCATCTTTTGTATATGCATCCGCTATCCAGGTGTATATTGAGATCAGTGATGTCAAAGCTTGTAGGTAACGTCAAATAAAATGACAGGATTACCCTCTCTGTTAGCTCCTCTGTGATCAAGAGTGAATAAAAATGAAATGATTAAAAGAAAATACTTTTTCTCTGTCTCAAAGAATCGATAAAATCCTAATATGTACCAACATAATAGCATTTCATCGAATCGTCGTGATCAAAAAAATCTTTTATCACTTAGTTAATTTTGAACGTAAGTCAATATAAAGAAAAATTAAAGTGTGTACGACCAGTAGTCGTTGTGAATCAAACCCCCCAAATCCCAACAAAATCAAAGAAAGTAATTATTCTGATACGCACCAAAATCTTGGTTGTTCAGATTTATACCACGTCAATTATAAATGAATTAAGAATCAATAAATAAAATTATAAAAAGTCAATATATTTTAATATGATTTATAAAGGACAATATAGTTAAGCATCATATAATCATGTAAATAAAAAAAAAGGTAAATATTAATTGCTCAGGGGTATGGTCGTGAGAAGGTGCACCCTATCATAAACCTTCCTAACAAGTCAAAGTAAATTACAGGTAAAATCAAAAAGGTAAATATTTATTGTAGAAAAAATTTATTTTTATTGTTAACTTCTTTTATTCGTTTCAGGATCAGCTGGTGTTGTGTGTGTGTTCTTTGTTGCAAAAAAAGCATAGGTGGACAACATTGATTGGCAATCATGCACGACACGATGCGTTCAATACGAATGAAGCCAGAGCTATAATCGTTGAATTTGTTACACACAATTATCATCACTACATAAGTAATGTTTTTTTTTTGATTATTTTTGTTGTGCACATAAGAGTGCTAATGATTCTAAATCTCTTTTCTTTTTTTTTTTTGAAAAGAGACTGGTGTTCAGACTAAGATAATACAAATCTTGGACGGCGGTACTTCTTTGCAAATGAAAAGTAGGTATGAAAAATTTTATGTTATTAATTAGGACATTCAAATCTGATCTTTTCTTTTACTCTTTTTTTTTACAGGTATTGTTACCGTGAGTATTTGAAGGTAAATGTATTTTCACTATACTGACTAAGTACCGTTCCAATGAACATAACAAAAACAATGGTTAAATACACAAACATTGAATTAACCGTCAGTTAATGAGTTTCTTTTTTTTTTTGATAAATTTTAATAACAATTTGGCAGATAAGAAAAATTTAGGTGTTCAGGGCTATTGTCTTTTACTCATGACCATATGAGACACTTATTTGATCGTTTTTAGGTAGAAGTTTTATCATATATATATATAAAGAGATACACTTTTCGCAAATATAATTATAGGAAATTATTAAAATCCCATACCTGTGTTTCTGTTATTTAGAAACAAACCCTTTATACACATATTTTACTCCAGTGGACTGGTCTTGATGATCTTCGATGAATTCTGCACTTTTATATTTTCCAGAACTGATGATATTGGTTCGTTCACTGTTCCCAAGTGAAAATAAACGTTAGCCGCTTAACGTGTTATCTACACTGAGTTTGGTTACATATAACCAGGTGTGCTGATGTGAATATTTCCAGGTCGAAATTTTTCATCAAATCGCAGAATTCCAACAAAAAAGATGACGTGATCAAAATTCACTTCGTGATGTATCTCAAATAATGCGTCTGTGATTAAAGCCAGACGGCTATTTCACAGATGTGGACAGAAATCTGTACCTGCGATTTTTTTGGGTGGACTGTGGGCGCTTCCTTTCTGCCTTGGTACACCCACATCCACGACGAATCGCTTTGACCACACCTGATGTTTGAACAGCTGCCTGTTAAATGAAAATTTTCTTTTAGTATATTATATTGGCAAAATTATTAAATTTATATGTATGTTTTTCTATCAAAATTTACAAATTCTCAACAACCACTACCACCATCTAGCTTCTAAACTATCCAACGTAAACTTTTTGTGAATTCTATGTTTTACCCTCATGTCTTGCTTTTCTTTTAGGACACTTTTGAGTCTTTTACGCCTCTGAAAATTTTTTCAGGACGCATGTTAGTGGACTCGTATGTCCAGACACACACACAAAAAACACATTTCTTGAGACCACGTCTCGCTAATTACCTGGCTTTATTAATGAATTATAACCACTTTTCGAATACACCATCTACTTTCACATGGATGAACCTAAATTAACCCCGTCTGTGTGTAGTTTATCTCAACTTCTTTTGGCGCTTCCAATTGGATTTGGGGTTATGATGAATTTGGTCTGGTTTTGGTCTGGTTGAATTTGCGATTAATATGTCACACCAAGTTGCTTGGAATATATTATTTTGTATGGGGAATGCAGCGCCGGATTGGTCTGCTTCCCTGCCCGCATGGCAATACGCGAAAATTTCTTTTAAACTAGGTGTTTTGTGACAAAAAAAAATTAATAAAAAAAAATTTCTTGCAAAAAATTATTTTGTTCGGCGAATTTTTATAGGTCTATTTATGTGGAATTATGTATTAATTTACACTATCTTGGACCAACGAAATCATTACCTTTTTTCCCTTAGTTATTCCTTTTTTTTCTATTTTTGCTCCAGTTCTTTATTCGACGTATGACAACTTGATTTTTGTATCGCTTTTTATTGGGCAAATCCGTCAGAATTTTTTTTTTAAACTTTAGATTATACACTTTGCAAATTATTCCTCTTATTTTTAACCAAAGATGTTTTATGTTAGGCGTTTAAATCAGAAAAGAAATTTACCTTCCATTTTTGCTCCACCCTTAGCTGATTTTTATAATTGGCCAATTGGATTCTTTACGAAGATTGTCGTCAGTCGATAAGAGTGAACTACGCCGTAGATAAGATTGCTCCTTTTCCGTCTGATCTAGTACTAGTCAGAATTCTACTACTATCTTACAAACTGTTTATATGTAGCGTCTCGAGGAATCAAATCAAGTTTTAGATGTTCTTTTTACTAATTCTAGATAAAAATAATTATTACTCATAAAGATTGTGAGTGTCACGTAAGTATTTATGGTATGAACTACATGATTTTTATTTTCTTTTTCAGATTTAGAATTTAATGACGTTTCGGGTTGAACCTCGGGTAAGTGTGAAATTTATAATCATAGATAATTCGTTTGCTGATTCGACCATGAATGTTCGGAGTTAACTAAGGGTCAAAAGTAAGTAACTTTTGAAGTCGCTAGTCCTCGACTATGTTCGTGAATTTGCGTGAGTAACATTTATCTTTTGGAACTTTATCGAAGTTATTTGAACATTAACTCGTAATTCAATAAATATTAAGTTTATTGAGAAAATTCTGTCAATCGGTTAAACCATCGGTTCAATAACCATTTGCAATTGTAACACGAATATAGTAATGGCTACGTCATTCGTTCGAACGTCATTTACTGACTGTCTTGGTGTTTTCACTAACGTCTAGATTAATTTTTTTTTGACTCGTGAGTTCGAGCATATGACGTTGATAGGTACTGAGTATGACCTGAACCTAATTTAATATTACATATTTGGAGCTTCCTTTGCTTCAGATCATTAAATTCTCAACTCCTGTCAATTTCAATACTTCTATCTTTGAGTTTCTCGTTCGGACTCAACAACAAAATTTTAACTAACTCTTACTTATTGCTTTATCTACTTATTTATACTGTTCTCTTTCTAGTTCTTAACTCAGCTACGTTAATCTGAAAATCTGTAGTTACCAATTACATTTAGATCTATATTCATCCTGAGTGGAAACTATTGTTGGTTTGACTAATTTTCTTCAATATCATTAAATCTGTTTTTTTTGCTATGGTTTATGGTGGGTAATATATTTTTATGAGAAATTATAAATTTTGGACATACACATAAATTTTACCACGTCCAAAAGGGGACATCTCGACTTCAGTTCGTTCGAGTGTAGTACAATTTCTCCATGGCCCGCCATTGTGGTGTTCTGTCATTTCGTTGAGTTTCTTCGTCTCTCGTGCCATATCTATCCACCCCTGTGATACTCTTTTGTCGAATTCCTTTGAAATAAAAAGTTGACTTTTTTCGGACTAAAGTCGCTTTTTTTCGGACTAAAGTTGCTTTTTTTCCGAAAATCATGATCCATAGACAAGAAAAAGTTGCTTTTTTTCCCCTCAGATCAACTTTTCTTGAATCTCGATTTGATAGCAAGATTCACACATATTTTCACACATACTTAACAGATTTGATTTCTTCTGTCAGACGAGCAGTTTAATTATGTAGTTTGGTTTATTTTAATATAGATTTATCAAATAAAATAATTTTAAAATAATCTATTGGACGTGAAATTTGTTGTTAATAGCGCAATATGTCAATAAAGTGAACTTAAGTGAAATGTTTAGATCGCGTCTATAAAATATACACCACACAATTACAGAAAAAAAGCAACTTTGTTTTTTCAACATCCATAGGAAGGAAAAAAAGTCAACTTTTCCGATCAAATCTGAAAAAATCAAAGGAATTCGACATTTGTCACTAAATGGATCTGCCTCCATTTGCCTCCATTTGTCTGACATTGCTATAAAAGGTTCGCGAAAATATTTTTGCTACAAGGACTATGCCCTTTTCGTGTTTCTATTCACCATCCGGTAGAGGTAGTGATGAAAGTCGAAAATATGGTAAGTTTTTTGAGTTATCTGTGGTGTAGTTCGAATATACCACGATATTACGTTGTTTTTACCAGGGTGTTGGAATACTCTCGGAAAACGAAAAGTTTTGATAAAATTTTTTTTTTTAAATGGTAGGAATGATAAAATATTCTTAATGTATTCTCTCAATAATATTGTTCTCTGTCGTGGTGGCTGAGATGGCTTTTCCTACGAAGCATCTTCGTTGTATGTAGTGTCCACTCGTACAACGACGATGAAAAGAAAAGACTTTACCCAAAAATAATTAAATGTTCATTTTAAGATTCTGAAGATTACACCCACGACCCTTTGTCTCATGCACAGCAGAGTGAGCCGGCTATGATGCATTATTTTCAACCTCTTACAGCATTACTTCCTTAAATCTTTAGTGTGGACCACCATTTCGAATCCCTTTTCGTCTTTGACTCGATACAGGTTGTTTCCGACGATTTTCGTTACGTATCCTTTCAAGAATTTCGGACTTAGCTTGGCGTTTATATGTTTGGCGGCGCTGCTGAGTGTGAAATTCCTCCGATATACCTTATCACCAACTTTATACGATGTTAGCTTGATTCTCAAGTTATAATTGTGCTCATAGCTCTCGTGAGCTTGACTCAGTGCGGTCTTCAGGTAAGCGTGAAGGATTCCCATTTTAGCTGCCTCAGGTAGCCAATTAATTTCCGCTTGATTCAACCCGTTCAGCTTCCTCAACAACCGATAATCTGAACCGTGCTCAACCATCTGTTGTCCGAAGAGCGCTTCATGGGGTGATAAACCTATAACGCTGTGTTCGGAGGTGCGTAAAGCACTGCTGATTTCAGCTAAATGAATATCCCAATTAGTCTGCTTTGGGTCTATATACGCGCGTATAGCGCTTAAAATGGATCGATTGAACCTCTCACTAGCGTTCGCTTGTGGAGCATACGATGCTGTTTTGACATGTGTGATGTCGAAATTGCTTAAGCAGGTCCCAAAATCTTTACTAATAAACTGCGATCCGTTGTCGGATAACAGCGTCTCAGGAACCCCGAACATTAGAAATACTTCTTCCGTAAGAAACTTAATTAACTCGTTTGAATTCGCTTTTTTTAATGGTTTTATCAACACAAATTTTGTCAACTGATCGAGAGCGATGACTATGAAGGTGTTTCCTTTTCTAGATCTAGGATATGGCCCTAGGAAGTCTACATATAAATGTTGGAACGGCCTGTCCACTGTGAATGCTTTGCCCATCTCCGTACGTAAAGTACAATAAGAAGCTTTGGTCGTTTTACATACGTCGCAGTTATTTATATATAGCTTTACCTGGCTACTCATAGCTGGCCAATAAAATTCCTGTCGAAGGCGGTATAATGTTTTTGCAATACCTCCATGCGAAGATCTAGGTGGACAATGAGCCTGCTCTATCAACTTTCCAGTCAGCTGCGATGGAACCCAAAGCTTCCATGTCAAATCTTCCTGGAGAGGATTACCATTAGAGTGTTTGACTCGCTTATACACAAAGTTATCAGATACCTGCAGATCCGGTAAACGGTCTTTATTGTCACTGACGTGAGTAATTATCTGATTATATTCTTTCGACTTGAAAGATGGATCTTCTAGATCAATATGTAAGATGTTATCTACATTAGTCGTCACAATAGCAGAAGTGGGTTTCTCAACATCTAGCGCGTCTACCTCATAGACCCTCGACAAAGCGTCTGGCACATGGTGCTGAGAACCACGTCTATGGATTACCTCAAAGTCACTGGTGATGACCATCCGCTCTGACTTTCTTCGATAACGCATAACGAGATCATACGATCCAACTCCGCGTACACGAGACTTTGCACTGCTGGTGATATGGGATAGTGACGTTGCTTTATGGGCTCTGCGTCACCTGTATCTATAGAATGTTCCATCAAATGAGTCTGTCCGAGACCTCGAACGGTGAATGACGGAAATAGCTTAATAGTGTTTTGAAGAATAGTATATTCCTCTACAGATAGGAGACATTCCGGTTTGCTTGCCTGACCGGTTATTGTCTCGGTAACTATGTCTAAAGAAGATATAACTTGTGGAGCTATTTTAAATAACTTCCAAAAATCTATACCCAAATATAAATCTTGCGCTAGAGATGGATCTGTGTACAATTCGATCGGAAGAACTAGATCTTTGTACTTAATGTTCGTAGTAACCCTTCCAGCTATACGCTGTTTTGTTCCATCAGCAGTAAATATATTGGAATCGAATTTTCTATATGGAATTTTGGTATCTTCAATATACTTCGCGGCACCGTTACCGAGGCAACTAATGCTCACTCCAGAGTCGAGTAGACCAAGCCATTTACGGTTAAATAGTTCTACTTTTAAGTAGGCTCTTGGATCGTCTTTCAGACATTCTACTTGGGCTATGTTTATCGCTCTGTATAATTTACGCTTTTGAACAAATCTATTTCTTAACTTTTCTAGTTTGCTTAAATGTTTAGGGTAGGTATATATATATCTATTTGTCTCTGATGTAGAGATTTGAGTGGTCTTAGTTTGGGAATTGAAGTAACTTTGGAATTAGTATTAACAATGTTTTGGGTTTGGGGTTTTTTTAAGATTGAGATTTTTTTATTAGTTATAGGTAAAGATTCTAACTGGGACTTCCCGAGTTGCCCATCATGGTCAGCTCCCTCTCGGATGAACGCTGACTCATCATCGAGTTTCCCTTACACTTCGTACAATTAGGAGACAGTATATCTGGCTGTCCGCATCGGTAACAGAATATCTTATGCTGAGGTTCTGTGCAGTCGAGGAAAATGTGCCCGGTTTTGCGGCAATTCCAACATATGGCTTTGTCGAAATTAATTTTGGAGTCCTTATTTCTGTTTCTTTGGAAGGCTTCCACCGCCAAAGACATATCCTCCAACTCAGGTTCGGTCTGAAACTGTATCTCACTCACCTGCTTTCTCACTTGATTATTATAAATAGGTTGTAGTCTGGAACGCATTGGCTCGTGTTGGGTGAGGTACCTCTCCATTTCTCTGCATGTATACACCAAGTCTGCTAGCCTCGTCGTTTAACAGGAATTCGTCAACAGTCATGTTTTTCGAATTAAAAGAAATTCCCCATTTTTGATAATGTGGAGATCGGTACATAGATGCAGCAGGTGATATCATAGGGATCCTCGCGTCTCTGTTAGCTGAGGTGTTACTATATTGAATCCGGTTGAGTTGCTCATAAAAATCTGGTTCTGTATTCCGGTTGGCTTCTCTTCGAGTCGTCGAAGCAGCTCGTTCTGGCCATATCCTAGGAAATTCTGGTGCATTAGGTCTTATATGCACCGTGGATTCTCTCAAGTTCTCCAAATTCGGTCGGTTTGGCGTCGGTTGGTCGCAAAGAGGAACAGAAGGTGCTGCAGTTTGTCTCGGAATGCTGAATTGCGATAAAGCACTTCGCATTTCCTCGTTTACTTTCTCTAAAAGTATCGCTTGACTTTGTGCAAGCGACTCCTGAAGGGCTTTTCAGTCCTCTGCTCGATTGAGGCCAACCGCTGCCAAAGCGACTTCCTTAATGTAATCCTCATAGTCTTCGTCCGACCTTAAAGGAGTTCTCCCCGTGTGTGGATGTCTTTCAGGGGTCCTCAGTCTCATCTGCAAGTATATGCACTTGATCGGCCTTCCGACGTTCTGTATGGGACGGACCTGCTTCGTCCAAATGGCTCTCGTCCACTGCTTCACCAGGTTCCATCGTCATATTGTGAAATATGTCTTGGTTTTTGCGGAACCTGGTATTATGTGGCTCTGGTGTTGCCGCACGATGTCCTGTCGGTGGTTCCGGGTCTGGTTGATGTCGGTTTTTCTTCTTATCTGAGGATCCTTTTTTCTTTCCCATTGGGATTAGTGTTTGAAAACAAAAGTTTTAGATGTAAAAAGTCCAGTAAGAATAGTAATGAGCGAGAAAAAGAGTGCTCGATCAAAAAAAAAATATAACAACCCGAAAGATCCTTATACCTATCTAACTTAACTACCTACTATATCTTAAATTCTACCTACTATATCTTATTACCTAATCTTAACCTAAGTCTTCTCTTGGGTAAACCCCTAAATATTTCAAAAAAAAAATAGACTCAAACGAAAATACTTAACTGTATCAAATAAACTTGACTAATTGTCAAAACTAAATATACCCTAATACCAATTTTAGCAAATTCAAAAATATGCAAATCTATAAAAACTAATAATTAATAAAAAATCTAAATACTAAAGTGTTGTGCTACCAGCATACTATATACTAAACTTTGCTACCAGCAATCTTAATACTAAATGGGTGCTACCAGCATACTAAATCTTAAAATATTGCGCTACCAGCATACTAAATTATGTTGCTACCAGCATACTAAATGAACTAAATCTTAATGAACTACCAATGGGTGCTACCAGCATACTAAATGAAAACTATTAAAGAAAAAACTTGATAAATTTGTCATCAAATGTACTGAAAAATCTAATCTCGAAAATAATAAACTTAATCGCCACCAGGCATGTATATAACTAAATAATCTTGAAAATTATTTTCTAAACCAAAAAAAAATTAATTAATGTATATATATCTTATACTTCATAATAGATTCGGAGTCATGACTGGAATTTTTGTACCTCCCAACGACTTCTCCGACAACAACAACTACAAACAAATTTCAGGGGTAGGACACATGGACTTCCCTTATCTTCTAAAAGTTAGCTATCTCTTCTCACTATCCCTTCTCTTCATCTTATCCATCTATCGCTACAGACCTACTGAAAAATAATTTCCTTAGCGGACAACAGACTGGAAAAACTTGTAGAAATGGGTTGATAGAAAAGTCACTAACGAACTTTATCGAATACTAATGATGTTATAACTGTTATTATTTGTATGGATTTTTCTTTTCTTGTATATTTACTATTTGGCTTACGCAGCTGACGTAAATAGGACATAAGTCGACCATTTACCGGTCGGAAGAACAAACGGTAAATAAAAAAAAAGAATTCATGAAAGTCAGAAGTAACTCGTGTCAGAAGCTACAGCGGTTGGATAAAATTACATGCAACCCGGACATCTAATTCTTGAAAAATCTCCTACTGTTCATGATCAATTTCCAGAGAGTGAAGGAGTAATTGATCTGGTTATCGCTACAGACATGATCAGGACCTAGATCCACCAATCACCGGCCGACACATAAGTCGACTACCCCCCGATGGTAAATCTCTAGAAAGATTATCTAAACACAAAAAAAACTAAATCGATATTAAAAAAAATTAAAAAAAAAAACTTTAAAAATTTTCTATAATGTTAAAAAATTCTTCTGGAATTTTTGAAAAACAAACTCCCTCCGGCCCCACACGTATGGGCGCCATTCATGTAACGAAAACAAAATACTTCCATTAAACACAACCTCGCGCCCGTGGGACCGAAACCCAAAGACTACTAGACTAAGTCTAAGAATTTCGTTTTTGCGAAAATTTCCGCCTCTGCGAAATTTCGCAGCCCCACGTTGGGCGCCATTTATGTAAAGAAAACTAAAAGAATGGAAAACCGAAAATGTACATAATGTCACATTAACTAGGACAGAACCTCCAAGAATCCTAATCAAAATGATTAGTAGAAATTTTCGTTTTTGCGAAAATTTTACGTTCGGCGAAAATTTTTGCCCTACCAAAATTTGTCCTGTGAAAATTCGTTGTCCTAATTTGGGTGCCATTTATGTAATGAAACGACGGCAACAGAAGCACCTATGTAAACATAGTGCCTATTGAATTGCTTCTAGATACGGGTATTATTAGTCTGTCCCCTCAGTATAGGTCTTATTACTCGAGAAACGATATTTTTGGGTGAAAGTTACTAATATTCCCGAAGTATCATACATAAAAATTTTGGGAAAATGGCATTTCAAAGAATCAAGTAGGGGACAGTTTCTATCCCCTCCCTGAGCGAGCATTAGATCATTCAGAGAGGGGTGGATCCGTTCCCCAGTCAACCCTCCAAAGAGTCACTCCCGGGTATGCTTAGTTGTTATACATACAGGTTATTGAACCCTTGTAAATCGTTAAAAGAAAACCTTAATCTGTCTGCTCAGGTAAGACTGCTGAGTAAATATTGTCGTTCACTAATAGCATCCTCTTTTAAGCAAGTTGAGTTCTAAAAAGTTTCGTTTTAGGAAGGTATTCAATCCCCCCGACCTTAACTGAGATTAAAGCTAAAAATTAGATCAACTCACTTAAACGAGATAGTTAACGACAACAAAACAAAAAAAAAACTTGACTTCCAATCCATTACCTACCACATCTCCACAGGACAAACACTTAAACGATACCTCAATCGTTCACGAATTTGCCCCAGAGGAGTAGGGTACTACCGCTCGACTGCTGCTACAGGTCCTAAGAAAAATACTTCAGGTGGCTCAGTCAACAAGGAAGTCAGTCATCTCTGCAGAAGCGAGTAGTGGGTTTACATATTATTGGACCTGGAACCTAGATGTTGGACGACTCTGAAAATTTAAAATGTTAAGCTGAAAAGCTAAGGGCCGGAGGGCCATTCCAGAAGAAAATGATTGAACGATACAGAAAAGATTATTAGAAGAATAAAGAAAATCGCATAGTTCGGACTTGGTGATAATAGTCCGTTCAGATTGCTTAACCCTATAAGCCCAACCTAATGTTCCTTCTCATCCGATGAATTTTTCAGGAACCCTAATTAACACAGGGGAAACTGGCGTAGTTATTTCCCCCTTTATCGCCTTACTTCCCGTCCGAAAGTCGCGAAAGGACCTTTGATTCCTCGCTACCCTTCCCAATGACGTCTCTGCTGGCGTGCATTTGTGCAGACACATCCCTCTGTTGAAGATCCAGTGCCTACCCCCTTGGTATATTATACCATAAAAATGTCGGTCATCATCTCGACCAGCTAGTAGTTGTTGTACTTGTTGCTATTTGTGTTGTTGTCGCTGCTGCTGTTGCTTGTCATCTCGTTGTTGCCACTAGGGTTGAAAATCTTCAACCCCTGGTTCCGGTTCAAAAGCTTCAGTCATGGGTCCTCACCCTTGTTATTCTTACGCTAACATAATAAAGCTAATCAAAAATTCAATAAGAGCGAAAGAAAAACTTTCCAGAAAACTCTGTCACTAACACCTTCTAAGTCCAGTGACCGCAAACGAAAGTAATAGGCGAAATTTAACTTCAAAAAAATAAATAATCTCTTTATTATTTTTAATCTTAAAACTACTTAATGATCTTAAGTTCTTAAATTTTCTTAATCGAAAGAAACTTCTCTCCTCTACTTTCACATAACTTAACTGGGAACTTTATTTAATTCAAACTTATTCTTATCTGAACTAATCCTTAATAGTTATTCCAAAAAAAAAAATTAAACTTATAAACAGACTTAAAGTCCAGAGAAAATCGCAAGTGACTATCGACAAAGTGTCGCATATACCTACATTCAGAAGGATACATAAGAACTATAAACATGAAATCTCAAAAAAAAAACTAAAGAAAAATTTATAAACCTATTAAGTCTCTAAGTAGAAAAACTGCTACCAAGATGTTATATCGAAACTTCATAATGTTCTTGATTAATCTCAAGAAGTATTATATATATATATACTGCATACGCAATTCCAAAAAAAATAGTGAGTGGGACCTTATTCAGGTCCAATATTAGTGAGGGTGGTAATACACCCTAAAAATGAAATGATTAAAAGAAAATACTTTTTCTCTGCCTCAAAGAATCGATAAAATCCTAATATGTACCAACATAATAGCATTTCGTCGAATCGTCGTGATCAAAAAAAATCTTTTATCACTTAGTTAATTTTGAACGTAAGTCAATATAAAGAAAAATTAAAGTGTGTACGACCAGTAGTCGTTGTGAATCAAACCCCCCAAATCCCAACAAAATCAAAGAAAGTAATTATTCTGATACGCACCAAAATCTTGGTTGTTCAGATTTATACCACGTCAATTATAAATGAATTAAGAATCAATAAATAAAATTATAAAAAGTCAATATATTTTAATATGATTTATAAAGGACAATATAGTTAAGCATCATATAATCATGTAAATAAAAAAAAAGGTAAATATTAATTGCTCAGGGGTATGGTCGTGAGAAGGTGCACCCTATCATAAACCTTCCTAACAAGTCAAAGTAAATTACAGGTAAAATCAAAAAGGTAAATATTTATTGTAGACAAAATTTATTTTTATTGTTAACTTCTTTTATTTGTTTCAGGATCAGCTGGTGTTGTGTGTGTGTTCTTTGTTGCAAAAAAAAGCATAGGTGGACAACATTGATTGGCAATCATGTACGACACGATGCGTTCAATACGAATGAAGCCAGAGCTATAATCGTTGAATTTGTTACACACAATTATCATCACTACATAAGTAATGTTTTTTTTTGATTATTTTTGTTGTGCACATAAGAGTGCTAATGATTCTAAATCTCTTTTCTTTTTTTTTTTTTGAGAGACTGGTTTTCGGACTAAGATAATACAAATCTTGGACGGCGGTACTTCTTTACAAATGAAAAGTAGGTATCAAAAATTTTATGTTAATAATTAGGACATTCAAATCTGATCTTTTCTTTTACTCTTTTTTTTACAGGTATTGTTACCGTGAGTATTTGAAGGTAAATGTATTTTCACTATACTGACTAAGTACCGTTCCAATGAAAATAACAAAATCAATGGTTAAATACACAAACATTGAATTAACCGTCAGTTAATGAGTTTCTTTTTTTTTTTGTTAAATTTTATTAACAATTTGGCAGATAAGAAAAATTTAGGTGTTCAGGACTTTTTTTTTTTTTTTTTTTTTTTTTTTATTTTATTCTACTCCGTAGATAAATCTACGAAGTAGAGACACATATAAGCACTAGCAACTTAGACTATCGGCTTGGACAACACAAGAGAAATAGACTGATACATGATAGAGACATACACAACAGAAGAAAGACAGAACAGAGAACAGATGCCAACAGCACATGGGTAGCACATGAACGGTCACCCATCCAAGTACTAACCACGCGCAATGATGCTTGATTTCGCTGATCTATTGGGAAGCGATGCATTTTTTCATTTTTAATTCATTTTTTATTTTTTCATTTCCTTATATCTATCTTAATGCTAGACAAAAAATCTTAAACAACTAGCTTACATATTAACTTAACTAACTTACTGGCCCCATGCGGGCGCTCTAAATTAAACTATGACTATACTTAAACAATGCCTTTCGACGTAAAATATATATATTTATATTTAAAATTCGTGATTACTTAAAACTAACGAGAAAATTATTGAAAAAAAAACTCATTATCCATATCTTTTTTTTAATTTTTTTATAAAACTTAAAGCTACCCTTTACCTAATTAAAACTAATTAAAACTACCTTTAAGCTACTAAATAAAACTAACTTAAACTACATTATATCTAATTACAACTACTTAAAATAACTTAAAAACTAGAACAGCCACCAGCTTTTTTTTTTTTTTTTTTTTTTTTTTCTTGTGCATACGCATATGCACACTCGCGTACGCCCATACACATGTATATATGTACATATACATATATACATATATACATATATATTCGCAACAGCAAGTACCCACATACAAGTACATTTACTTATGTACTTTTTTTTTTTTTTTTTTTTTTTTTTTTTGGTGCCACCGTCACTGTTCCACCTACTCTACCTATATTTACCTTAGAACTATGTAAGTCGGCCAAAGCAACAATATGGTCAACTTTCAATATCACGGTGGTCACCCAACCACCAGAACTTTTTGACTTGCTTAACTAAGTCCTTTCTGTCCCGAAGGGGCACAGCTTGGGAAGCGATGCTTTATCAAAGCCAAGGCCGTTGACAGCTATTGTCTTTTACTCATGACGATATGAGACGCTTATTTGATCGTTTTTAGGTAGAAATTTTATCATATATATATATAAAGAGATACACTTTTCGCAAATATAATTATAGGAAAATTATTAAAATTCCATACCTGTGTTTCTGTTATTTAGAAACAAACCCTTTATACACATATTTTACTCCAGTGGACTGGTCTTGATGATCTTCGATGAATTCTGCACTTTTATATTTTCCAGAACTGATGATATTGGTTCGTTCACTGTTCCCAAGTGAAAATAAACGTTAGCCGCTTAACGTGTTATCTACACTGAGTTTGGTTACATATAACCAGGTGTGCTGATGTGAATATTTCCAGGTCGAAATTTTTCATCAAATCGCAGAATTCCAACAAAAAAGATGACGTGATCAAAATTCACTTCGTGATGTATCTCAAATAATGCGTCTGTGATTAAAGCCAGACGGCTATTTCACAGATGTGGACAGAAATCTGTACCTGCGATTTTTTTGGGTGGACTGTGGGCGCTTCCTTTCTGCCTTGGTACACCCACATCCACGACGAATCGCTTTGACCACACCTGATGTTTGAACAGCTGCCTGTTAAATGAAAATTTTCTTTTAGTATATTATATTGGCAAAATTATTAAATTTGTATGTATGTTTTTCTATCAAAATTTACAAATTCTCAACAACCACTACCACCATCTAGCTTCTAAACTATCCAACGTAGACTTATTGTGAATTCTATGTTTTACCCTCGTGTCTTGCTTTTCTTTTAGGACACTTTTGAGTCTTTTACGCCTCTGAAAATTTTTTCAGGACGCATGTTAGTGGACTCGTATGTCCAGACACACACACAAAAAACACATTTCTTGAGACCACGTCTCGCTAATTACCTGGCTTTATTAATGAATTATAACCACTTTTCGAATACACCATCTACTTTCACAGGGATGAACCTAAATTAACCCCGTCTGTGTGTAGTTTATCTCAACTTCTCTTGGCGCTTCCAATTGGATTTGAGGTTATGATGATTTTGGTCTGGTTTTGGTCTGGTTGAATTTGCGATTAATATGTCACACCAAGTTGCTTGGAATATATTATTTTGTATGGGGAATGCAGCGCCGGATTGGTCTGCTTCCCTGCCCGTATGGCAATACGCGAAAATTTCTTTTAAACTAGGTGTTTTGTGACAAAAAAAAATTAATAAAAAAAAAAATTCTTGCAAAAAATTATTTTGTTCGGCGAATTTTTATTGGTCTATTTATGTGGAATTATGTATTAATTTACACTATCTTGGACCAACGAAATCATTACCTTTTTTCCCTTAGTTATTCCTTTTTTTTCTATTTTTGCTCCAGTTCTTTATTCGACGTATGACAACTTGATTTTTGTATCGCTTTTTATTGGGCAAATCCGTCAGAATTTTTTTTTTTAAACTTTAGATTATACACTTTGCAAATTATTCCTCTTATTTTTAACCAAAGATGTTTTATGTTAGACGTTTAAATCAGAAAAGAAATTTACCTTCCATTTTTGATCCACCCTTAGCTGATTTTTATAATTGGCCAATTGGATTCTTTACGAAGATTGTCGTCAGTCGATAAGAGTGAACTACACCGTAGATAAGATTGCTCCTTTTCCGTCTGATCTAGTACTAGTCAGAATTCTACTACTATCTTACAAACTGTTTATATGTAGCGTCTCGAGGAGTATCAAATCAAGTTTTAGATGTTCTTTTTACTAATTCTAGATAAAAATAATTATTACTCATAAAGATTGTGAGTGTCACGTAAGTATTTATGGTATGAACTACATGATTTTTATTTTCTTTTTCAGATTTAGAATTTAATGACGTTTCGGGTTGAACCTCGGGTAAGTGTGAAATTTATAATCATAGATAATTCGTTTGCTGATTCGAACATGAATGTTCGGAGTTAACTAAGGATCAAAAGTAACTATTGAAGTCGCTAGTCCTCGACTATGTTCGTGAATTTGCGTGAGTAACATTTATCTTTTGGAACTTTATCTAAGTTATTTGAACATTAACTCGTAATTCAATAAATATTAAGTTTATTGAGAAAATTCTGTCAATCGGTTAAAACATCGGTTCAATAACCATTTGCAATTGTAACACGAATATACTAATGGCTACGTCATTCGTTTGAACGTCATTCACTGACTGTCTTGGTGTTTTCACTAACCTCTAGATTATTTTTTTTTTACTTGTGAGTTCGAGCATATGACGTTGATAGCTACTGAGTATGACCTGAACCTAATTTAATATTACATATTTGGAGCTTCCTTTGCTTCAGATCATTAAATTCTCAACTCCTGTCAATTTCAATACTTCTATCTTTGAGTTTCTCGTTCGGACTCAACAACAAAATTTTAACTAACTCTAACTTATTGCTTTATATACTTATTTATACTGTTCTCTTTCTAGTTCTTAACTCAGCTACGTTAATCTGAAAATCTGTAGTTACCAATTACATTTAGATCTATATTCATCCTGAGTGGAAACTATTGTTGGTTTGACTAATTTTCTTCAATATCATTAAATCTGACTTTTTTGCTATGGTTTATGGTGGGTAATATATTTTTATGAGAAATTATAAATTTTGGACATACACATAAATTTTACCACGTCCAAAAGGGGATAACTCGACTTCAGTTCGTTCGAGTGTAGTACAATTTCTCCATGGCCCGCCATTGTGGTGTTCTGTCATTTCGTTGAGTTTCTTCGTCTCTCGTGCCATATCTATCCACCCCTGTGATACTCTTTGTCACTAAATGGATTTGCCTCCATTTGCCTCCATTTGTCTGACATTGCTATAAAAGGTTCGCGAAAATATTTTTGCTACAAGGACTATGCCCTTTTCGTGTTTCTATTCACCATCCGGTAGAGGTAGTGATGAAAGTCGAAAATATGGTAAGTATTTTGAGTTATCTGTGGTGTAGTTCGAATATACCACGATATTACGTTGTTTTTACCAGGGTGTTGGAATACTCTCGGAAAACGAAATGTTTTGATAAAAAAAAAAATTTTAAAATGGTAGGAATGATAAAATATTCTTAATGTATTCTCTCAATAATATTGTTCTCTGTCGTGGTGGCTGAGATGGCTTTTCCTACAGCATATCGGATTGTTTCTGTGGCTCCTGCATTATTTGGAGATAACTCCAACAAGTGGGAAATAGCATCCTGCATTTTGACGTGTCGGGCGCTATCGAGGATAATTTTATATCTTTTATTAATACCTTGCTTTAAGAAAGCTAAACCTCTTCGTTCGTTAGCTAAAGTCAGCGTTTCCCTAGCTTGTTCCCCTTGAATACTAATTTCCAATTCTGTCATTTTTGCTATTAGATCTTCAACTTCTGATACGAATTCTCTCATCGGCCTATTTTTCTGACGTGATCTGTCTAATTTTAATTGTATGCTTTCTACTGTTTCCCTATCTCCACATTTTTCTGTTATATTGGCTTTTAATTGTTCTAAGTTTTCAGGTTTGAGTAAGCCTAGTTCTGTTAACGCCTTACCCTGTATTTTGCACTTCAATAAAAATTTAATTAGAATAGGTTTTGACGTGTCGTTCAAATATTTTCTGTTCGTTTGTTGACGGTTTCACAGTTAAGCACTGGCAACTTTTGTGCCTTACTGTAGTCAAAGTCTGTCATTTTGTCTACTGGTTTTCTTTCTGCCTGATTAATTTTTACATCTAATTCTTCTGTAATTTTGTCTATTGTTTTTGTTTCTGCCTGATTAATTTTTACTTCTAATTCTTCTGTATCTGATCCTATTTCCGATTCTGAATCTGCATTAACTTCTTGCATATTCCGATTTATAATTTCTTTTGAGAGTTCCTTATATTCTTTTGCTTCAGTAGTTAATTTTGCTAAATACTCGTGTTCTGCTTTAGTGAGATCCTTTTGATTACAAATTGTAAATTCCTGAATGAACTCAACCCATAAATTTGAAATTTCTTTTAATTTGGAGTTAGCTCCTTTTGCTTTCCTTTTACGGTTTGGAGTCTTTTTAAAATTTTTTTAAATTTTTTTCAAATTATCTAAAGCTATTTCTAGTAGGCTGAAGTCCATCAAGAGATTTATGTACGTTTACCTAAACCGGTTTAAAAGATCATAAGAAGGATTAAAAGAAAAAATGGTTAAAAAAAAAGATTATTTTTGCTTTATTTTACTTTAAATATTACACTGACATTCTTCGTTTGGAAACATTATTTTCTATAATTTGCTTCCTAATTTAGAATTGCTTTTACCCATAACAGAATGATTTTCAAAAAAATGATTTTTTAACCTATAGTAATAATAACTAATGATTTTCTTTAATGCTCCTGATACTACTTCCGGCTCTGGATCCCGTCTCGTATTTGTGTTGTTATTTTGCTGAACAATTTTTGGAAATCGTTCTCAGCCTGCTTTTGCTTCTTTTTGTTATTTGTCTTCTCTAGGCGTGGGTTCTTCTTTTTTGTTTTTATAGCTTCAAGGAAATTTTGTCGTTCTAATTGGCTTATACTAGGCAGATTTGCCAAACGATTAAGGTTTCGTAGTTCTTGCTTATTAATTTCCCGTCTACCACCACGGGATTTCTTCTGTTCGGGCACTACGATGGTCGGGGCCCTGTGTTGTTTGACTCGCTTTCTATACTCTTTAATTGTCAGAGGGCGAGGGCCAATAGTTCTGTCTTCGATCGGTGTTTTTGACTGGTTCCCCCTCTCTAGGATGTTTTTGGCTTCTGCGAGATGTTTTGCGGCCGCTGCTAGGTCGCTCTGGGTTGTCATAATTTTTTTTTTTTTTTTTATTTGACTATGTACTCTTGAAATCGCTGCCTTCCAACTACCAAATCACCAAGCATTCACTGCTGTAGGCTCAAACCTCTTCGCACTAACTGCAAAGTTGAGGTATGGTAGTGGAAACGACTTTGAACTTCTTTGGAATAGTCGTCGGCTCAATGCCTTATATTAACAAAACCAGAGATATTTATTTCCAAATTCATACCCTATTTATACAACTTCAATAAGCTCTGATTGTGGTCATCGAACAGTCGACCACACTTCGATATCCGATTATAATGCTGCATTATCACATTCTTTTGGGTGAGCGCCAATAACCTATATCATAAACAAATACTCATACCCAAAGACTATTGTTATGTCATAAACAGTGCGCATGCAGTCAAAGCAATATGGTCCCTTATTACTTCTGTCGGCTGGCAGTGGCCTGTCGTTGGGAATCATATCGTTCTGAGTACAATGCACTCCAATGATACACAAGCAAGTCAAGTGTTATGTATTTCTATGCAGTGCAACTGAATGTGAGAGGATCGGATATCGAGGCACAGCCGAGGGTTGACAACCTGTTAATAGTTTTAGAGCAATTAATTAAGAGGTCGTTGGCTGTGACTCCTTCACAGGTCGTTAAAATCAATAAAAATGGCTTATTTTGCGATACAAAAATTATTTTAGTCAAAATAATTATTTTTTGTCCTATTATTTAGAGTTCCGGAAGTACAACTTTGGTGTTGTTTTTTGGCCCAACCGTGGAAATAAGTCCAAAAATATAGACCCCATGACCAAGTTTGACATTTCCTCTATTCAACAGCATATTTACCTTGTAAATCGGTCCAGTGATTGCTGAAACACTGACGGATTAAGATTGGTCGTTAAAATCATTAAAAAAGATTTAATTTGCGATACTAGATATTTTAAGATACTAAAGTATCTTAGATTGCTTTTCTCGTGTGTACTTGAACGCTCCCAATGTCAACTTTTGACATCCACGATAATGCAGTTTCAAAAACGGATCGATAATGCAGCTCATTCATCGGATTCAATAATAGAATTTTATGCGAATGCGTTTCCACTGCGGATCTAACCGACTCCCGGGGAGTGAAATTTTGCGGATTCAGTAATAGGCATGAATATCTATGGAATTACTCAGGTTCACTGGTCGTGAAGTTAGCATACCAACAACTGAACTGGAATAAACTCCAACAAAAGATACCATATTTGAATTACTATATAACAATATCAAACTATCATTACTATTAAAATAATAAACAAAGTTATATTAATTACTTAAATAAAAAAAAAAACAAATTCAAAAACATTTACTCAATCTGCCCAGCAATTGGATCAATCAAGTGCATTTAGCTTGCAACTTTATGTACTAAACAAACGGCTGAGATGTGTCCCATTTGTTGTCGCTGTTTCTTTGTCAAACATACAGCACTGTTTTTTGAAATAGGTGCTATCTCTACCGAGTAAGTGAATTTGTAGTTAGATATATTGATGTGTATATCTGTGGAAATGAGGCGCTTTGAGTTTGAAAGACGTATTGGCACTACAGTTTTGAGGAAGTCCACCATTTTCCGTGCCTGATTATCATTTGCGTATTTTTTTATTATTTGCATAGTAAAATTCTTAACCACCATGAGCCTGCTTTATACCAAGCGTGTTTTCGTGAGCTTTGTGCTTCATAATCAACTGTTCAAGGTAGAAAAATGTTTTTTTTTATTTTCTGAACGCTGTATAACTTGTACCAGATATTTCCAAAAGTCTTTGGCTTCGGACCGGTGGCAATTGTTGTTGTGAATTCAACGACAAATACCTGCTGCAATACGGTCCCACCAACAATTTTGCCATGGACGGTAAGTTTGACTTTTATGCGTTTGGAGTGGGGTTCGGTCCAAATGAAACCCGCATCTACTTACTTAACTTTTTTGAGGCCACTCAACTTTTTCAAACATAGTGCAAGCAGTTCCCGTGACTCCAACGGGCATGAAAACCATTCCCAGGGCGGCTGTAAATATCGCTCGCAGTTTCTGCAGAAATGAAGCACAGCTTGTTTGGGAACTCCCGCTGTAATGTCGATGTGATTTCGCAGACAGGTGACACATGTTTGAAGAATTTGGTGGAATCGCATAACCACAGTCACAGCAGAGACTAATAAATAATTCTGGCGATATAACTAAACGAAATAATAAAGTATGTATCAAAAAATGTTCTTTATCTTCAACAAACTTACCTAGATCTAATGCTTCTGAAAAACCAACTTTTCATGCATTTCCGACGTCTGTAAATAGATTAAAAAACATTGTTACTCGTATGTCAGGACTACAAATTTTTTTTAAATTTCAACTTAAAAATGTAGTTTAAGCGATAGTTTTAAAGCACGAATGACATTCTTCGAAAACAGTTCGATCGCCACCAGCTAATATAATTAGCATGCTATCTTCCGCTTCTTGCTTTTGTAGTGTTCGCACTACAAATCATCCTATCCATATTCATCCACGGTGGTCTCTCTTCACAAGAATCACATCTTTTTCCCATGATAATGATCGTTTCACATTTATTTCATAAGATTCATTTGCCCACTGACAATATCAATGAATCGTGTGTATCTAAACATAAACATATGTCATCAATAGGTACCTAAACTCATTCTGCCTAACAGCTGACTAATATACAATTTGCATTACATATTTCAAGTGTTCTTGGTAATGGATATCTAATATCCGCTTCCAAGGGCAAACACTGAAAATATGGGTCAGCGTAGTGCTACACAGAATGAAGTGTCAAATATCTGTTGATGAATGAATGACGGAGGTACACTATACTATATTGAGGGCAGTATTACGAAATATTGAAGTGACGAAATAGTCATTGGAAATGCAATGTGTATTTAATATGAATGACCTACACAACAGTGCAGCAAATATAAATGTTGTGGAAGGGATGATCGCTCTGGATGATGACTCTTTGCATTTTAAAGAATGGTTGAAGAGTCAGAGTTAAGTCGATTGACCAACGAAAAGGTTCAAATCGTATATCATAAAATAAAAGGTTCAATCATATATAATAAAATAAAAGGTTCGATCATAGATAATAAAATTAATAAATAATATAATAAATAAACACTATTGTTATTTTCCTTTTAACTTACTCTCCGTTCCTCACTCTTCTCGAAGCGATTCGAAAGCACGGTGAGCGAACGCAACAATTGGTGGCAGCGGTGGGATACCCAAGTAAAATCCCTCTACCAAGAAACAAGAGCATCGTATATCTTGATGCGTCTCTGGGGCTTTACACCAGATAAAGTGAAAAAGAAAAGTGTTTTAAAGTGAAAAAAAAGTGTTAAGAGTGGAAGAAAAAGGGGTTTAAGTGTGGAAAAAGACCCAGAGATTTAAAAAAAAAAAACAAAACAAAGACCTGGCGAATTCCTTAAAGAGTACTTAATACAAGCGAAGGCAGTGTTAAAATAAAAAAAAAAAAGAACATAAAAAAAAATCCAGGACAGCAGCTGCAAGAACAATACCAGGAGCAACAATAGCGCGAAAATTGGTGGCAGAAAAAAAATATAGTGTTAAAAAAAAATTTTTGTTTGTTTATATTAAACTTATTCCTTTTCTTTTTATACGGTTTTCCTTAACCGTTTTTCCTTTTTTTTAAATTTTGATTTCGTTGCAAAAATTCCTCGTTTACAAATTACGAGGAAGGCAACTAAAGAGGCTAACACTATTGCTGATCTCTTTGCAAATTTACCTTTTCATACTTTTGACTGGGTTGTAAAAAAGGATATAGCTATGGACATTAAGATAGGTATAACTGATGTCTTCAACATCGTTCCTATTTTTGATGGAAACCCTAAACTAGCTAAGTTTCTTTCCTGCGGAGATATCCTTTTCTGTTCCATAAAAGAAACTGACCAACCGGCGTTTCTGGAAATTGTGAAAACTAGGCTACATGGTTCTGCCTTTGAGTTGACACAACACCATTCAATCCCTAATTGGAAGAGCCTAAAAGAAAAATTAGAGGCTGAATTCAAGGAAGTGAAAACTCGGTCCTCTGCTCACAATGAACTGGTCACCATGAACCAACGTTTCAAAGAAGCTGTTAAAGAATTTGGTGAGCGTGTTCTTGTAGCTCTTAATTCTTTAAACTCCGCTACTTTTGCCACGACCAGCGATGAATCGGTACGATCTTTCCTTGTAACAGAAAATCGAAAATTGGCAATACAAGCTATTGAAGATGGCTTGAAAAACGAGCAGGTAAAACTTATTACGAAAGCTTATGGGGGTTTCGATAAAAAAAAAACTATATCGCATGCGGAAGGTCATGCTGCTCGTATAAATCACAGCTCTTCTTTTTCAAGCTTTACAAATCCTGTTAGTAACCAAAGGCTAAGGCTTTGCAATATCTGTAGTAAGCAGGGACATACACAGGATACTTGTTATAAAAACAACCAGTTTCCCAGTTTTTCTAAAGAGAAACCGGTAAAAACAGAAACACATTTTATAACCTGTGATTATTGTCGAAAACCCAACCACTCTATAAATAATTGCAGAGCTTTCGCAAATCAAACTTCCTCATATAGCAATAATCAAGAAAGAAAAAACCCGTTTAAAAATAATGTCCGACACTACAACGTGGCACCAGGATATGGTAATTGGCAATCGGGCGAGAACTTTTATCCTCAGCAACACGATTCGGGAAACGAATGCGTTCGGGAGGAGACAAGCGGCAACCCCTCTCGAGTAAATACCACTGCCGATATACACCAGAACAAAATATAAATCTTAAGTTCCACATATCGTTCTGTTCTGAATTCAGAGAGCCAACGATACGTATTCAGTTAAGTCCATCAAACAAAAAATATACTACATTACTTATTGATACGGGAGCAGACATAAGCCTTTTAAAAAATAATTGTTCTTTAGAAAGGAGTAACGAACTTTAAACAATATCAACCTTATCCGGGGAGTCATTACAAACCCTGGGGATGATTCATGGTAATTTGGAATTTAAAAGTGCAGATCACACGATGATTTTGAAACATCCTTTCTATATACTTACCGATCAGATAAATTTACCATATGACGGTATAATAGGAAACGACTTTCTATCAAAATTTAAATGTGTAATAAATTACAAAGAAAAATCTATAATAATTCCACAATACAAAATCAATTAAGTTGAGAAAAGGGAGCCATTGTCTACGGATAATGAAGGTAAGCATCTAGTAGAAACATGCAATTCTATAAACGGGGCCTATAGCCAGAGCTGTGACGAGTCGCTATGTGTATCAGGATCTACCAACCCAGATTTCAATATAAAAATAGAAAATCTATTCGAAAATTATATTACTTTAAAACAACGTTGTGAACAAAAAATTCAAATTCCATTTAAGCATAACAAAGATTCGATTATATATAAAAAAGAAATTATACCAGGTATATATCTTGCCGAAACTGTCGTGAAACCTGAACAAAAATTGGTCAAAGTTTTAATTCTGAATACGTCAGAAAACGAAGAAAGAATTAATATAAACAATATTCTGACTTAAGGCTTACGGCATTGAAATTTGAAATGTCATCCCATTCGGATGACATTTCAAATTTCAATGCCGTAAGCCTTAAGTCAGAAAAAGACCCCGTGAAAAATAGATTACAAAAAATTACTTCCTCCATACAACTTGAACACTGTAATAAGGAAGAGAAAACTACAATATTAGGACTATGTAGAGAATACAATGACCTTTTTCACTTTGTGGGAGACCACCTCACTTATACAGATATAATGTATCACGAAATAAAAACTGATACAAATAAACCACCCCTTTTTGTTAGACCATATAGACTTCCTGAAAGTCAAAAACAGGAAAT
The DNA here is from genome assembly GCA_951217065.1 of Baccha elongata. Classification (NCBI taxonomy): domain Eukaryota; kingdom Metazoa; phylum Arthropoda; class Insecta; order Diptera; family Syrphidae; genus Baccha; species Baccha elongata. The sequence continues at coordinate 1,504,547 of CATNUY010000120.1, read as the reverse complement.
TCAAAAACAGGTAAGCGAAATGCTGGAAGATGGTATAATAAGACCAAGTTCTAGTCCAGGGTGCCAAACGATGGAGAGTTGTAGTAGATTTCCGAAAATTAAACGAAATTACAGTCGGAGACGCATATCCTATACCAAATATTTCTGACATTTTGGATCAACTAGGCAGAGCAAAATATTTTAGCACCCTTGATCTCGCTAAGGGATTTCATCAAATTCTAGTTAGCGAAGAAGACAAATCAAAAACAGCATTTAGTACACCCTACGGACATTACGAATACAATCGTATGCCGTTTGGTCTGAAGAATGCACCAGCAACTTTTCAAAGAACTATGAATAACGTTCTAATGGGATTACAAGGAATACATTGTTTTGTTTACGTCGATGATATAGTTGTATATGGATATGATCTAAACGATCACAATATAAAATTGAGAAAAATTTTCGACCGACTACGTAAGCACAATCTTAAACTACAACCAGATAAATGTAATTTTGTTAAAAAGGAATTGATTTACTTAGGACACATTGTTTCTAAAGAAGGTCTTAAACCCGATCCAGAAAAAATCAAAGTGGTTAAAACTTATCCTATACCGAAAAATCAAAAGGGAATTAAATCGTTTTTGGCTTTTGTTGGCTATTATAGACGATTCATTGATAACTTTTCCAGTATAGCCAAACCATTGACAAAATTACTCAAAAAGAACATCACGTTCAAATGGGACGTCTTTTGTGACGAAGCGTTTAAGATCTTAAAGGAACAAATTATTAATCCTCCAATTGTAATATAACGGGTGATTTTTTAGCTGGTTTGGTTTTGGCAACACTGGTTTTGACAGCTGACGTGTGTTTAGTACCTTGTGTCACTGTCAAACAGCTTCAGTTTGGTTTGCAATTTAACCATGGATCGTCTTACAAATGAACAACGCTTGCAAATTATTGAATTTTACTATCAAAATTCGTGCTCGGTTCGAAATGTTCGAAATGCTTTTTTATCGAAAAATTGTGTTCAGCGATGAGGCTCATTTTTGGTTGAATGGGTACGTAAATAAGCAAAATTGCCGCATTTGGAGTGAAGATCAGCCAGAAGCATTGCAACAGCTACCAATGCATCCCGAAAAAGCCACTGTTTGGTGCGGTTTATGGGCCGGCGGCATTATTGGGCCATATTTCTTCAAAGATGATGCGAATCGCAGCGTTACTGTCAATGGTGAACGCTACCGAGCGATGATAACAAACTTTCTTTTGCCCGAAATGGAAGTTCTTGACTTGCATGATATGTGGTTTCAACAAGACGGTGCCACATGCCACACAGCACGCGAAACAATGGCGCAATTGCGAGGCGAGTTTGGTGAACAGTTAATTTCACGTTTCGGGCCGGTCAATTGGCCGCCTAGATCGTGCTATTTGACACCATTAGACTATTTTTTGTGGGGATATGTCAAGGCTAATGTCTATAGGGACAAGCCCGCTTCGATTGAAGCACTGGAAGCCAACATCCATGCATTCATTCGTGAGATACCGGCCGATAAGTGTGAAAGAGTATGCCAAAATTGGACTCAGCGGATGGGCTACCTGAGACGCAGCCGCGGTCAACATTTGCATAAAATTATCTTTAAACATTAAATTGCAAGGTTCAAACTATCGATTCAAATAAATATTTCATTCATTTTTTTGAATTTTTTGTGTTTTAAAAAAAAAAAAAGTTTTAAACCTCTTAAAAAATCACCCGTTATAATGATTTCGAAAAAGTGTTTGTAGTTACAACTGACGCCAGTGTCGTAGGTATAGGCGCTGTACTTTTGCAGGGTGAAATTGGACAAGATAAACCAATTTGTTTTGCCAGTTGAACACTGAATGATAATTAGACTGGATATACTACCACTGAAAAAAATTATTAGCCATTGTCTTTGCAGTTAACCAATTCCGACCCTACCTCTATGGTCAAAAATTCATAATATGTACATACCATAAGCCTTTAGAATGGCTTATGAAATTAAAAAAACCCAATGACTAGATTAGCTAGATGGAGAATTTTACTCTCTGAATACGAATACTCGATAAAATACAAACCTGGTAAAATAAATTCAAATGCAGACGCATTAAGTCGTATACCTATCGAGCCAAAAGATAATGTCATGGTAATAACGCGGAACCAAAAGAAAATATTGGAAACAGAAAAAACAAATGAACATGTTAATCCAATCGAATCATCTCAAAACGAAATACAGATAGTTTCTAGCTTTTCATTAATAGAAAAGGACGGTGAAATCCATCAAGACAAAAAGCTTCCTCTCAAAATAATAATATTGCCTTTAGTAGATTCGCCAGACGAGAAAGTGCTCCGGAATTTAATACCAAACTTTGTAAAACCAGACATATTCAAGATTCTTAAAACCGAGTTTTATCATGTAGTCACATTACCAATACCTATTAAAAGTTCCAGAGATGAATTTGAAGCAGAAAAATGCCTGACGTACTTAAAAAATATAATAGAAAACAAAAATTTTAAGCTATTCGGTTTCTCGGTACCAAACTTAGATAACAACACAAAAAATAATTTCAAAATATTAATAGAAAAAGTTTTCGAGAAAGAACACATAACGATCTTTTTATATACAAACAAAAGAATTACTCTAAGCAATCCGGGTATTATACGAAAAGCTATTTTCGAATACCACGATTCACCTTTCGGAGGCCATCAAGGTGTGTCACGAACGTTAAAAAGAATCAAATACAAATACTACTGGCCTACAATGACACAGGATATTACGAACTATATCCGCAAATGCGCTTCATGTCAACTTAATAAAAGTAGGAGAAATCCTCCCTTGCCAATGGAGATTACAACTACCAGTTCAAGACCATTTGAAAGAATTGCTTTAGACATAGTCGGTCCCCTGCATGTAAGTCATAATGACCAAAAATATTTATTAACCTTTCAAGACGACCTTACAAAATTTTCTGAAGCATTTGCTCTTCCTAATGCAGAAGCTCTTACAGTAGCAAGAGTCTTTACTGAAAAAATTGTATGTCAGCACGGCATTCCATCATCGTTATTAACAGATCAAGGCGCAAACTTTCTTAGCGTCATGTTCAAAGAGATATGTTCACTACTGAAAATAAAAAAATTAAACACAGCACCATATCACCCAGAAACTAATGGAGCTCTTGAACGAAGCCATAAGACCTTGATTGAATATTTACGACATTACGTTAATAAATATCCGCTTACTTGGGACACATGGACTCCCTATGCAATTTTCGTTTACAACACAACCCCTCACTCTAGTACAGGGCTAACACCTTATGAACTGCTTTACGGATTTCCACCTAACCCTTAGTTCACTAGCCCAATCACCTAAAATTTGTTACAACTACGATAACTATGCTAATGAGTTAAGAGCACGCTTGCAACATGGGTATCAAGCTGCAAGAGAAATTCTTATACACAAAAAGGGAGCATCAAAAAAATATTTCGATAAAAAATCTCACTTTAAAAGTTTTAACGTTGGTGACAAAGTTCTTTTAAAAAACAACGCTAGACAAAACAAATTAACCTCCTTGTGGGTCGGGCCTTATGAAGTCTTGAAAATACTATCCACAGAAAACACTATAATTCGAGTAGGAAGAAAAACAAAAGTAATTCACAATAACAATTTCAAATCTTTTAACGAATAGTAAAAAAAAATTCTATTAAGCCTTCAGCTGTCAGTGAACTTTCGTTGGGGAAGGTCCCCTCTGTGTAGTGCGTCGATCGTCCGTTGCCCGTACGCGTCTTTTTTGAGTCTTGTGCCTAGTCGTGTTATTTATTTGTTCCTATAAATTTCAAAAAAATAAATAAATATCAATAACAAAACGAAAAAAAAAAAAAAATAGCAAAAAATAGCAAACAAAAAAATATTAACAGTGATGAAAAAACAATAAACCACGCCACCCTAAAATCAATACAATAAAACAAAAACAACAAACAGCCAATAACCAACAAAAAAAAACAATAACTCATGATAAGCCATCTCAGCATAGCACAGTGAGTACCATCCTTCACTTTCCCCTTTTCTCTTACAATCGCATGGCCTAGCAAGTGTATCAAATTGCATTGGTTTTATAACTAATACCATTGATACACAGGCTACGTCATCGTTGATAACAGATTGTTGACAAAAAAAAAATTTACTGTTTTGCATTAACAGGGCCGGATTCGATTCTTGTCACTAATAAGGCATAATACTAGTGGTGGCGTGTGTCGAATAGCATTCTGTGGTTCAACTCAGTAATATTTTTTCTTATAGTCTTTGTCTGTTTTAGTTTTTGTTATTCTTTTATTTGTAATGGCTGGAAATTTCAGGGTAGATTATTGTAATATTCGTGGGCTTAGAGCGAATTTTCTTTCTGTGTACTCCCATACTGCTTTAAACAGGCCAGCTGTATTGGCACTAAGTGAAACCCAAGTAGGTGAGGATTCCGATCCTACCGAATTCTTTATTCATGGGTATAACTTGGTGCCATTATTCTTTTCCCACCATGGTCTCGCCATATACATTAGGAATGATGTTGCTTATCAGTTTTTGCCACAATATGGTCTCTGCACCAATTCTTTTTTCAATTTTATGTGGTTTAAATTTTCCGTGAATAAGCAAATCATTCACTATTGCTTCCTTTATCGAAGCCTCAATCTAGACAGAGTGTTAACTTCTCGTGAATTTGATGCTTTGTCTGATTCCATCCAAAGAATTGTTTCGTCCTATCCTCGCACTGAAATCGTTGTTACGGGCGATTTCAATGTACACAATTCTTCATGGCTTCAACATTCGGGCCAGGCAACACTAGAAGGAGTGTGTGCTAAGATTTTTAAACTACCTAACTCAGTTGGTCAACGAGCCCACTCGAATATCGAACGTGGTAGGTCGAGCAGAAAACACTCTTGACTTGTTTCTTACCTCTGACCCTGGTAAGTACACTATTAGTGTTCTATCTCCTCTAGGCACATCTGACCATTGTGTCATATCAGCAAATTTCTCGTGTAAAAACTCTCCAGTTAAAGAAAGAGCTCCTAAGAGAATCATTTGGCAATACGAGAAAGCCAACTGGGACGGTCTCAATAATTATTTTAGGATCTTTAACTGGTCACTATGCTTCCTCGATAGTGACGTTGACGCCAGCGCTGATATGATCACAAGTTTGATTCTCATGGGAATGAGAACTTTTATCCCGAATAGGGTTAAAAGCATCAGACCTAAGGAAAACGCATGGTTCGATGCGAGCTGTAAAGAGGTTATTAGGGTCAAGAAGGTAAATTTCCGTTGTCTTAAAGCCAATCCAACTGAGGAAAACCGGAATAAGTTCCAGCAAGCCAGGAAGGCCTGCAACGCCCATATTCGACGGACCAAATTTCTACATGACCAAAAATTACGGCAAAAAATACTGCAATGTCCCAAAGGCAGTAAAAATTTTTGGTCATTTGAAAAAAATATGAGGAATTCTTCCTCTTCCTCGGTTCCTACGCTCGTTGTGAATGACACTCCATTTGTTAACTCTCTAGAGAAAGCTAATCTCTTTGCTAGGCAGTTCGCCGCCGATTCAACGGTGCCAGTGAGTGTTATGACTCCGCCTGTACTCGAGCGAGTTAGAGATTCTATGGGGCAAATCTTTTTTCGCACTCGTACTGTAGCGAGAGTCCTAAAAGATCTTAACACACATAAATCCGCTGGTCCGGATGGTATCCCCGCTATTGTTCTAAAGAGGTGTTCTTCAACGCTGGCAAAACCACTGCGTAAGCCTTTTCATCTGCCCTACTCCTCAGGTCTCGTTCCGAGCGGATGGAAAACTGCATTTGTCCAGCCTATTCCCAAAAAAGGCGAATCTTCCTCACCGTCTAATTACCGACCGATTGCACTTACGTCCCTTCTTTCCAAGGTCATGGAAACGCTGATTAATTATCAGCTCAAGAAATATCTCGAAGATCGAAAGCTTCTTAATGACCGACAATACGGCTTTCGTAGCAATAGGTCCACTGGTGATCTCATGGTTCATCTCATCGAACAGTGGAACAAATCTTTACATCGTTTTGGAGAAAGTAAGATTATTGCACTTGATATTTCAAAAGCATTTGATAGGGTTTGGCATCAGGCTCTCTTATCGAAAATGCGTGCTTTCGGGTTTCATGAATCCCTCCTTCATTGAATTAGTAATTACCTTTCAAGTCGTTAAATACAAGTTGTATTGGATGGATTCAAGTCTGAAAACCACAAAATAAATGCTGGTGTGCCCCAGGGCTCTGTTCTATCTCCAACACTCTTTCTCATTTTTATTAATAATCTCCTGTCTGCAACTTCTAATCCAATACATTGTTTTGCTGACGATAGTACTCTTAGCTTCTCATATTCGTTTTCAGATTCACATCCCTCTTCTTCGGATGTGGAACTGCAACGAGAAAATATGATAAGTTCATTAAATTCCGACCTAAACAGCATTGTACAATGGGGATTAAAAAACCGCGTGGAATTTAATGCTTCGAAACCACAATGCTGTCTTGAATCGTTAAAGCGAGATATACCCCCCATGCCATTATCCATAGATGGCACTTGCATCGAGGAGACTGAACATCTCGATATTCTCGGTATGTGTATCACCAACCACCTTTTGTGGAACGATCACATACGCGATGTCGCCAAAAATGCCGCAAGATGTTTGGGTTTTCTAAGGCGATGCAAGAAATTTTTCTCCCCCTCTGATCTGGCTATTATCTACAAGACTTATATACGTCCAAAGCTTGAGTATAACTCCCATATCTGGGCTGGTGCTCCTGCAACTTTCTTAAGCCTCTTGGATAGTATTGAACGTAGAGCATTTAGATTGATTGGTGATATTGCCATCATAAGATCATTTACGTCGGTTGAACATCGTCGAAATGTTTCTTGTCTCACCCTCTTTTACCGTTATTTTAATGGTTTTTGCTTAAGTGAAATAGCCAGTTGCATTCCTCCCCTTAAACAGTTCAACCGTAATACTCGCGCTTCTAGGAATGCCCATCAATATACCCTCGAGCCCAACTTCGGTCGTACTGTCAAGTACAGAGATTCGTTCTTTAGCAGTACTATGCGAATGTGGAATGCCTTGCCACACTTTGTCTTTCCCAGCCATTGCAATATTCAGGAATTCAAAAACTAATGTGCACCGACACCTCCTTTCAACCCCTCTCTCCCTTTCCTTGTGCTCACACTGTGTCTACATAAAAAGGGTAGTATTATCCCTTTGAGTGTGCGCTTATTATAAAAAAAAAACACACCACACACACACAGTCATACACACAAAGCAAATCTAGTAAAAAAAACAAAAAATCACGTTTTGCAGAAATGGATTCAAGGATTTTGCTCATGTGGACAGGAATATTTCTATGTGCAAATGGAAATTTACTAATTTCCTATAAATAATAACCCTGGCATTTACTTTGAGCAATGGGAAAAAGCTGAATTGTATTCCAACGAATGGAAGCTGATAGTGTACTACGACTTAGAAAAACTAACCGAAGCCTTAGAACATGCCCAACTTTTTGTTGCAGAAATAAACAAATTATGTGTCCAAATGCAAGGAAAAGTGAGTTGTGACATTTTATGTAATAGTGCGACTAGCGAACTAAACCATCTGCTCGTCGATGTTTCGCAAAAATATAGTCTCCTAACAGTAAATAATATCAGAGAAAAACGAGCACGAGTAGGGATTGTAAGTAAAACCTTATTTGGAACCCTAAGTGAAGAGGATGCCGAGTACTACGATAGGCAGATAAAAAAAATTGTAATAAAACGAAAAACATCTGCTGTCACTGGTGAAGAACCAAACTATACTTCTCGAAACTACATCTAATGTTTTCAATAAATCTGAAATGGCTATAGAATCCCAACTTATTACAATAAATTCAAAATTTGAAACAATTAGGGGATTAACATCATCATCATCATCATCGGCTCGACAACCGGGGTCCGGTCCTGGCCTCCTTCAACAAGTCTCTCCACCTATCCCGGTCTCGAGCCGACGCCATCCAGTTGCGCACCCCAAGGCTCCGGGCGTCCTGGTCTACGCCATCTCTCCAGCGCAAGCATGGTCTACCACGCTGTCGTCTGCAATAGAATGTACCACAAAGAACTTTCCGAGCAGGTTCCTCTTCGCTCATGCGAGCTAGGTGCCCTGCCCACCGAAGTCTACCGAGCCTAATTTTTGTCACTATATCTGCTTCAAGGTAGATTGCGTACAATTCATGATTGTACCGTCTCCGGAATCGTCCTTCCTCACATATGGGGCCAACAATTCTCCTTAAGACTTTTCTCTCGAACGCGGCTAAGAGGTCAGAGTGCCTTTTGCTAAGCACCCAAGTCTCGGATCCATATGTGAGTACTGGCAGAACCATGGTCCTGTACAGCAGTAGTTTTGAAGTTATGGTGAGATTTCTGGATTTGAAGAGCTTTGACAGACTGTAGTAGGCTCTGTTGGATTTGAGAAGCCGCCCGCGTATTTCTTCTTCTATATTGTTATCGGCTGCTACTATTGACCCAAGGTATTTAAAGGATTGCACCACTTCAAATTCGTGCTCCGCTACCTTGATTGTTTGACCAACTGTTCCTCTCGCATTCGACGCCACCATGTACTTTGTTTTACCTCCACTAATGTGCAGCCCCAGATTTTGTGCCGCCTGCTCGATCTGGATGAAGGAATCGTGTACAGCTTGCTCGGTTCTTCCGATGATATCGATGTCGTCTGCGTAAGCCAGTATCTGGCTGGACCTGTTGACGATGGTCCCTCTTGTTGCCGTGCCAGAGTCACGGATTGCTTTCTCCAACGCCAGGTTGAAGAGGAGGCAGGCCAAACCATCCCCTTGTCGGAGTCCATTAAAGATGTTGATTGGTCTGGATAGCAATCCGGCTATTTTTACTTGGCTTGTTACGTTGGTCATGGTCAACCTACATAGTCGTGTCAATTTATTTGGGATGCCGAATTCTCTCATGGCTTTGTAAAGTTCTACCCTGGCTATGCTATCATAGGCGGCCTTAAAGTCTATAAACAGGTGGTATGTTGGGATGTTAAATTCTAGACATTTTTCCATCGCCTGCCTAAGGGTAAAGATCTGATCAGTTGTTGATTTGCCTGGAATGAAACCACACTGATATTGTCCGATGATGGTTTTAGCGTATGGGGTTATCCGGTCTTGTAGGATAGAGGAGAGTATCTTATAGGCGGTACTCAACAACGTGATACCTCTATAGTTGCTGCACGTTGTGACATCTCCTTTCTTATGTATGGGGCATATTATACCTTTTCGCCAGTCTTCTGGCATTTCTTCACGCTCCCACACGTGCACTATAATATCATGAATTGCCTGACGTAGAGCTGGCCCACCGTGTTGAAATAATTCGGCTGGTATACCATCAGCTCCCGGGGCTTTGTTTTTCTTTAGCCGGTCTATAGCCTTCTCAACCTCTTCTATGCTTGGTGACGGCAACATAGGGTATTCGTCTTGAAGCAGTGGAGCCTCCACTTCTGCAGTGAGTTGACCATTTAGCAATTCATTAAAGTACACTTCCCATCGCTCCAGTATGCTTTGTGGATCGGTGATCAGATTTCCCTCTCCGTCCTTGCAGTATGTGCAGCGTGGTGTGTACTGCGTCATGTTTCGGATGGATTGGTAGAACTTCCGCGCCTGGTGCTGACCTCGCTCTCGGCTTTTTTCTATTTCACAGATTAAGTTCTTCTCCCAGGCTGATTTTTTCTGTCTGTGAAGCCGTTTTTCTATTCTTCTGAGCTCTTTATATTCTTCTTCGCGTGCCCGCGTTCTATGAGATTGCTGCATTGCTCGGTACGCAACATTCTTACGTTCAGTCGCTAGCTTGCATTCATCATCAAACCAGTCGTTCCGATTTCTACGACTGCTGCCTAAGATGGAGTTGGCAGTACTAATGACAGTATTCTTAAGGCGTGTCCACTTGTCATCTACGCCCAGCATACTGGCCCCAGGACTTACTCTCCCTAAATCAAGCGATTCTAGGGCGAGTCCTAACGCATTACCATAGGTGTTACTGGCATTTTCATTGCGCAGGGCAGCCGTGTTGATTCGAACTTGATCGGCGGATGCAATACGTCTTCGCAAGGCAATCCGCCCTCGGAAGACCATACCAACAAGATAGTGATCCGAGTCGATATTGGCGCCTCGGTACGTTCGTACCGTCATCAAGTTCGAGTAGTGGCGACGGTCTATCAACACGTGGTCTATTTGGTTACGAGTGACTCCATCAGGTGATACCCAGGTGGCTTTGTAGATATCTTTTCGCGGGAACCTGGTACTCGCAACGACCATGTTTTTCGATGCTGCCAATTCTAAGACTCGAAGTCCATTGTCATTAGTGTTCTCATGCAAACTATGGGTGCCTGCGTAATGCCTGAATACCGGCTCCCGACCTATTTTTGCGTTCAAATCCCCAAGGATGATTTTTACGTCATACCTTGGACAGGCATTGAGGGTCCTCTCGACTTGTTCGTAGTAAGTCTCTTTTTCTTCGTCTGAGGACTCCTCCGTAGGTCCGTGAACGTTAATGAGGCTAATGTTCGTAAATTTGCCTCGCACGCGAAGGGTGCATAGCCTTTCGCTTATAGCGTTAAAGCCGATGATGGTAGACTTCATTTTTTCGCTGACTAGGAAGCCTACCCCGAGCACATGGTGTTTTGTATGAGAGCTGTAGTATACGTCATATTCTTTCTTCTGTAAAACACCATTCCCTGTCCATCTGATTTCTTGTAGTGCTGTTATGTCAGCTCTATATTTTGACAGGGCATCGGCTAGCTGCTGAGCAGCTCGAGCTCTATAGAGCGATCGTACGTTCCATAAGAAAATTCGTAAATCGTTTTGCCGTTTTCGTTGCGTTGGTTGTCGTCGTGAGATCAGTCCGTTTCCGAGGCTTGTTGTCGGGTTCGTAATTCTAAAATTTTACGGAACAGGGAATTAACCTGTTGCCAACCTGAGGATTAACAAATAAAATAAATAATGCCAATCATGAACAGCAAATATTTTCCGAAATCAAATCCCTAACCACTTTGATTACTCTGATAATTATGCGTTACCAAAACACTGTAGATGAAATCATTGACCTGATTAGTAACGTTAACCATGGCAAACCACATCCGGCCATAGTTACTCCAAATCAGCTCAGAACAGCACTACTAAAAATCAAACAATATCTTCCTAGTGGTACACAAATTTCATCGATTGTGTCGAATAATATTCTAACCTTTTACCAGATTAGTACAATCAGTGCGACTATACATCAACAGAAAGTAATTTATGAATTTAAAATTCCACTCCCATATACCGAAAATTTTCACGTTTATAAAATTATCCCTCTACCTACAAATTTCAAAAACCATTTTATATTCATACAACCTGCAACAGAATACCTAATAATAGATTATAACAAAGAATACTATAGTCCTATCAATGCAAACGACTTAGCGAATTGTAAAAACCAGAAAAATACATTCTTATGCCCAATGCTACACCCTTTGTTCAATTTAAACTCAAAACTTTTCAACTGCGAGGTAGAATTATTACGAATCCGGAAATTTTATCACCCACATGCGAAGTAAGAGAAGCAAATATTTCAACCATATGGTTACAACTTTCTACCCATAACAAATGGTTATTCTCTACAACACACAGTTATGAAATAGATGAAATTTGCAAGGATGACATAACAACTTACACACTTCAAGGAATGGCTAAGCTTGAGATCACGGGAAATTGCTATATCAAATCTAAGGACCTGATAATACGTTCGTAAAATGAACTAGATAACATTTCCCACTCTTCTTATATACCACCGATAAACATTTCAACGTTTTTAACTAACATTACTCTTCCAGTAATCGGTGTAAATAAAAATGAGATAGCGCTAATAAAATTCTCCAGCCAGAATGAACTTAAGCTTATATCAAACCGAATAAAAGATCTTAAGTCTGAAGAAAATACTCCACTTTTGCCAATTAGCTCCCATGATATACATCAATTTACAGTGATCTATACAATATTAGTATTGATTTTAGCATTTTGTTTTTACTGCCTGGTTCGATTTATGAAAAGGAAACAAAAATCTGTAAAGACCGTAAAGAATAGTAACGAAATCCAAGAAACAAACAAACCCTCCGTAACCGTACTACAAGTCCCTATAAAAAATGAACCCCTCCCGTCTACAGCATAGAAATTAGTGTTAACAACTGGTGTTCAAAAAGTTTATATACACAAACACAAAATTCTTCTAATAATATGTAAATTAAAACTATATTTTAAAAAATTTTAAACGTTAACTATTATTGTTATTATTTAATATTGAATTGTCAATAATTAAACAAAGAATTTTTTTTGTTAAAATGTAAATTAAGGAAAAATATGTATTAAATATAAATTTAAATAATTTTAAATGGTAAATTTATATATAAAAAAAAACAATAAAAAAAATATACAAAATAAATTTAGAATATAGTATTATGTATTAAAAATAAATTTGAATAATATTTGAAATACTAGCTATTATTATACATTTATATCTGGCTTTTCAACCATATCATAAATTTTCAGAAAATTCACTTTGAATTTTCTTTTTCAAAGGGGGGAAGGATGTAGTGTTCGCACTACAAATCATCCTATCCATATTCATCCACGGTGGTCTCTCTTCACAAGAATCACATCTGTTTCCCATGATAATGATCGTTTCACATTTATTTCATAAGATTCTTTTGCCCACTGACAATATCAACGAATCGTGTGTATCTCCACATAAACATATGTCATCAATAGGTACCTAAACTCATTCTGCCTGATAGCTGACTAATATACAATTTGCATTACATATTTCAAGTGTTCTTGGTAATTGATATCTAATATCCGCTTCCAAGGGCAAACACCGCAAATATGGGTCAGCGAAGTGCTACACAGAATGAAGTGTCAAATATCTGTTGATGAATGAATGACGGAGGTACACTATACTATATTGAGAGCAGTCTTACGAAATATGGAAGTGACGAAATAGTCATTGGAAATGCAATGTGTATTTAATATGAATGACCTGCACAACAGTGCAGGAAATATAAATGTTGTGGAAGGGATGATCGTTCTGGATGATGACTCTTTGCATTTTAAAGAATGATTGAAGAGTCAGAGTTAAGTCGATTGACCGACGAAAAGGTTCAAATCATATATCATAAAATAAAAGGTTCAATCATATATAATAAAATAAAAGGTTCGATCATAGATAATAAAATTAATAAATAATAAAATAAATAAACACTATTCTTATTTTCCTTTTAACTAACTCTCCATTCCTCACTCTTCTCGAAGCGATTCGAAAGCACGGTGAGCGAACGCAACACTTTGTGCCATAAATCTAACAGGAACACAATTAAGATTCTTTCATATTTTAAATTATAAAAAAATACTTACTTAAACCTCCAAATATCTACCTCCACATTTATTTATTTATTTATTTATTTAGCTACAAATTCAATTCTTAGCTTTTAAAGTAAACATACATAGGAACATAAATATAATTTTATTTTAAGTCTGTAAATTGTTTCTTAATATTATTTTTAAATTTTTTGAGTTTAAATTGAAATCTATTAAATTAAAACAATTATTAAAATCGACACAAGCAGCAAAAAGTGGTTCATGAATACCATAGACAGTTCTATTAAATCTTAAATTTAAAAGTTCAAAATGACGGAAAGTTCTGTTTGGAACATTAATGGTTATTTTAAAAAGAAGATTATTTGAATCGATATTTCCATTTAATATGTTAAAAACAAAAAGGATGTTAGATATATTTCTTCTTTTACTTAATGTATCAAGGTTCAAAAGTTTTAAACGACTGTTGTACGATGGTAGGTTGGTCGATCTATCCCAAGGAAGATACCGCAAGGCAAACAACAGGAACTTTTTCTGGACAGATTCAATGCGGTTTATGTTAACATTGTAACGTGGACACCATACGTTGCTACAGTATTCTAAACCCGATCGCACCAAAGAACAATATAGCATTTTAAGTATATGCGGATCTTGAAAATCTGTAGCCCACCGACGCAAAAAACCAAGCATTCGATTCGAATTATTCACAATATAGTCAATATGTTTATTAAATGTCAGTTTTTGATCCAAAATAACACCAAGATCACAAACATAATTTACACTTTCCAATAGAACATCATTTATTTTATAGTTTTTCTGGATGGGCAGTATTCGACGAGTAAAAGTCATTACGTTGCATTTCGACATATTAAGCTCCATTTTATTAGTACGGCACCATCTTACAACATTGTCTAAATCACTTTGTAACCAGTTAGCTTCCCTTTCATTTTTATAAGAGAAATACAATTTAGCGTCGTCAGCGAACATTTGTATATTTGACCGAACAATAACATTGCACATATCATTAATAAACAACAAAAATAGGGGAGGTCCCATATGACTTCCTTGAGGGACTCCAGAATAGACATTTATTTGTTTTGAAACTTTGTTTTTAAAAACACAAATTGAGTTCTACCTGATAAATAAGAATCCAACCAATTTAAAATCCAGGTAGGCAGTCCTATCCATTTTATCTTTTTCAATAGAATGGAATGGTTCACACGATCAAAGGCTTTTGAAAAATCCAAATAAATGGTATCAGTTTGGTATCCGTCTTGATTTTTATTTATGACATCCGAGCAAAATTCCATTAAATTTGTAGCCGTAGATTTTCCTTCAGTGAATCTATGCTGATAAGGAGAAATTATTTGTTTCCAATTATTCTTTACGGCATCGAATACAATTTTCTCAAACATTTTTGGAATGCAGGACAGTTTTGCAATTCCTCTATAATTTTCTATATTACATTTATTGCCTTTTTTGTGTAAAGGTATTATAAAAGAACTTTTCCATTGTGTAGGAAAAACAGCACTTTTTAACGACAAATTAAATAAATAACATAGAGGACGTACTAAAACAGTTACGAATTGCTTTAAAACACAAGATGGAATTTCGTCAGGTCCAGAGAACATAGAGTTTTTCAGTCTTAAAATATAGTCTTTTATCACAGTTTCGTTGATTACCGGAGAAGGAATGTCTAGTTGCGGAAAGTATTGCACATTTTATTTCAAAGTATGACAGCTAATAGTATTACAGGAATCAGGTTTCTTATAAACTTGTTGAAAAAAGTCCGAAAACATATCACAGATTAAAGCAGAATCATTGGTAGAATTATCACAGTAGTTCATTATGCTTGGGAACTTGGAAGACTTCCTTTTTGTATTCACAAAGTTCCAAAACTTTCGTGGATTTGTTGGAATTTCACGTCGAACACTAGCCACGTAGTTCTCATAAAATACTTTTAAACATGATTGAAGTTCCCTTCTGACTGTTGTATACATAAAGTATAACATCGAAACCTTATACAAACTGCCCATTGGTACCAGTGTCAAGTTCACAACACTTCACCCAGAATAAGGCCATTAAAAGTAGCGTGCACTAATTGCCGCAAAAAATACTTTATATTATTTGTTTACATTTAAGCGCACATGGGTTACGCAAAACAAAAAAAGAAACAATTCTGCTGACCCATTGCGAAATAAATAATGTAACTGATATTAAGGGCAATAATAAGGTGACGGTGAAAGATTGACACCTGGCTGACCTGACTTGGTCTGTTTATTTTGAACTTGTAGAATGAGGAAAACAAAACCAGGGCAATAAAATAACTGTAAGTAAAATTGGGCCAGGGAAAAATGACGATAGGAATTATTATTAGGAAGTAAGAAAAATTCAATGTTAGATTTAAGAATACATAGTTAAGCTAATTTAAGTTAGTATAAATAGCATAAGAATTTCGTAAATAAAAGGAATTAAGTACTGATCTCACACAAGACTAGAAGTTTTTTTTAATAAGTATATTCCAAGGATGTAAATACAAGTAAGTATGACATATAAAATAAATATATAAGAAGGCTGACTAATCCTGAATACCCCGGCTTCCAGTGCCTTTATAAACTGGAATTAAACAATGTAGGTAGGAGAGAGAGATAAATAATTAACCAATAGTCAATCATAATATGAGTGACTTCTCTTGTACTAATAAACAGGATTCACAGTTGTCCTGAGTTTATTTCTGATAATGTTGGGTCGGTCGCAGAGAAATTATACAACATTGGCGCAGCCGGTAGGATAGTGTTGGAAAAGAAGAAAAATTAATTCCTTAAAACTGAAGCTTCTTCTAGCTTCAGTGACACTATCAAACCAACAAATAATTCTCTAGACACAACCCCCACTCTTATATTAAACTTCTTACCGATAGGGTAAACAGAAACATATTTCCCAAAGGATTGATTAGTTGAAACTTGAAAGTTTTATTTGATGTCCTCTCGAAACACGGAAAGTCGAGGTTACGAAAGCGACTCCAACGAATATACATTCGTTACCTTGCGACAAGGTAAAACTTATAAGCGACTAAATAAAAATCCTCTCAGTCGATCTCAAGACTCGCTACTGCCAGAAGCTTCACTTTTAGAGCATCTTAATTCTCTACATAGTACCGCAAAGGTTACAGGGCGAATACCCTTGTTAAAACTAGACGAGATAGACCAAAGATCTGAGACACTTAGGGAAGTACGTTTAAAAAATATAGAGAGATTAAAAGAGGATACCAAAGAAATAAGACGACAATTGTTGACCAATCCAATTGGAAGTAAATTGCTTAACCAAATCGAAGAAGTCAGTACCCTATCTGCAAAAATACTTAACCAGAAAGCCATTCCAGAGGACACTGATTCGATTCCTGAATTTGAAGACGTTTCATTCGAAAAATCCCAACCCGAGCTTCAAATAAGCCCCTCTAAAAACGTTACCCCTGCTACATTACCCAACCCAGTAAGAAAACCTTCTAAAATAATGGCGGTCGACTATACCAAAATTATAAAATTGACAGCCCAAATAATTCCGATATTTTCAGGTGAAATTCACCCAAAAATTTCACTGGAACTACAAACCTTCATTGGTTGCTGTAGGCAGGTTATGTTTTGCCTTTCAGAAGAGGAAAAAGAAGCATTCCTAAAGCTCTTCACTACGAGGTTAAGGGGAGAGGCATATGATCTTATTGAAACTGCCACTCCCAAAACTTTCAAGGAAGCTGAGGAACTTCTAAACAGGACATACTTGCCTTTTGAAAACTACAATGAATTAGTGACACAACTAATATCTAGTAGACAAACTCAGTTCGAGACCCTTAGCACTTTTGCATCTAGACTACGCCACAATCTGGCTCAATGTCGCGAGGCAGCGGAAATTAAATATGGAAAATGTTCCGACATGGTGAAAACTCAGTTAGAAGATTTTGCAAATCATCTCTCGCTAGTGGGGTTAACAATCCTTACCTGGTGCAGTACCTCCTCGGATTAACAGAACCCACTTTAGAAGGACTCCTTCAAAAAGCCTTCACAATGGAAAAACTGCAACAAGGGGCGACTCATAGACAGCTAGTTACTCCAGTGACAGTGATGGAACCAAGCAATTCCATCAGTCATAGGTCAATTTCACATCTTCCAGCTCTTGAAAATAACAATAGACTCGTACACTTTAAAGAAAAAGCTCCTCAACAAACACTACAAATAACTTGCAATTTTTGTAAATTAAGAGGGCACACATACGACGAGTGTCTCAAGAGAAAAAATACTCCCATATGTGAAAACTGCAAGAACTACGGACATGAAGCCCGATTCTGCAGAAAGAAATGGGATTCAGAGAAAAAAAGAACTCCACCATACACTAATTATCCTCAGCAAACTAATAACGCAACCTTTACAAACTATAAAGCCCAAACATATCACAACCCAAATAATCCTTTTAGGAACCCTTCACAAAACACACACAATCCAAATTTTCCTAACCAACAAACACAATCTGATCTCAACCCAAGGGCAAGAGTTTTTCAAGTGGGGACGGAGTGTGAATTCTGTGGAAGGAATTCTCATACGATGGATCAATGCAGTCTGAAACGTAGGTGGGAAAACAAAAATTCGGGAAACGCCTCCTAGTCGACCGTGAAATCCCCGGTTCGACTTTAATGATTAACGACAAATAGAAGGGTACAAAGAAAAACAGCTGAATAAGGAACAATATTCCTTACCAGCTGTTGAAATTCAAAATAATTTCACTACAAGGGAAAAGGTACGTCTGTTGGTGGATACAGGCTCCGAAGTCAGCCTCATAAAGAGGAAAGTGTTAAAACCAAACACCAAAATCGACAAATAGTATCCATTAATACTCCATTTGGTTCAGGTAGTACACTTGGACAATGTACAGGCAAATTTAGTATTCCTACGGAACATACTTGTGAATTCCAGGTTGTTGAAGACAATTTACACATTCCAGACGATGGAATACTAGGATATAACTTTATCGGGCCACACTGTAATGTGGACGGTCCAAACAAGATCCTTAAAATTTTTTCAAAAAACGCACAGGAATACACTACTCCACTATTAGAATCAAAAATAGGGGAATACGAATTGTCAGATAATACAAATGAAGATATCTCTTTTGGATCTCATTGTAACATGGAATATCCGAAAAAAGAGATAACAGACATACCTAAAACACCAAAATCATGTGAAAAGAAGGTAGTAAAACTCGAAGAAAACTGTAATAAACCAACGTTTGGTAAATATCCGAATATCCGAAAAAAGAGATAACAGACATACCTAAAACACCAAACTCATGTGAAAAGAAGGTAGTAAAACTCGAAGAAAACTGTAATAAACCAACGTTTGGTAAATACATATCTTCTGAAATGGTTAATACAATTCCTTACTTATCACAAGCTGTGAAAACGGTTAGTGAAGTCCGAAATAAACCTATACATACACAAATACAAACCCATAGCGGTTCAAATAAAATTAAAAGGGCCTTCCAAAGCGAAAATAACCCACAACTTATATCCCAAAGCGGACCTTATTTATATAGTAAAGAAAAACAAACCCATAGCGGTTCAAATGTAAATAAAAGGGCCTTCCAAAGCGAAAATAACCCACAACTTATATCCCAAAGCGGACCTTATTTATATAATAAAGAAAAACAAACCCATAGCGGTTCAAATGAAAATAAAAGGGCCTTCCAAAGCGAAAATAACCCACAATTTATATCCCAAAGCGGACCTTATTTAAAAAATCAAGAAATGCCAACCCAAAGCGGTCTCGGTAACACAAATACAATTTTTAGCAGCAAAAATATAATGCCACAGAAAACTACTCGTAAAGAAAAAGAAAAAGTAAAAAACAAAAAACGAAAGAAAAATAATAGAAAAAATAGAAATGAGAACAAAAATAAGTTAGTAACAATCCACGGAGGATCCACAGAAAATTTATTTAACTATAATGAATTGTCACCTCCAACTGGAACTGATATCATAGAACAGAAGAATTTAGGAAACAAAATTAAAAATACTAATAATACAAAAATTGATGGTATTAAGACAATCAGAGTTATACTACCTGTAAAATTAGAAATACCAGCGAGGTCTAAAAAGGCCATCAAATTACCCATTAAGTACAGTGAAGACATGGTTTGCAATGCAAAAGAAATACAAAAAGGAGTATTTCTAGGCAACTGCCTACTAGCGGTAGGCAAAAATATTCATGTACCAATAATAAACACAAAACAACATAATATAACTATTAAAAATTTTAGAATGTGTGTTACACAATTAGATCAGTACGCAACACATGAATTAAATAACAACCAAATATGCCAAACTAATCCCGTAGAATTTAATGTAAAAAAATGTTGTCACACAAATATTCAGAACACTCAGCAAATAGAAAGATTACAAAACTTAGAAAAACAGCTTAATTTAGATGAAACTTTAAACGACGAAGAACGACGTTCAATGTTGAATCTATGTATACAATATCATGATATTCTCTTTCTGCCAGGTGACAAACTTACGCACACATCTACTATAGTTCATGAAATCCGTACAAAAAATGATCAACCCCCAATAAACACGAAAATGTATAGACTACCTGAAAAGCAGCGAGACATAATAAATGAACAACTCCACGAAATGATAGAAAATGATATCGTCCAACAAAGCAAGAGCCCGTGGAACTCACCTCTGTTAGTAGTTCCGAAAAAATCTGGTCCAAATGGGGAAACCCGTTGGAGAGTAGTAGTGGACTTTAGAAAACTAAAGGAAGCTACGATAGGTGATGCTTTTCCTTTACCTAGAATTGAAGATATTTTAGACCAGTTGGGACATGCAAGGTATT
Organism: Baccha elongata; assembly: GCA_951217065.1. Taxonomy (NCBI): domain Eukaryota; kingdom Metazoa; phylum Arthropoda; class Insecta; order Diptera; family Syrphidae; genus Baccha; species Baccha elongata. Next base: position 1,484,222 of record CATNUY010000120.1, on the reverse strand, counting down.
TTACAATATTGGACCTAGCGAGCGGATATCATCAGGTGTTAGTACACCCAAAAGATAGGGCCAAGACAGCATTCAGTACTGCTTATGGACACTATGAATTCAAACGAATGCCGTTTGGATTGAAAGGAGCACCGGCTACATTTCAACGGTTAATGAATTATATCTTAACCGGCCTCCAAGGCTTGGAGTGCTTCGTGTATTTAGATGATATAGTGGTTTACGGCAAAAATCTTGAAGACCATAACCGAAAACTCGCGTTAGTATTTGACAAACTCAGAGAACACAAATTAAAATTGCAGTTAGAGAAATGTCAGTTCCTTCGAAAGGAAGTGGTGTATTTGGGACACCAATGTTCAGCAGAAGGAGCACATCCTGATCCAAGCAAAACCAGTTGTGTACAAACATTCCCAGTACCAAGGACACTTCGACAAGTCCAATCCTTTTTGGGACTTGCTAATTATTATCGCAAGTTTATTCCCCAGTTCTCGAAAATAATTAGACCTCTAACAAATTTATTAAGAAAAGATGTAAAATTTACTTGGACTGACAAGTGCCAAGAAGCCTTTCAAAACGTCAAAGATCTTTTAATCTCACCCCCTATTTTAGTTTATCCAGATTTTTGTAAACCATTCAACCTCACCACTGACGCAAGCTGTGAAGCGATCGGAGCTGTTCTCTCCCAAGGAGAGGTAGGAAAAGACCACCCAATTACATATGCAAGTAGAACTTTAAACAAAGCTGAACGTAATTACTCAACAATAGAAAAAGAACTGCTAGCGATCGTATGGGCGGTCAAAAACTATAGATATTATCTACTAGGGAGAGAGTTCACAGTATATACCGATCACAAACCATTAAAGGGCATATTTAGTGTCAAAGACCCAACCTCCAGATTGGTGAGATTTCACCAAAAACTATCCGAATTTGATTATAGAATCGAATACAAACCTGGAAAATACAATACAAACGCTGACGCTCTTAGCCGAATACCGACAAACACAACGGACATTAACTTTGAAAATAAGAAGGAAATCATTTTTACTTCAAATAAAAGCAATCAGGCAAAAGACACTGACGCCATCTGTTTAGCAGTGACAAGGGCACAACGCCTTCGCAACACTGAGAAAACAATAGCACCGAACAACGAATCACAAAATATTCCAGGCAAAAGAAACACAGAAAACGTGGATACATTAGAAAAAACAGATATAAGTAACGAACCTCAACAACCTCCTAAAAACACAACTACTAAAGACGACCTGCAACAAACAATTATTCCTGACAATCTAGGACCATTAGACTCCCGCGAATTAATTTCCAACACAGATGACATAATAACAATATTAAAAGACTATCATGATTCCCCTTTAGGAGGCCACCAAGGTGTCATTAAAACATACAAACGTATAAGAATGAAATATACCTGGCCAAACATGCTTAGAGACATATCTAAGTATATAAAAAAGTGTAAAAAATGTCAAAAAATGAAATCTTGTGCTGAAACAAAAATGCCAATGGTAATAACAGATACCTGTCAAAAACCATTTGATAAAGTGTATCTAGACGTAGTAGGACCATTACGAGACTCATACATGGGAAACAAATACATACTGACATTCCAAGACAACCTGACAAAATTCGTTGACTGGTATGCCATGCCAAACCAAGAGGCTGAAACAGTTGCACACATTTTCTATGAACAAATAATAACCCGATATAGAATCCCAAAGCAACTAGTAACTGACCAGGGTACAAATTTTTTAAGTAAATTGTTCAAACGAGTATGCAAACTACTAAAAGTAGAAAAATTGCAAACTACAGCATACCATCCCCAATCGAATGGAGCATTAGAAAGAGCTCATCGACCATTGGTACAATACTTAAGAACAATTTGTGATGAAAACCCAAGATCTTGGGACCAGTACCTAAGAACCGCTGCATTTGTATACAACAACAGTGTACACGAAGGTACAAAGTTCAGCCCAATGGACTGTCTCTTTGGCTTCACAGCAGACATACCTTCAAATTTAAAACGAGAACCGGAACCAATCTATGATAGTGAAAATTATTATTTTACACTACGATATAAATTGCAAAAAATACATTCAATAGCTAGACACAATTTGATAAATAGTAAGAAGATCTCGAAAAATTATTATGACCAGGGAATAAAAACGAAAACATTCCATATCGGAGATAAAATTTTGGTAAAAAATGAAAATCGACAACACAAATTGTCAGAATTATGGACAGGACCATACTCAATAGAAGAGGTACCAAATAACGAAAATAGTATGGTCAGAATAAAAAAACGCCTAGTAACCATACACAATAACCGCCTAAAACATTATTATGAATAAAAACAAAAAAAAAAAAAAAAAATTATCAAACCATAGATTCCAATTTCAATGAAATCGTAACATATTTTTTTTTATATACTAAACATGTTTTTTTTGTTCCCTCAATCGCGGCATGTTCATGTAATTACTCAAATTACTTCACAAAATACAACATTTTTTCCTCATGTCACTTAAACATTGCCTACCTCAAAGTACAAGTATTATAATCAGGTTACACAAAAATATGTTAATTGCATAAGCAAGCATTCAAAACGAAATTGCTGAAAAAGCATTGATGGCATTGACTTGGAAAGTATTTTAAATAAGTAGACCAAGTAAAGCAAAGAAAAAAAAATACTTTTCATCCATCCATTTAAAATTGTTTTTGATGAACTGACAGAATTTCGTCATTCATTAAAATTGATGTAATATGATATAAAAAATGAAATGATGTTATTTTTGTTTTGCAATTAATGATTTTGCTGAAAGCGTAAATACGCCGAATCAAATTTTACGAAAAGAGGGTTTTAACCCCAAATTTTAAGAAAAGAGGGTCTTAATCCCAAACAAAAGAGGGTTTTAAGCTACAAAATAAAAAAGAGGGCACATTATTAATATATATATAAAAAAAAAGGTTAATAAATCAAACCCCAATTTACAAAAAAAAAAAAAAAAACACCCCAACAAACAAACAAAAAAAAAATACACAAACACACATGTATAAGTGAATTCGTTTTAGAAAAACGACTTGTAATCACATTATCACCCAAACATACACATACTCTTTACATATCTTATTCATTAAAGTACGTATTTGTTTTCTCTATAAATATATAAAAAAAAATATAGGTAAAACTTTAGTAAATATATTTACAAAACTTAAATCAATTTGAAACAATAATAATCTATGTACATCTGTTTTTATTGCAAGCATTTTCGTTGTATGTACATGTACAATTATACATAGAAATTTTATAAAAGCCGAAAAATACAAATAAAACTTATATTTACTAACTGGCTCAGAGTTCTATTAGATTTTATTATTATATTTGTATTAATAATATGTAATTCAAAAATATATTCGAAACATTATATAGATTTATATCAAAAGAAAGAGTCAAAAATAACTATGTTTATGTAAATAATAATATCTTTCTATATTTTGCTTTAAATTAATACTTCATAAAAAAAAAAAAAAAAAATCATGTAATTATAGTTAAGATAAATAAAATACCTTAATATGATCACCAGAACAACAATATGCTTATGAAGACAACATACAAGGATGAAGACAACTCCTATTACTTACATGAAGAAGGCAACTTATAAAATAAAGCTGAAATACTAACAAATAATTGCAATCGAGATGAACATGTAAAAATAAACATTTATCTACAAAGTAATAATTTAAAATAATCCATTAGAATTTAACTATTTAAATAAACGTAAACATATATGTACCAAAAATACAAGAAACATAAATTGTAATTAGCAACACTTGCCGAATTTTCCTTATGTCATTTTTTTCTGTTACAATCTAAACGACAGTACTTTCCCTGCCTACATTCAAAAAAAAAACTTTTTTTTTGTTGTTTGTAAGACGCATCATATTCAAACATTATTCAAACAAGTAATCAATTTTTGTCTCTCCAAAACAAAAATGGGGCTATTTTTAAAAAGGGGGAGGTGTTGTATACATAAAGTATAACATCGAAACCTTATACAAACTGCCCATTGGTACCAGTGTCAAGTTCACAACACTTCACCCAGAATAAGGCCATTAAAAGTAGCGTGCACTAATTGCCGCAAAACATACTTTATATTATTTGTTTACATTTAAGCGCACATGGGTTACGCAGAACAAAAAAAGAAACAATTCTGCTGACCCATTGCGAAATAAATAATATAACTGATATTAAGGGCAATAATAAGGTGACGGTGAAAGATTGACACCTGGCTGACCTGACTTGGTCTGTTTATTTTGAACTTGTAGAATGAGGAAAACAAAACCAGGGCAATAAAATAACTGTAAGTAAAATTGGGCCAGGGAAAAATGACGATAGGAATTTATTATTAGGAAGTAAGAAAAATTCAATGTTAGATTTAAGAATACATAGTTAAGCTAATTTAAGTTAGTATAAATAGCATAAGAATTTCGTAAATAAAAGGAATTAAGTACTGATCTCACACAAGACTAGAAGTTTTTTTTAATTAGTATATTCCAAGGAGGTAAATACAAGTAAGTATGACATATAAAATAAATATATAAGAAGGCTGACTAAGCCTGAATACCCCGGCTTCCAGTGCCTTTATAAACTGGAATTAAACAATGTAGGTAGGCGAGAGAGATAAATAATTAACCAATAGTCAATCATAATATGAGTGACTTCTCTTGTACTAATAAACAGGATTCACAGTTGTCCTGAGTTTATTTCTGGTAATGTTGGGTTGGTCGCAGAGAAATTATACTAAATTTAAGTAGTCTGAAACAGAGGACGACTGCTGATACTTCCTAAACAGTTTCGTTTTCTTGTTACGCATAATTCTTATGTGTTTAGTTAGCCATGGTGGCCTATCAAAATTGTTAGACATTTTTCTTAACGGTGTACAAACAGATAAACAATTATTTAAGTGGACATAAAATTCGTTACAACATTTATCAATATTAGTTTCAGTGTAAATTGAATTCCAATTATAAGTCAAGAAAATTTGTTTAAATTTCTGTTCATCAATTTTCTTGAAATCCAGCTTATATCTACTTTCAGTTTTATTTCTTCTTTTAATTCTATCCACAAAGTGCTTAAGTTCGATTGGAACATGATGTTCAGATTCAGGAAATAGAAAATAATCGGCTTTCACAATTGAGTTCATTTCAGGCTCGCCAGTAAAAACAAGGTCTAAGCTTTTCCCATTCGAATTTAAAATATTATTTATTTGTACAATAGCGTTAACGGAGCATTCATCAATAAAACAGTAAGCATCATCATTATTTGTTTCCGGTAAAACTGGTATTAGAAAGGCTCCATATTCAGGATCAGGAATCCTTGTTTTTAAAATTTTAACAAAATATTCTGAAAAAAAACATAAACGAATAATAAATCCGAGTAAATTTTCAAAACAGCGTAGGAAAAAATTATTTTTTTCTATCACTTGTTTTTTTTTTCCGAGAAAAAACGTCAAAGAAAATAAACAAACCACCTAAATGTCATCTTCAAATGGGCACAAAAAATCTGTTATACATTGTATGGGATACACTATCCAGTTATATATTGAGATCAGTGGATACACTATCCAGTTATATATTGAGTTCAGTGGATTGGAGGCACCATTGTATATATACATTATAGTATAGAGAGTTTTACCATCTTGTCAAAAATTACGACGAAGACAGATTGAAATATGTATCGCGCTTTTTTCAAACTGTCAAACTCAAGATCTTGCAGAAAAATAATCAAAATAGATACAATTAATTACGACTAACACTTGCAACAGGGTTGCCAGAATTATTGCATTAAGCGATACCTTCGGCGATATCTTGTGAAGTTTCTGGATAAATAATAGACATTTATATGTATGCCTTATTGTTGAGTTCTCTTACTTGTAAAACTCCACAGTTGCCAAAAACAAACTGAAATTAATTTGATAGTTAGGTTCGAAAACAAAAAGTATTTAAAAATAAAACACATCTTTTGATGCTTTTGGATCCGATACACTACACAACAGAATGTAACATCCGCAGCATCAACAACGTCCTTTGGAGTATCCTTAACTTCAGCACCAGCTTCTGCGAATGATTTGCACTAACGAAACAAATACTCCCATTAAATTACAAAATTCTACAGAAATTTATGAATTTCAAACGCACCTTGGATATTGTTCTATTACAAACAACCACTTTATGCCCAGTGCATATTAAATCTTTAACAATTGTCGATCCCATAATACCCAAACCGAGTAAACCAAAAGTCAAATTTGATGGATTTATGCCATCTATCCTCATGGGATATCTTTCAACAGAAAAGAATTGCAATTTGTTTTTGTATAAAAGTAATGATCAGTATTTAAATTTGTTTAATTCCATATTTCAATTTCTTGCAGTATTCTGTTTATATTTACTAATGTTTTGCCAAGAGTTTTGCATCTTTTTTGATATACTTGTTTTTAAAATTTTAACAAAATATTCTGAAAAAAAACATAGACGAATAATAAATCCGAGTAAATTTTCAAAACAGCGTAGGAAAAAATTATTTTTTTCTATCACTTGTTTTTTTTCCGAGAAAAAACGTCAAAGAAAATAAACAAACCACCTAAATGTCATCTTCAAATGGGCACAAAAAATCTGTTATACATTGTATGGGATACACTATCCAGTTATATATTGAGATCAGTGGATACACTATCCAGTTATATATTGAGTTCAGTGGATTGGAGGCACCATTGTATATATACATTATAGTACAGAGAGTTTTACCATCTTGTCAAAAATTATGACAGCTCACACTATGACGAAGACAGATTGAAATATGTATCGCGCTTTTTTCAAACTGTCAAACTCAAGATCTTGCAGAAAACAATTTGGAAATAATTTTTAAATGCGGTATTCTTTTTTGTGTGATTTGTGATTTCCGTGGCCTAAAAATTTATTTTAATTATCAAAACCAACAAATACATCTGTATATACACATAAAAGTGACCGAATTAGTGACAAAAATATTATTAACATTCAGATTCTACATTTCCACTCTCCATAATGATGATCCAGACCTCCAAAGGTTTTTCATTTAGGCGCTGGGAATGCAAAACCTGAATAGATACAAAAAAACTGATAAACGCAATTTGACTATATATTTATAGAAAATTTAAGTACCTTCCCCAACAAAATGTACACATTGGCTCGTGTGACGAAAGTTCCAGCCATTTCCTTCAGCTATCCTGCGTCGAAGAGTCCTACAGCTTTGCAAACACTGTTGCTGTTTTTCTTCTCCTTTCCCGTGCAGTTTGACTTATTTGAAAGTAAATACCTGTGGGTAATATAAGATGTTACATTTTTTGGAAATATCTTACTTTCATACGAAAACAGGTATGGATCTCTTCCAATATTTTCAATTATTGATAAATATCGAATTTTTCTACATGGATCTAAGGATCTAGCATATTGGGAGAGTTCCATACTGTTGTTTATCTTTTTCCAATTTAATACTCTCCTTGAAGTAATCGGCTCCTGTTTCCAACAATTGATGATTTAGTTTTATTCCTTAAGTTTTTTCTTCATAAGTGGAAAGACAAATTCTCTCAATGTTTATATTTATTTCTTAAAATTACTAAACAATTTTCACAATTTTCACAATTTTGTAAAATTCCCGCTTTTGTTTTTAATCAATTTGACAACAATGATAAAAAAAATCAGCTGTTCGGCATACTGCTGTTTTTGACAATTCTGTGAGAACGAATCTGAATCTGGTATTTCTGCATCAGGCCACTGGAAAAAAGCGCACACCGACAAGAAGACATTGTGAGTCTTTTTTTGTGTTAATCGTGCGAAAGGGAGGTTTAATTTGTTTTAGGAATTCAGTCAGTCATTAGATGTCAGTCGGTGAAGTTCGTGCGGTCAGTTCATTCGTCGGTTTCGGGTTTTATTTAATAAAAAAGTTATTTATGTTGTTAACAAGTAATTATAATTTATTATTGTATGATTATAATTACCCCGGCCCTAAGTGGATTAAAACTATTTGTTAAAAGGCAGTATTGTTATCGTGACGTGATTGTGTTGTTCTTGTTATTCATTTTCTTGTGCGTTTTTTTGTGTGTCATTAATCATTGTCAGTGTGCAAATAAAAAAAAACCAAAAAAAATTACTCGGTTTTGTGTTACTGGTTTTGTGTTGTTGACAAAAAGAAAAAAATAACGCAAAGCGTTATGTCAATGGAAATATTTATCTTTTAACGAATTTCTTATGTTTCAAAAGTGATGTAATGGATATAGTTGTTCCTTTAAAGACTATTGTAGTAAGTCATTTAAAATTTTGAATTACTAATGTTGTTATTGTTTTAACAATCTCATAATTACAGTGCTGAAAAGAAAGATGATCGTCCAAATCGATATGATAATCAAATAATTATCAACACAAATGAAAATGTCCCTCTTATATTTGGACAAATTGCTGACAGAAATATTCTCATATGTAAGATCTCTGATTCGTTATCAAAAATTAATTTGTTAGTGAATACATAGTTGATGTTATAAATCGGTTCGTTTAAATATATATTTTTTTAAATTTACTGACAGACCAGTTGGTTGAGAATGCGCAAAATATGATATTTCATGGTCAAAACAATCCAGTCTCACAGAAAGCATGCAACGAAAGCAGGAGGGAAAGGTAAATCATCAACTTAATAATTAAATGAAAAGTGTGCCAGAGCGTTTGGGTTTTTTTCCAGATCAATAAATGAGGAAATCATTTTCGTGAATTTGGTCAAGGAGTATCAATCGTACAACAGATGTGATAAATTGAGGGCATTCAAGAGAAATAACGGCAAGAGATATGGTGATTTTTTTCTGGTGCAATACATGAAAAGGAAATGAAATGAATCCTGGACTTTTCGTTGAAAAGGTACTCTTCCGTAGATTTGATTTGTTGTATAATGTAATATTGATTCTTTCTTCTATTTAGTCGGCTTTAATGCAACATTGCCCCGTGCATGATGAATTAGATCGAGATTTACATCGATCTTTACCCGAACATACCGCATTCCAGCACAAAGACTAACTTAGTGCTCTTAGACAGGTCCTGCAAGCGTACGCACTACGCCATCCACATGTTGGTTATTGTCAGGCGATGAATATTGTATTTTCAGTTTTTTTTGTTGTTCTGTGATGTTAGCAAGTTTGGGTGAGAACTTATTAAATTAACATTATAAATGTATTTGGGACATCGGGTATAAGTTAAATTAAGTTAGGGGAAAATATTAAAAGCATATTAGCAATCGACTAACCCACACACAATTATACAGGGTGATTGGTTTACGGTGCACCAAAAACCTTGCGCGTGTAGGTGAGGTTAATATAAGAAAAAAATCGTATGGGAGGGGGGTCTATTTCCCCCCGTTTAGGCGGGAGGGGCAATTTTCTAAAAAAATTACTTCAATCAGAAAAAAATTATTAAAAAATAACGGTGAATGATACAAAGCCTTGTTATATCTTTTTGGAAAGCCAGAAAACTCTTTTATTCTATTTCTAAATTTAGTTGTTTAAGTGAACAGTTTTAAAAAAATTAATTTTCAAACTCAAAATTTTGAAAAAAAAAAACCAATCACCCTGTATAATGCATAAAAGAAATAGAAGATTATAAATCTTCGTCACGTTAATTTTTATTACACGTTAATTTATTATAATTTTGAAACGAAAAAAAATATAACTGGACAGATATAAATACACGAGTACGTTAAAAATGTTGTCTTTATTAAATATCAATATCATACAGAGAATCGTAGAAATAAAAAGAAAAAAAAATGAAGGAATGATTGGTGCGAAATCGAATGGTAATGGTATAATCAAAAGTGCACTTAACACATGTGTATACTAGTAAGTATATTAAAGGAGTGTGTGAAGGTAGCCCCCCCCCCTTTTTGAAAATTGAATTTTTGAAAGTTGTGCTAGGTTTGTGCCGGTTTGTGCCGTAGTTATTTTTCAAAAATATTCAAATATGAGGGTTTTAAAGCAAAAAAAACATTTTTGGCCTACCCAATATTTTTTAAAAATCAACATTTTCGAAATTTTCAAAGTTGTGCTAGGTTGTGCTAGACTTTGTGCTGGGCTGTGCTATAAATTATTTTGAAAAATATTCAAAAATGGGGGTTTTAGAGCCAAAAAACTTTCCCAAAAAGTGTGAAGTTAGCCCCCCCCTTTTTCCAAAATCAAAATTCTGAAAGTTGTGCCAAGTCAAACTCCCCAAAATCTCTAATACTTGAAAATTTCATAAAAAAATATAAAAAAATACGGAAGTAAACTGGAAAAAATCATTTTGCTTGAATTATGACCAATTAAAAGCTGCCCCTTTTCTGAAAATAAATATCAAAAAACTGTTCCAAATATTTATAGCTATAAACTATAAGGATTTCAAAGTTGTTTTGTCTTAAAAGCTTTCAATTCATAAAAAATATTTTTACTATGTTAAATTTAAAAAAATATCCCCCATCTAAAATTTAAAAGTTGTGCCAAGTGCGTCATCACACGAATCCATTTATTCCAAAGTTTCATTCAAGTATATTAATTATTGAAGATTTTATGCTAAAAAAACACTTTGTACCTACTTATACGAAGGAAATTAAAAAAATTATACAGGGCGATTGGTATAAGGTGCACCAAAAAGCTTGAGCGTGTAGGTGGAGTTAAGAATTTTATTATTTGATTAAAATCGGATGGTATGTAATAAAAAATAAAAAAGGGATAATTCCCTAATTAATCATTGACCTGAGCAGGTCAAATTTGGGAAAACCAAAAAAAAAGTGTTTTTCTTGGAAAAAAATACTTCTAGATTTTCTTAATTTCTCAAAAACTAAGAAACATTTTAGCATCCGGTTTTCTGTTTTTGACTAAAAATTAATAAGAGCATTGAATTTTGAAAATAAAAATAATAGTTGATTACATAAAATTTTGAAAAAAATAGTTAAAAAATTTTTTTTTTAGTTTATTTTTCCAAAATTTTGAGTTTGGAAATTAATTTTTTTAAAACTGTTCACTTAAACATCTTAATTTAAAAATTAAATAAAAGAGTAGTTTTCTGGCTTTCCAAAAAAATACAACAAGGCTTTGTTTCATTCACCGTTGTTTTTAAATAATTTTTTTTCTGATTTAAGTCAATGTTTTAGAAAATTGCCCCTTGCGCTTAAACGGGGGGAAATAGACCCCCCTCTTATACGATTTTTTTCTTGTCTTAACTCCACCTACACGCTCAAGCTTTTTGGTGCACCTTATACCAATCACCCTGTATAGGATACATTAATGTGGTTTTTCTTTTTCATAGCAAAATTTGTTTTTGACCAAGAATATTGAATTTAGAAATTTAGAAATTTTTTAGCCAAAAAATGAAATACGTTGCAAAACCGTTGCAACTACATTTCATTCAGCCTTCAAAATAGGCACATGATTGCCATCTGTGATTTGCATAATATGCAACAAAACTCAAATTTGTGCGAAATCTTATTAAATAAATAAAAAAACTGATGATATGCATGTAAAAATGAAAAAATCATTTGAAATTTGACACGAAAGTTCAAACATAAGTTAATAACACCGAAAATATGTTTTTTGGGATATAAGTAACTGTCATTTTATTTTTAATTTTCAAAAACTAGGATACTTTTCAACACCGAGTTTTCGGTATTCGACTAGAAATTAAAAGGAGCGTTGAATATTGGTAAACAAAATTAATAATGCAAAACTTTGTAAAAATTCAATTTGAAAAATGAAAATAATTTTTTTTTTGTAAAATTTGACTTTAAAATTTTATTTCTCAAAAACCATTCTTTAAATCAACTTGAATTAAATATTTAATTAAAGATTGGAGCTTAAACTTTAAAAGCAATTATATTTTATAATTTTATGTCTATTGGTTATTTTTTTATTATTTTGTTTCCATCTTAAGACGATTTTTCTTAAAATTGGTTCTCCTGCCTAAACGGGTGGAGATAGACCCTCCCATTATATACAATTTTTTGTTTGTTTTGACCGAATCTATTAGCTCTAGTCTTTTTTTTTATTTGTTTTATATTATTTTATATTATTATATTTCATTATCCATATAGGTATGGGTTTTATTATAGAGGTGATAACATTTAAATATAACCTAATATAGGTACTACACAATGTAGGCAAACATTCTACATATATATATTTTTCATAGGTAGGTAATATAATACAAAAAAGTTTACTAATCGTAAAAAATGTACCTACCCATGATTTTGCAATAGGTATGCGTAGCGTATGGCAATCACGACTTGGTAACAACATACACTTTCCACCCACAAATATCACCCAATGGTAAGATTATCCTTTTTTCATATTTGGATACTTCGCAGCTGCAGAATAAACAAAATTCATCAATACTTACTTATTGGCCTTTATTTTACTTCCACACACGCAACACCTCCTGTAAAAAAATTCAAACCTACTCACCCTCAGTCTGCATAGGCGCATATTTTCTCAAAAAAAAAATATTTTCTGAGAAAAGTTTTGAGATATCCAAGTTTGAATGCAGTTTTTTAGGGGGGTTGATTCTGAGTATAAAAATGAGTTTCCGGGAAATTTGGTCTTGTGCAGCATCCGCCATCTTGAATTAAAGATTTTTTCGTGGTTTTGCGTTTTTCTATGTTTGTGTGCGTTTTCATGAAAAATCTATTAAATACTTTTCTATTGCAATTTTTGATATCTACAAAACGGTATAAACATTATTTTTGTAGTGATAGTATCTTAGAAGTTATAAGAAAAAAAACGAATAATAAATAGACCTTGTGACCTTAATTTTCAAATTGCTCCCTAATTTTAAGATTTTCGGAAAAAAGTATTAAATACTTTTTTAGAGATAATCTTTTTACAAAAAAAGTTTTTTGTATTTTTCGTTAATATCGGTTGGTTTTTGACCTCACTACATCATCCGGAACAGTATGGAACGCATATATTAAGGTATGTTGTTTCTTAATAGCAATTAATCAGGGTGATTGGCATATCCCATATAGGAGGGGATTTTATGCTTCATTTAAGTGATTAAGGATTACGATTTTTGAGAAATTAAATTTTACGGTATTTTTTTTTTTTTATTTTTATTTTGAAATTCTAATTTTCAAAAAGCATAAACTTAAATTACTTAAATGGGCCATTAAATCAAAGATAGACATTTTATGTGTAAAACAAAAAATATAGAACATTATCGAATGAGCTTTTGTAGATTTTTTATATTGTTTTTTTTTTGCTTTTAAGTCAATTTTTCAGAAAATCGATCCTCCTGACGAAACGGGAGGTTTTTTATCTTGACAAAAAAAGAAACAACATACCTAAATACATGCATTTCATACTGTTCCGAATGATGTAGTGAGGTCAAAAACCATCCGATATTAACGAAAAATACAAAAAACTTTTTTTGTAAAAAGATTATCTCTAAAAAAGTATTTAATACTTTTTTTCCGAAAATCTTAAAATTAGGGAGCAATTCGAAAATTAAGGTCACTGTTGGACAATCTCTTTTAATTGTAAAAGAAAAGAGCAAAAGTTATTTTATTTTGGACAAACTATTTATTTTAGTCTAAGTAATAAGCAGAAGGTTACAGTGAATAAACAGTTTTTAGATAAAAGTAAAAATGTAATGGCGTTCTTTTTAGGCAGCTTCTAACGTCTCAAAAAGAACGAAGTTGGTTGCAGTTGTGTTCATTGTAGTTGTGTAATGTTTTAGTAGTAAAGGTTTGTTCGCTCAACACTCCTCCTCAATGAACCATCACGTTTAAAATAGATTTAATTCTTTGCAAAAACCCAATTGTTTCACGGGTCCAAGTGGCTTGGTGAATATATCCGCTAGCATCGAATCGGTTGGACAGTATTCCAGATGAACTTCGTTTTTGTTGCACAATTCTCGTACATATCGCTCTCTGGTTTCGATATTTTCGGAGAAAGGTTGTCGTATTTCATCTATTTTCAGGTAACCAGGGTCCATTGGCGTCTTCGCAGGCTTTGCACAGCTCATTCCGAATTTAGAAATCATCTTATTCGTATAATTCTTCAGTGAGATATGAAACGAAGATGCTGAACGTTCGATTTCCATCCCCAGAAAATGATGAACATTCCCGAAACAAGTTATCTGAAATTTGTCTTTAATTTTTAAATAAAACTCGTCTATTTTACCTTCATCTACACATCCAGCTAAGATTTCATTGACATAAACGAGAAGATACAAAGTCTGATTTCCAAACTTCTTCATGTACAAACATGGATCAGCAGTAGAAACCTCAAAGCTCAGGTCTCTTAAGTATGTATCCAGCGTCTGGTTCCAGCAATATGCAGACTGTTTCAAGCCGTATATACTTTTCTTCAAATGGCACACAAGATGTTCTGCCCCAGGAGCCTCATAGCCAGGTGGTTGTTTCATTAAGATGTCTTTTTCGACAACTCCATTCAGATACGCCGTCTTGACATCGAAATGTTTTACAAACATTTGTTGTTTAGCAGCAACCGCCAAAAATGTTCTTAATGTTGTGATTCGTGTAACTGGAGCAAACACGTCATCGTAATCGACACCAAATTTCTGTGCATAGCCTTGAGCGACAACACGTGCTTTATACTTTGATACCTGATTATTTTCGTCTCGCTTTACTTTAAACACCCATTTGGAACCTATTGCTTTCCGCCCTGCAGGCAAAGGGACGAGCGACCATGTTTGATATTCACGATGGGCTTCCATCTCTTCGTCCATTGCAGCTTTCCATTCTGGGGTGCCCAAAGCTTCTTTAAAATCTCTCGGGTCATCCAAAGCGATTGATGCAATATCAACGACATAATCATTTAAGTGTGCAGGCAATTTATTTTTCGTGTTTCGTGCAGAACGTCTTACTACAGTTGGCTCTTCTTGGGTCGGATCATCAAATCCAAAAAATTCATCACTGGAACTCTTGTCATCATCGGATCGATCTTCAGAATATTGGTTCTCGTCTGAACTTGGAACAACGGAAACTGGAGCAAGTCTCATGTAGACTTCATCGAATGTTTCTTTAACATTCGGATTTGGCAAGTTGTTGATATCTTTCTTCTTTAGTTCCAAAAACCGAGCATCTCTACTTATAGTTACCTTATCAGTTTCAAGATCAACAAACCGATAGCCCTCGTGTTGATCCGAGTATCCAATGAACGTAAGTTTCTTTGACTTGCTATCAAACTTCTGGCGTTTCACATCAGTAACGTGCACAAACGCTTCACATCCGAAGACTCGTAGGTGATGGTTTAGTTTTATTCCACAATTCAAATGGAGTTTTCGTAACAGATTTTGATGGCATTCGATTCTGTATGTAAGCTGCAGTTAAAACAGCTTCACCCCAATATCGTTTCGGCAAACCAGCATCCTACAACATACACGTGACCATTTCGATAAGGGATCTATTTTTTCTTTCGGCCACGCCGTTTTGTTGGGGCGAGTAAGGAGTTGTTAACTGAGCCTTGATACCTTCAGTACGATAAAAATTATGTAAACGATTGTTATCGTACTCACCCCCTCCGTCAGACCGAATGACTGTAGGTTTCTTTCCAAAAACGTTTTCAACTTGACGCACGTATTCCTCTATTCGCTCAGCTGCTTCTGACTTGTTCTTCAATAGATAGACTGTTGCATAGCTACTAAAATCACCTATCATGGTCATGATATATCTATTTCCAGATGGAGTCGGTACACCAATCGGGCCACACAGATCAGTATGTACGATGTCTAGGATTTTCTTCGCTTTTCTCTCGACGACTTCTGGAAATGGCTTTCGACTCAATTTGCCTTCTAAACAGCACTCGCACATGGTGTTTACATTACATGTTTGGACTTGTAGGCCTTTCACCATATCTTCATTAAACATACGCTTAAATACGGCTGATTCTCGATGACCGAATCGTCTATGCCATTGGTGTTCACAATTTGTCACATGTTCTTGCGATACTAAAGAACATTTTTCAGTTTTCAATTGGTAAAAATTTCCTTTACGGTCACCCAAAGCAACAGCAAAATCATCAGAATTAACAATACGACATCCAGACGAATCAAAACTGACCTTCAAACCTTTATCCACCAATCTGCTCACTGACACAAGACTACCTTCCAATTCTGGCACAAACAGCACATCATGAAGAGTTATCTTAACTCGATTCTTGCCTTCATCTAGACCCCAAAGCACACCTTCACCACGACTAGCCGTTGCTGTTTGTTTTCCGTCGGCCAAAGTAACGTGAGAGCCATCAAACAGTGTCAAAGAAGCAAAGAAACTTCTATTGCATGTCATATGCGAACTTGCACCACTGTCAATCAACCACGAACCAGGTTTCTCACTTCCAGCTACAAATGCTACGTTAGTCTAATCAACAGACTTAAGATGACTCTTGTTTTTGGAGGACAAATATTTACGACAGTTGGAACGAATGTGTCCCACTTTCTTGCAATAAAAACATGTTCTGTTGTCTACTGTTTGCTTGGAATCCGTTTTCATTGCTTTTTCTGGTCTCGACGATTCCATTCTGTTGACTCTCCGTTGGTATTCATCAATAAGTTTTTGCTTGATGAATTCCACGGTCACCTCCTTATCGGATATACTGTCTAAAGTGGAAACCAGGGTTTCAAAAGAGTCCGGGAGGCTTTGCAGCATCATGCATATTTGCGTATCCTTATCTAGGACATGTCCAGCAGCAGCCAGACGGTCAAAAATCTCTTCTATTTCCAAGAGATGTTTTTCTACATTCCCATGTTCTTGCAAACGCACAGAGCACAACTTTTTCAGAAGAGCAACACGTGTAGACCGGGATATGTTTTCGTGATGCCGGCACAGGGCATCCCATACATCCTTCGCATGCACACAATTCTTCACCAGAGACAATTGGCTATCTCTAAGGAAAAGAATAATTGTGCCCTTGGCCTTCCTGTCGCCCGTCTTCCACTTTTCAGTCTTAGCTTCGTCAGCCGGAATCGCATCCTCGATATATGTAGTCAGGTCGTCTCGTGCTAGGAAACTTTCTACACGAATTTTCCAAACTTGCCAAATCGTGGCATTCAACTTCGGGATGCACACTCTGTCGTCCATAATACCGCCTGCTGGGCCCATAACCTGTTGGACAATCTCTTTTAATTGTAAAAGAAAAGAGCAAAAGTTATTTTATTTTGGACAAACTATTTATTTTAGTCTAAGTAATAAAAGCAGAAGGTTACAGTGAATGAACAGTTTTTAGATAAAAGTAAAAATGTAATGGCGTTCTTTTTAGGCAGCTTCTAACGTCTCAAAAAGAACGAAGTTGGTTGCAGTTGTGTTCATTGTAGTTGTGTAATGTTTTAGTAGTAAAGGTTTGTTAGCTCAACAGTCACAAGGTCTATTTTTTATTCGTTTTTTCCTTATAACTTCTAAGATACTATCAGTACAAATATATTAGAATTTTTTTTAGAAATGTTGAGTACCTACCAATACCTATTTACAACTTGTTTTCTTATATATTTGCAGTATCTTTCACCGTTTCAGAGGTAGGTATACGAAAAATCGTAAATGTGACATAGGTATCCTTGATGTAAAAGCGTTGAACATTGGTAAAATGTTGCACTCAATGCAAAACTTTGTAAAAATCAATTTTAAGACAATAAATAATTTTATTTTTTAAAATCGACTTTGAAATGTTATTTCTCAAAAACCATTCGTAAAATCAACTAGCATCAAAAATCGAATCAAAGGATGAAGTTTAACCTTTAAAACAAGATGCAATTTATTGCCATATTATTTTTGGTTAATTTTTAATAATTTTGTTTTAATTCTAAGTCAATATTTTGTTTTCAATTGACTCTCCTGCCTAAACAGGTGAAGATAGACCATTGCAATATTTCATACAATATACCTACCTATCTACTTATTTCTTATTTTGACCAAACCTAACTATTCGTTCTACTTTTTAAATGCATGTTATAAATTGATCATTTTTATTACCTATCTATAAAACACAAAAAATAACATATACCTACATAGGTATGTTAACCGATGCAGGTAAACATTCTTTTTATATTTCTTACATGTAAAATACACACTGACCTAATTTGTAACTTGCAATTTATTTGTTTTCAAATTGGTCGCAAAAAATCATACCCATCTATGATTATATAAGAAGTACCTATTAATTTTTTTTTCGAATCTTCACCTGCAGGATATACCAAATTCATCCCTACACTTGACTTGCCTTTAATTTTGCCCACACACAGTCTAGCAAATAGGGCTTTTTAGGTAACAACAATATATCTCTTTCTCGTTCTCACAGAATTGTCAAAAACAGCAGTATGCCGAACAGCTGATTTTTTTTTATCATTGTTGACAAATTGATTGAAAACAAAAGCGGGAATTTTAAAGATTTGTGCGCGAAAATTGTGAAAATTGTTGGTTTTGCTAATTAAAATAAGTTTCTAAGCCACGGAAATCACTAATTTCACACAAAAAGAATACCGCATTTAAAAATTATTTCCAAATTGTTTTCTGCAAGATCTTGAGTTTGACAGTTTGAAAAAAGCGCGATACATATTTCAATCTGTCTTCGGCATAGTGTGAGCTTTGACAAGATGGTAAAACTCCCTATCCTGTAAAATACCCTCAGCTGACATACATCCTGAAAAATAACACACAACCTTGCATTTTGTGTAAAATATTTATTTCACGCATACATTCAAAAACGTTTCTTGAAGAAATAAATAATTGTCTGTTCCTTTTTTTATTTACCTTTGCAAGAACCAGTTTTATATTTCTTTTTCCTAAATTCATCACTTTTTTTTATTCAGAATCGAAGAAGAAACGTCAAAAAAAATAAAATCTTTCAATCCCTTTCACTTATAAAAAATTATTATAACGCGTTCTCGTTCCCCCATTGGGTTAGTACTGCACCAGGAATATAGGAGCGCTGCATGGTTGTAGAGCATGATACAACAAATAAAGATAGCGCCGATGAAGGTTTATTTTTGTCTCGTTCTGCGCATCTACGTAATATGAGCGTAGAGAGCTTGACATTTTCATTTTGCAATGAGAAATCATATACAAATGTGAGAGTTTCGTCAATACTTTTTCATATAATATTTTCATTTTATTATATTATTTTATAATTATTGAAAAGTGTAAATAATGTATTCATTTTTGTTTGTGTACCTACTTTATTATATTTAATAGGTAGTTCACTTTAAATTGCGCCGTGGAATGTTATCACTAGAATGTTGTTATTAGGAAGAAAATAAAGTGAAAAGTTTATTTACCTCTTTGTGTTTTATTATTTTGGAATAGAAACAAGTGCAGTAAAAGTTAATTAATAATCTTTTTATATTTTCTATTTCTTGAATTTTTGTATTCAACACTTTCGCAAATTTCAAATGCAAATTAAGAAAATGTCTGATAAAATGCCACAGTATCTAGTTTCTCCATCTAGATTATTTTATTGCACAATTATATATGTATCCTCATCTGCGTGAATAATATACCTATATTCTGCTAAAATTTGTCTTATTGTAGGTAGGTAGATATGTAAAAATATTATCATTAATATATATTAATATTATGTATATAGGAAATTTGTCTTATTGTAGGTAAGTAGGTATGTAGAAATATTACAATCTAGTTATGTATTTGTTTTTATTTTGTTCGTAGTGGTGCATAATAACATTTTATTTGCAAGAATGAAAATCACTAGCGACCCTTAATAAATTAATTCATTTGTTTACTTATTGCTATATCAGAGTTAAATACAACTTAAACATGGGTTCGGTCCAGTTTAAAGTTAGACTCGAGTTTTTCGTTTAGACTTGGGTTTAAATTTTCTATGCATAGCAAAAACTCGAGTTTAGCTTAAAAACAGTTTAATAAGAACTTGTCAAACATCTATGAATATGGCCCATTATGATCAAAGCCTGATTTTAAATTCTTGGCGATAAGGTTTTTCCAATACATCCGAAAAAGTTTTCCAATACATCTTGGTTCAACCGGTTAGGTCATGATGAATTTGACACCAAACTGTTCTTGCATGTCCTGGTACAGGCGTAATTTCTTTTGTGGGTCATTATTCCAATCAAACACAGAACAGGCACCCATTTTGAAAATTATATTCAACACATAAACAATCAATTTTAATCAAAATAATAATTTAAATTCGAAAATTAACATCTATTCAATAAGGGAATAGGAAACAGTAAGTAAAATAAATAGCGCCAAAAATATCCATACAGATGTACGCTCATATTACGTCACATCATTTTGACAGCCAAACCTAAACATGCGCAAAGTCATATCTTTAGTAGTTGTATCATGGTTGTAGAGTGAATGTTGCTAAGGCATCTCAGCATGATATTACTATATAAATGTATATACAATGGGAGGCACTGATCTCTATATATACCCGGATAGCGGATTCATATAAAAAAGATGAAGCAATTTGAAGATGTGTTATATTATGAAAAAGTCACCAATTTTGTATAACAGTATACCACTATAACAGTTTAACAAATGTCAGAATACTCAGAAATGGGGTTGTTTGTTTAGTTTTCTGTTTTTAGATGAAGACGAGTCTTTTTTTATTTATTAAAAATTAAAGCATTAAATATTTAGAAATGTGTATTTTAGTGTGGTTGTGGTAATTTTAATAAACAAAAAAAAAACAAAGTAATAATGAAGAATACCGAGAAAAGGCTTTTCCCGTAAATATTGGAGGATCTCTCTTTCAAGCACCGCCACAGTTCAGCCTTCCCAAAACCCGATGACTCAAATGCCAACCTTTCAGAAATACAGTTTCCTTCTGCCACCTAATATGACTATCTATGAAATGGCTTTTGAGCCAAAGGAATCCCAATACAAGTGAGACTCCGCCAACAAGTTTACCGAAATTTTGCGGCAGTCAATGGGGATAATGCATAACTTAAAAAAACAATAGTGCCTCTTTAATCCAAACAAACCAACAATAGCATTCACCAATTAAAATGTCACAGCAAAATCGTAACTTCCACAACCCACTTATAACGATGGTGCTCTTTGGGGAATAAAAACCTTGAAATGTGCAAACACATGGAAGTGTAAATAGTCAAAACTTTCCAGGTTAAAACTGGAACCTCTTCCTGAAAATAAAAGAATCCCCTGCATTTCAATATACTGACGCACATACGTGTATTATGTACTTCATTGGGTTTGTTTTTTTTTTCTTACAGCAATGGCACCAGTATTTCTTTTATTATTCTACCAAAAGATCAAATCTCTCGTGTAAGCAAAATGTTGGCAGATGAATTCGGAACAGCGTCTAATATCAAATCACGTGTCAATCGTCTTTCTGTCTTGGGTGCAATTACATCCATGCAGAAAGAATTTCCTGTTGTTCTGCAACAAAAGACAATTGCTTCACCACTTTTCCAAATCAACGAAATGTCATGGCTGGAAACAATGGTAAGATATTTCTATAACAATGTTTCGGTATTTTGTTAAAAAAAAATCACAGTGTATTTATATTTTTTTTTTGGAAATGATCTCATCGGTACATCAACACCTCGGAAAGAATCGGTGTCTCTGTATCGCTGGCAGGTTGTCAACAATGGAAATTCTAGCTTTCACGGTTCCAATTTGTCAAGATATCAAGAAATATCTACATCTGTGGATAGAGAGTGGAATGGAGGAAGCAAAGCCTTTGAGAGTGTGTAATCACAAGCGCTGGGTCGTCACTGTCAACATTGGCGTACAAAAAATAAGAAATTGATTGATTATTTGATAACTAAGGCTATTCCTCTTTAGGTAATCATAGCAATAATAATGTACAAATCGCAATGCAGAGTAATGAGATCAATATTTGTTTTTATCCATAGTACTGCATAACAGATCGTGCGGGTAATTTTAAACGACCGACGGTAGAAAATATAATGTAACATCGCATCGTTGTTGTGACCTTGAGCATATCGTTGGAACTTTCGACTTTGGGATTTTCCATGTTGGCTTTGCTGATTTGAACTCCTCTATCACAGCCTTGCTTTACTTTGAGTACTTAGTTTGTTTCTACATCACCAATAGTCCAGTCACCTTAGTACTGAAATAGGGTCAAACCTGTCACAAATTAATTAAAAGTTGGAACCACTTTTACAAATTTTCTTTTGATGAGTAAAATTACAAAACAAATGTCTGTTGCGGATTCCTTTCTTGCCGTCGGGGTCAGTGCTGGCATGCTTGACCGGCCTACTGCTCGTCAGAGGACGTAGGTACTTGACCCCTATCGGAACCACGCATAAAAAAATCATGCCAGTCTTTGCGTCATGGTGTTAAGGACGCGCGAGAAATTTGCCTCTACCCACCCAACCATGGTTGTCGTACTCGCCTTGACAACCCCTTACCTTGCCATCTTCCGCTTCCTCTATCCCATCTTAAACTCTTTCCATTTTAATGATCCTCATCCATAATCCTAAGCTTTAAATTAAACCATTTTGTTATTTACTTTTTCAGGCTCAACTAACATTGGTTATTTTATTAAACATTTTTAACTTTTCTCTCAACTTATCAATAATTTCGATTATTAAAATTAAGCAATCAAAGTATTTATCTCTGGTTTTATATTTATTTTGCAATGCTGTTAATATAATTATGTTTGTAGATAGGTATATATAAAAAAAAAAGTAAAAAGCAACAAAATCGACAATATACAATTTACGCTATGTGTACTTTATATTTTAATCTTGTTATTAATATAATATTATAATATTATATGTTTACATGTTCTTACTTTTCTGTGCTCAATGTAATTATGTTTTGCAATGCACTTAATATATCCAAAAATATGCAATTATCCCCAAACCCAAAAAACCCTTAACATATAAATACTAGAATATCAATTTAAAAGAAACAAGCTCATATATTGACTCACTACTTGATCGGAATATGATTTCCAGCGACGCGATGTTGTGGCCACAGCATACACTCCTGGTGAAACTTTGTGCCTGTTTTAATTTTATCTTTTAAATGTTCACGATAATTATATGAGATTGGCTTTATATCTAAGTTTATCCCACAAGTGCTAATTTTGATGCAAATATTACTGCATAAAATAATATGCGCATACATACATATAATAAAAAAAGTAATTTAATCTATTAATTAATTTTCTTATTGCATTAAATTCTATTTTAATTATCAAATAAGATAAAACGCTAAAAAAAAAAGGAAATATTGAGGGTAGCAGGAACTGCGACTCGAACCTGGTTAATTTTTTTTTTTTTTGTAATTAAATTTTTTATTTTTAATTCAACTTATAACTACTTAAATGCTAGACAAAAATCTTAAAAACTAGCTTACAGAATAACTTAACTAACTTACTGGCCCCATGCGGGCGCTCTAAATTATACTATAACTATATTAAAAAATGCCTTACTTATATTAAAATTCAATATTGTTTAAAACTAAACGAGAAATTCTTTAAAACTCGTTTTTCTTTGACATTTTTATATAAAACTTAAAACTACACTTTACCTAAATAAAACTAAATAAACCTAAATAAAACTAAAATATACGTAAATAACTTAAAACTACTTAAAAATACTTAAAATAACTTAAAACTAGAACAGCCACCAGCAGGATTTTTTTTTTCGCAGCAGCTTATGCAAATGCACACACACCTATACATATGCATATATGAATATATAAACATATGCATTAGCGCCAAATGCACATATCCACAAGAGCAATGCAGTTTTTGTTTTTATAATTTTTTTGGTGCCACCACTGTCCTACATAAAATAACCTATTGATACCTTAAAATACGTAGGTCGGCCTAGGCAATAACTTTGGTCAACCATCAATATCAAAGTGGTCCCCCAACCACAAGAATTGTTTTACTTGCTTAACCAAGTCCTTTCTGTCACGAAGGGGCATAGCTCTACTGAACCGCAGACGCTCTGCTTCGTTCACAGGGCCGACGTCTCGATCATACAGGAGTCGCCGATCCACAGTTCTACGGCCGACGTGGTAGATTAACGGAACCGCCAATCTATCCTGTATCAGCCCCCGACTGTCTAATTAGAGGAATGTCTCACTATATTTATCATTAGGGTAGTAAGCCCTGAAAATAAATCCATTGGCTGAGGTCATCGCTCTTGCAATGTGACCCCGAATCGGCTTAATTAAAAAGTTATCTATCCTGTTTATATTAGCCCAGTTGTATAAGACCTCGTTGGCATAATAATGTTTGTACTCCGACTCTGGTGTTCTGTGTAATCCAAGATACTTGGAAGAAGACTTATCGACCGAAGATTTGCCGGATTGGAGCTGTCCTTTCCCTTTTTGGGGAGAGGATGGACCACAGCTGTCTTCCAACTCACTGGATAATATGCAATATTCAATGCGTTGTTGAACAGTGTGGTATAAATGTCTATGGCTTCCTCAGGGAGATGTCGTAACACAATGTTGGGTATACCATCGACCCCCGCAGATTTCTTTTTCTTTAATGTTTGAAAAATTAACTGAAGTTCTAACTTCGAAATTAACAATGAACTGGGTCCATTTCACTCGGCGATGGTGGCGTTTGCCAAGTTTTCATCATTGAACCCGGTGAAACCAGTATTCTCGGATCGCCATTGCGTTATGTTATTTCCAAGGTAGAAGTTGTGCAGTAAGGCTCTGTTCTCCAGGTCATGATTCGGACGAATGCTAGCATTCACCTTATACACTTGCTGGAAAGCAGCCCCTACAGCCTCTACCTTTTCCTGAGGATCTTCTATCATATAATAATTATCATCGAAAACGGCACCTTCCGTGTCAATTCCCGCAATCGTTAGTACGTCTTCGTTATCTGTTGTCCTCTAAAGTTTAAGACATGGATGACCGTTTTGATCATTTCTTCTAAATATCTTATTTATTTGGGGAAACATACTAGGGTCGCTTGAATTAACAGCCCGAATTCTGTTATCCCAATATAAATTAATAGATAATCTATAGTTTTGTCTAATCATAACGTTAATGTTTTTGATCGACGACTTCAATGTCCTAATCTCCAGATCACGTGTGTCCGTGAAACGTCTGTACAGAAGTTTCAATCTAGTCAGCAGTCCACTTTTTTGTCGCGTTCTTGTATAAACCAGTAGGGTCTTGTTCCTTATATTTTGGGATTGTTTTGTCCATTTTTCGTTTTACAATCGTATCCATTTGAGTCAGGAACCCGTCGATCTCGAGGTTTGTCAGGTTTCTGTCATTTGGTGGAGAAATGTCATCGGAACGTATTTCTCTTGCCAAGGCGTTGGAGAAGCGTGGCCAGCGTGTCTTACTGAAATTAAAAGAGTGCACAGGCACATAATCATCCAACTCCACAAGTTCGCTCGGAAGCTGTATTACGGTGGCAAGTCCGCAGTGATCACTGTCGTATTCAATCGTTCGTAAATAGTTTCTTGTCTGTTGATTTGTTGCGTCAGTTATAACTAGTCGTCAGTCAAGCAGTAAAAGATCCAGAAAACTACCACTTCTCGGAAATGACGGTCTATCTGTAGCCAGAAGGTCGATCCTACACTCAAAACTGTATCGACCCATCCAATTAAAAAGATGGTTCCCTCTAGGATTTTGTATTTGGTTTCCCCAATCTACATGTTTGGCGTTTAAGTCCCCTGCCATGAGATCATTTTGTGTTTCTGATTTAGCTTAGTTTCGCTAGCCATAAACACATCAGGACTTTGGTCTTGCAGCAAATGAAAGAGGGTTGCTCTACGTTCGGTCCTAATCAGCGAATTTACATTCACAGCTAGGATCTTATAAGGTTTGCTCAGGCAGCGCGCCTTTAACCATTTCGCGTTGCCGGCAGAATAGAGTAGAGGTAATCCACCCTAGCCGCCTGCTCCCTGATATGTTTTTGTACGTCGGTTAACTGACCATGAATGGTCAGCAACACCTGCATCAGATCTGCCTCTGGCACAGGAGCCGTAGGCACTTGGACCTGTTTGGCTACCTGTGGTTGAGGCTGTACCGTGTTTCCCTTTCCAGACGCGATTTGGGCGTAAGAAATTGCGGGATTGACGAAAGTTGTTTTCTGGCGTACTTCAGGGCGTCTCACCTCAACTGTTTTCTTTTGGGCTTTGTTTTGTTTTATCTCCTGAAACTTCGGACATCCCCGATAGTTTGCGGGGTGCCCGGAGCCTCGGCAGAGCGCACATTTTAACTTGGTTATATCTGTGACCCACATTTAACGCAGACTGGGTCCATACCACAGTTAACTGCAACGTGTCCAAACCCTTGGCAGTTCATGCATTGAAGCATGTCTTTCTGTTTGGTTAATTTTTCCCATCGTACAACTTGGTAATCCAGGACTGTTATATTCCTTAGACCACTCAATTTGCTTTGGGGCGAGAGCTGAACTAGGAAGAATGGTAACTTCCGTTTCTCCCGTCTGGCTTTGACTGTGGTAGACGGTCTGACCCCGATAAAATCGAGATCGTCGCTCGCCACTTGAAGGATCTCTACTAAGATACCCTTCAGGAGGACTGTTTGAAGCTTGTCTTCCTTAGGAGTGAAACTTTAAAATTCAGTTTTAGTTTGAGACAAAATGTCTTTGACTTTTCTGCAGTGCTCTAAAGATGAGCACTAAATAGAATGCCTGTCTGCGTTTAGCCGCATGATTGGAAAATTATTGCCTACGACCAACCTACATATTTGAATAGTTTCTTTTATTTCCATCTTAAATGTGTTAATGGGTGGCACCTTACCTCGCTTTGCTTGTGGCTGCTGCTGTTGTTGCGGTTGTTGTGACTGCTGCTGTTGACGCTGCTGTTGTGTCTGCTGCGGTGATTGCCGAGACGGTTGTTGTGGCTTATGAAGCTGTTGCTGTGGATGCTTCTTTGACTGCTGCTTCTGTGGCTGCTGCTGGTCTGGGAGTGGTTGTTGTTCCTGAGGAGGCTGCTGTTGTTGCGAAGCTTGCTCTTGGAGCGCTTGTTGGCGGGTGTGCTGCTCAAGAACAACTTTGCGCTCCTTCTCCCGTCTTGCCTCCTGCTTCTTTTTGAGCGCTTCAACAAGCTGTATGAGCGAAGACCTCGAAACTGTTTTAATGTCCTTCTCCTTTTACAGACATATATGAGATGTCGTCAGCATCTGCGTCAGCGGCGTTTTCTTCGCCTTTTAGACAGGCGTCCTGGTCGTTTAGATTGTCGGCGGCAATCGCTCCGTCAGCCTCTTCGACGTGGATGTCATCCGCCTCAGCTTCATCGTCGCCTTCTACATTCTTGTCTTTGTTTTCGTTGTTGTCGTCATCGTCGTTGGAGGAGCTATCCAGCTGCTTCTGTATTTCGGCCTGAGCCAAAGACTTGCCTGAACGCCCGCGCCCTCCTATTTTCTGGGCTGCCTCCACATCTTAGGTACTCTTCTTAACTACCAGATTTGGCTTATATCTGATATAGCGCCTTCTCTTCAATGGGTCTGGTTCTTCGACACATGCCGGTCCTGGATTTTTCCCTTTAATAGGGCTCGATGTTCTTGCAGTTGCCATGCTGCTGGTTCCGACCTCGGCACGTGGCCGATGACGATGTTGTTGCCGTTGTCGTTGCTGTTGTTGCCACTTTGGGCTTTACTGGTCCTGCTGCTGCTGCTGCTGCTGTTGTTGTTGGTTTTTGGGCTTTGGATTGCCGTGCTACATTTGCTCTTGGTGCTTGGCCTAATGGCCCCGCTATTTGACTGTCGGATGACACATCACCTCGATTTCTGTTAACCTTTTCCCAGAAATTATTTTAAAAAAAACCCGGATCTCAGTGGGACTCGAACCCACGCCGTTCAGATCCGTCGTCTGCCACTCTTTTTTTTTTCTTTTTTTTCAATTTAACTAGATTGGGTTTGATGTCATAAATGTTGTATTATCATGCCTGATTCATTTGCACTATTGCCTGATATCTTTAGCATGGAAGATACCAATATGGTTACCAGCTAATATTTCAACGTCGTACATGCAGTTTCCTACAACATGAAGGACACGAGCTTTCAGAAACTTGGGAAGTAATTTAGCATTTTTGCCTTGGGCAAAATTACTTTGTGTGAAATTCCTGTAGAAAACTTCCTGCCCTACCCTGAAAGACGTTGGCCTTGAACGCATATTGTAAGTAGCTTTTAATTTTTCGTGTGCCTTTTGTAAGATTCTGTTCAACTTCTGACGTGCAAATACAATTTTTGCTTCCTGTGGTACTATAGTCAGTTCAGGATCAGGAAGTGCTTTTAAATTTCTCAAAATTTTATACGACGATCCATGATTAATCATACTTTGCCCGTACATTGCAAAAGAATCTGACCCTAAAGCACAAGCTATGCTTGAAAGTTGAGAAACCCAATTATCTTGTTCGCCCTGTACAAAAACTCTCAGTTTATTAAAAAGGTTTCGATTCACCCTCTCCTATATGTTTGCCTGTAGGGAGTAAAAAGCTGTTGGGATATGTTGCACATCGTTGGTCAAAAATTTAGCAAACTCAGATGAAATAAATTGTTTGCCGTTGTCTGAGTGGACGAATTCAGGTGTTCCAAATGCATGGAAAACATCAGCTTCCAGAAATTTGATGATGTTGGCTAAAGTTGCTTTCGGAAGCGCTTTCAAGAAGGTATACTTGGAGAAATGATCAACAGCTATAAAAATGACAACGTTTCCGTTTTTTGTACGCGGATATGGGCCAAGAAGGTCAATGTACAAACGTTGCATTGGTCGCTCAGATACGATCTGCTTCGTAATTGGAGGACGAAGAACTTTATTGGGAACTTTCACGGTTTTGCATACCTCACACTTACTCACATTATCTTTAATTATTGTCGCCATTTTGGGCCAATAATATTTTTCCCGAATTCTTATATAGGTTTTTGAGAAACCACTATGACACGACAGTTTAGAATCATGGCCATTTCAATTACTTTGTGAGTCAAAGTGTGAGGTATCCACAACCACCACTAAGAATCTTCGTTTTCAAGTTCCTCACTCCTGAATCTAACTCTTTTGTATTTATATTTGTCGGATACAACTAGATCCGGAAGGGAGGCTTGATTTTTTTCAATTTCATCTCTCCGTGACTGTTACTCAGCACAATCGAACTCTGGCGAGTCAATGTCAATTTCTTCGGCTACCGTGTTGAATGAAATCTCTTCCATATCCCCTCTTGAAAGAGCATCCGGCATAGTGTTAAAGGAACCCTTACGATATTCTTTATTAAACCGGAAGCCTTGAAGCTATAAACTCCATCTTGCGAGCCGACCAGTCAAATCATTTAATGACATAAGCCATTTCAGACTAGAATGATCAGGAATGACGCGAAAAGGCAAGCCTTCAACATATGAACGGAATTTCCGAATGCTGAGCACTGCTGCCAGACATTCAAGTTCTGTCACCGTATGATTTTTCTGGGCCTTGTTTAACTTTTTTGACATAAAAGCTATGGGTTTCTCATTGCCATCTGCATCCAATTGGAAGAGAACTCTTCCGACTTCTTCAGAGGACGCATCACACTGAATGGCGAACTCTTTTTTAAAATCCACTTGAGTTAACAACGGAGCGGAAACTAGGGCTTCTTTCAATTTTTTTAACGCTTCCTTGGCTGCAGATGTCAATTCGAAACTCTTTTGCTTTCAAAGGCAATCGGTTAATGGAGCTGAAAGATCTGAATAGTTCTTGATAAAACGCCTGTACCAACCCGTCATACCAATAAATCTCCTCACTTGCCTAGCCGTTTTTGGAAAAGGGAAGTTTACCATCGCGTCTATCTTTTCAGGATTAGTTTTGAACGTGCCCTGACAAACGATGTATCCAAGAAACTTGATTTCTCGCATGCAGAACTTGGACTTATTGATGTTGATGGTTAAGTTAGCGAAGGCAGGCTGCCACATCTGTCAATATTTTTATGTGCGTTTCAAAATCCGATGTGCATATTAAGAGACCATTTAAATAAATGAAAACATGTTGTCTAAGTCTCGGTCCATTAGACGACACATTCTCTGTGCGGCGTTACATAACCCGAACGGAATCACATTAAAATGATACAGCGGCCGTCCAGGTACAGCGAATGCCGTTTTTTGTTTTGACTCTTCATGTAACGGAATCTGCCAAAATGCATCTTTAAGATCTAGACCCGTTATGAAATGAGTGTCTTCTAATCTACTGATGATACCTTCCATATGCGACAGCGGATACGCATCGTTAACAGTCTGGCTGTTAAGTTTTCGACTATCCAAACACAGACGTACTTTTCCTGGCTTCTTAACCATAACAATAGGAGAACACCAAGGTGAATCACTTTCCTCAATAACTCCAAGCTCTAACATGCGATCAAGCTCTTTGAAAACTTCTTCCTTCTTCACTGGCGAAAGAGGGTAGTGTTTTGATTTAATTGGTACTGCATCACCAGTATCGATGGTGTGTGTTTCCACATGCGTTCTACCAAGACCTAAATCAGCGAAATTTGGAAAACGACTTTTCACCTTATCTAGCTTGATTTGCTGAATTGTAGTTAAATAGATAAATTCAGACTTTTCACTTTCTTCTTCTTCAAACACATCATTACTATCAATTTGGCTCACTTGAGGAGTTAGGTGAAATTCGTTCCAGAAGTTCATACCCAAATAAACCTTTTGCGTCAAGTTAGGAAGTACATAGAAAGTAATGGTCTTCGTTACATCATCAAGTGTAGTTGGGATATTACAATATCCGACAATATCGTGAGATTAACCGTCAGCTGTTTTGACGATATTTTTGTACGGTAACATTTGAATACCATTTCTTTCTATGAATTCGTAACTTGCCGCTCCCAAAACGGAAATAGATGCGCCATTGCCCAACAAACCAGAAACTAGTTCATCTTTCAGTTTCAACTGCGCGTACATTCTACCGTCTGTTTTAGAAGTTAAGATCGTTTCGAGTATGCACCTTTGGAACTCCTTTCGCTTCTGATATCTTTCCCTGCACTTTTTTACCTGAGCACTTACAGTAGGCTTGCCAAAGATTTCGGAACGCCTCCTGTAATAGTCTTTTTTTCTCTCGTCAAGAGATTACAAACAAAATACTCTTACAGGATGAATTCCGAAATAGGAATTTCTCTTTGCAGAATTCTGAGAGGAGCATCAGACATTGAAACTTTACCGACATCATCATTTGAACAATCTTTAGACACTACAACTAAAATCGTACTATGAGAACATTGATCATTCCCTATCTCAGCTCTGTCTTCTAATTCTGTTTCCTCTGGTCGGAGAAGCTGCCTTTTAATCGATTCTCTCCGACTGTTTTGTCGATCCCTTGACGGTTTCCCTGGTGTTTTTGGCATTCTGTGGTACTCACGCCTTTTTCGCCACAGAGAAAACAGAAAAGCTTTCTTTTGTGTGACGGACACTGAAAGAAAGAAAGACCAATTTTGTCACAGTTCCAACACAAAAGAGAAGAAGATGGTTGACGATAACCACCAGACCTGCTGAATGCTGCGACTTCTTCCGTTACGTCATCTTGCTCAATCTTTTCCTCCAAATGGATTTCATGAACGGTTCTTTGAGAAGTGCGTCTAGCTAAGAAACGTTCGGTTTCTCTTGCTTTAGATTTGAGTTGATCCAAGCTCGTAACGCTCGCTGCTAAAAACACTTCACCGATCTTTTCACGAGCGTTGCTTTTGATGATTTCAATCAGCTTCATTGAATCGAAAAGTTCATTTAAACGGTCATTCAGACCAAAAACTGAGCTGAAGAAATCATCAAAAGATTCCTTAAATCCTTACTTACGAGTGAGCAGGCGCATATAGACGTCGACATCATTTTCTTTGCGGCCGAATTCTTCCTTCAAGGCGATTTTAATTTGGTTCAAGCTAGCAGTGGGATTTTTGCGCAAAAAGACCAATACCAATCGTTGACTTTTCCTCTCAATAACGAATGGAAATTGGTACAAATTTGCACATCACTGTAGTTTGACGAAGCTTGCTACTTTCGACCTTGAAGAGAAAATCGGAAATGTTGTCACTACCGTCATACTTTATGTTCCACCTGTCCAAACGGCATGATTCAGGCGCATAGAATGAACCTCGTGAACCAGAAGGTACACCGTGTGCCGTGTCCGGAATAGGTGGAAACATATTTGTTGGCAAATAATTCACTGCTCCTCTAACAATTTGTGGATTAAGGGGCTGCCCAAGTTCAGAAAATTGCCGTTCGGAACGAGGTTTACTCAGGCTATCAATTTTTCCTCTAACCTCGCTCATGAATTGTTCCATTTGTTGGAAAAGACGGACTTGGTTTACCATTATTAATTTATCTATTCGAGTGGCCAAGTCTTCTTCACTATCAGTCGCAACACCAGCCGGACCTGCTGGCAAAATTTCTTCAACGTCATTGACCGAATGGTCGGACTGGTCATTATGGGTTGACATGATGTCTACCGAATGTTCAAATTCAGAGTCGAGAGAGTCTTCAAAACTAAGACGATTCACCGTCTGGTGGAATCTCTCAGAACTCTGCAAAAAGGTTCCTTCGCTTAAGGCCCTTGAAACAGAACGAGTAAAATATCGATGATTGGGACGTTGATTGCTCATATGAGCTTCCAACCAAAACAAGATATATCGCAGAATCAAAAATCAGACATGAAAATAAAACACCTAAATGACGTTTCTTCACCAAAAGTTGCAAGTGAAAATTGAAAACAAACCGAAAGAAACAATTATGGAAGCGAACGAGAAAAGGAACCAAGGAAACAACTAGAAACCAACAAAAAAATTTTATTTGTTAGAAATGTTACTTGG
Organism: Baccha elongata; assembly: GCA_951217065.1. Taxonomy (NCBI): domain Eukaryota; kingdom Metazoa; phylum Arthropoda; class Insecta; order Diptera; family Syrphidae; genus Baccha; species Baccha elongata. The sequence continues at coordinate 1,451,417 of CATNUY010000120.1, read as the reverse complement.
TAACACTGGTAAAACCAAATTTTATATAAAAAAATAAATACAAAGGAAAAGTAATAAAAGAAAAGAATATAAGAACAAAAAACTATCTCTAATTAAATGAAAGTGATGAGCCAGTGGGACACATTTTATGTGTTGGCAAATCTTCTTTCAACTGCTGATGCTTGCTTTAAGTTCCATTTGAATAAGATCTGATAGTGTAAACAAAAAGTGATGAGGTGATTTAATGAAATGAAAATAAAAGATGATTGGATTAAATGAAATAATAATGAAAATTAAAAGAATGTAAAACTTAACCTAAATCTTATCTAACTATTTATTTCCTAAACAGTTTACAAAAAAAAAATTAAGAAAAATATCTTTTACAAATTGAGAAAAAAAAACTTACAATCTACACCTTACTTTAATATATCAAACTATTACTAACTAACTAACAAAAAAATATAAAGTTTCAAATACTAAATTAAGAATGAAAATTACTAACTGAACAATGATGAATGCTAAATGACTGAATAATGAATTAAAAGAAAAATTAAATAAAAAAATATAATGCATATATACAAAAAATGCCAACAAAATATTTGTTTACAGTGAAATACTACAAAACTTCACCGACTTAACAACTCAATAAAAAAAATAACGAAACAAAACAAATGTTTTTGAACCTTCTCTTTTATAAAAAAAAATAAATATCATAAATGGATTTGGATGAGGATCACCTACTCTGGAAAGAAGATGAAATATCGAAAACGAAAGATGGCAAAGTTCTACGAGCCGAGATAAAAGAAAAAAAAATTAAATAAACTACGTTAACTATTTAAACTACTCTACGAAGAAAAAAAAAAGTATGCTTTCTTTTTTAGGGCGATTTGCAACCAAAACTTTATAACAAATCGACTCTAGAAAATCCGCTTATATAGATGGAAGGTGCACTTGAAAACTCAACATAAATCATCTGTGGCTCTTCCATCATTATTTTTATGTATATGATGTCTTCGCACATCTGGGCATTAATGCCAGCATATAATCTACTAGCTTTATGACTCAGACTGCTAAACACCATGTATGTGTATTTTAGAACTGACCTACCTCATCGCAAACGCAGTACCAAGGTCATGCCACGGATACTGGGACTTATGAGGAAAGTCAGCTCCTCAAAATCAAAATCAAAACAAAGTAAAAAAAATTAACGTTCAAAAAAATCAAAAAAAAAAAAAAAATTGAAAGGATTAACAAAAAAAATTAAAAAAGAAACCAGAAGCTAAAATTAAAGTGAATCAATAAAAAAAGCAAAAAAAACTAAAATGAAAATTTACAACTGAAAATTTACTAAAGAAAAAAAATCTAAATCAAATGAAAACAAAACAAACTACCTATCTCGACCCTTACAGATTTGCTACTTTGCAGTAGCGAATTTCTTGCCGTCGGGGCCAGTGCTGGCATGCTTGACCGGCCTACTGCTCGTCGGAGGACGTAGGTACTTGACCCCTATCGGAACCGCACATACAAAAATCATGCCAGTTTTTGCGTCATGGTGTTAAGGACGCGCGAGAAATTTGAATCTACCAACCCAACCATGGTTGCCGTACTCGCCTTGACAACCCCTTACCTTGCCATCTTCCACTTCCTCTATCCCATCTTAAACCCTTTCCATTTTAATGATCCTCATCCATAATCCTAACTTTAAATTAAACCATTTTTTTTTTGTTCTGTACAGGTTCAACTAACATTTGCTATTTTATTAATCATTTTTAACTTTTCTCTCAAATAATCAATAATTTCTGTAATTAAAATTAGGTAATCAAAATATTTAACTCTAGTTTTATATTTATCTTTCAGTGTTGTTAATATTATGATTATGTTTGTAGATAGGTATATGTATATACAAAAAAAAAAACCTAAAAAGCAACAAAATCGACAATATACAATTTACGCTATGTGTACTTTATGTTTTAATCTTGTTATTAATATAATATTATATGTTTACATGTGCTTACTTTTCTGTGCTCAATGTAACTATGTTTTGCAATGCACTTAATATATCCAAAAATATGCAATTATCCCCAAACCCATAAAACCCTTAACATATAAATACTAGAATATCAATTTAAAAGGTACAAGCTCACATATTGACTCACCACTTGATTGGCGTATGATTTCCAGCGACGCGATGTTGTGGCCACAGCATAAACTCCTGGTGAAACTTTGTGCCTGTTTTAATTTTATCTTTTAAATGTTCACGATAATTATATGAGATTTGCTTTATATCTGAGGTTATCCCACAAGTGCTAATTTTGATGCAAATATTACTGCATAAAATAATATGCGCATACATACATATAATAAAAAAAAGTAATTTAATCTATTAATTAATGTTCTTGTTGCATTAAATTCTATTTGAATTATCAAATAAGATAAAACGCTCAAAAAAAAGGAAATATTGAGGGTAGCAGGAACTGCGACTCGAACCTGGTTCCTGTTAATCACTAAACGAATGTTTTCATTCAAAAGTCGTTGTAATGTCAGGTAAAAACTTGCATTCAAAGTTTTTCCTGGTAGTCAATATATAAAAATCTGATATTCAAAAGTACTTGAAATCGTTAGAACTTCATGTTGCTATGAAATTGTTAGTACTTTATATCTTTTTTTCTAAAGAAATCACTAAATTATTTAAGTCTTTTAATTTTGTATTTTTTATCATAGAAAACCCCACCTTGGTTTTAAATTGTTTGGTTAACATTGAAATATTTTTGTTCCCCAAAGTAGACGTCAAATTATGATAAAATCCACCATCTGTCATCTTCAATTTGCTTCAAAATAACTGTTATACATTGTATGGAATCACTGATCTCAATATTTAACTGAATATCGTATTCCATACAATGTATAACAGTTTTTTTGAAGCAAATTGAAGATGACAGATGGTGGATTTTATCATAATTTGAGGTCTACTTTGGAAAAAAAAAATATTTCAATGTTTACAAAACAATATAAAAGCATGGTGGGTTTTTCTATGATAAGAAATACAAAATTAAAAGAATTAAATAATTTAGTGATTTCTTTAGAAAAAAAGATATAAAGTACTAACAATTTCATAGCAACATAAAGTACTAACGATTTCAAGGACTTCTGAATATCAGATTTTTATATATTGACTATTAATTAATTAATTATTTTTTTTAATTATTACAATTAAAGACATTGTAGTTCTTACATGATTTTTGTATTAATCTTTTTTCAGGGCAAAAGCTGTTCCGCTGAAATATCCTTCCACTCAACCTTCATCAAACCAATGAGAGTTAACTCAATTATCTTCAGTGATTCTGGCCTTCAGTTCGAGGATAATGAAACTGAGGGCACTTGGATAATGCCAAATTGGATAATGCCAAATGCTAGCTATGAAAACTGTAATGCATACTTGCGTCATAAAATGACATTAATAAGTCCGCAAATTCTCAAGCAACATGAAGTTCCAGTCAGTAAGGTACAAAGAAATGCTTTAATTTACTTCCAAACATGCAGTTAGTGTTGAGAATTTCTTCCAGATAACACAAGAAGCCGGCGAAATAATGATAACTTTCCCATTTGGGTATCATGCTGGTTTTAATTGTGCCGAATCGACAAATTTTGCAATGGAACGTTGGATTGAAAATGGAAAACGTGCGGTTCAATGTACCTGCAGGTAAATGTTGTTCTTGGCAAATACTACAGTGAGCCATTAAAAAAACATAATTTTTTTTATATTGCATAGCAATGATATGGTTAAAATATCAATGGATACTTTTGTAAAATGCTTCCAACCGGATCGCTATCAAACATGGCTTGATGGAACTGATGTTGGTCAGCATCCTGAATATCCACCAAATGCGTTAACGGTGGCACCTCCTCCTACACAATTAGATGTTTTGGGCAATAAGAATTAAGTCATTGAAAATGTGTCCCTTGTTTCCTTACTAAAGTAATTTTTTTATATCTATCACATACGGCTACCCCATAGAAATGGGGATGTTCCTGTACAATTATCCCAAAGAATGAAGAAACATTGTAATCCAACTAAGAAGAAATCTTTTAAGGAGCGCAATCCTGATCTAGATCTCGATGAAATTCAATCAAATTCAAATATTCCGGATGATGTTAAGGCAGTTTTAAAGGAAAGCGTTTTCACTTTAGATTAAGTTTTAATATTTTAGCATTCATTATCCAAAACGAAACTGCCGAGATAGTTGAACTGTTTGATGTTCTCAATTAGTGGTTACTGTACCCGCTAATTTTAGTAGCTACCAAAATCATAGGCATATGCATAAAGTGCAAGTGGGTATGTTTTTGATGCGGTTTCCATTGTATGCTTTAAATATCAGAACCTCCTTCGAAGGTAGTCTGAATGTAGTCTGACGTCAGCAGAAACAGGATTGGAGAAAGAGCTTAACATTATCTACCTTTCTGCTGTATTTCAAATGACCAGCAACAACTCATTGTGCAAACAGTAGGCAAAGCGTTTTCTGAAACTCGACTGATCGAGATGTAAAGGTAAACGTCCTTCCCCGATTTTCTTCTTTATCCCCTCGAAAATGATAGTTTTGATTACTTTAAGGGAAACCGAAAGCACATTTATTGTGGCAGTCCTTCCTTTAGATATTAAACAATATCTCTCCCTTTTCAGTCGCTTGGATACTTTTCGGTCCTCCAAATGGTCTGTATTAACGAGAGTAGAATTTTGCATTAACCTTATATTATATTTTGATTGAGTAGTTTACGGAAATAGTTTTCCATTTGCGTAGCTAAAAAAAAAACAAATAAATATATTTACTGGCACCGACAGCTCCGAAGAACCAAGGCCTAGTGAGTCAACGAATACGTTTGCCTGCATTGTTAGTTCTACAGGATTGGAAGGGATCTAGAATTTTTCATAGAGTCCGTACGAATAAGGTGATATGGTTTTTTATGGCGCGCAGTACCCGTAATAAAAATTCGGACTGTGTTGGCTTTAAATCGATTAGCAAGAGAAATCCTTGTTTGGATTTTAAACCTGTTGCCTTTTTCGACAGTAATAGCATAGCCAAAATAAACAAGGTTCCTAACTACCTTTACATTACAATTACCCATAATTAACGTTCGAAAGCAGATTTCGCTGGAGTGTAGCATTCCTTGGTGACAACATATTGCAGTTTGCTTCACCAACATTTACCAGTGGCCCGATTAGGGAATACGTAGCGAGTCGTTTAAAATTCGATATCTCATTTTCGACTCGCCTCACTTCGTTTAATTATTGAATACGAAGCGAATCCTTCCAATCGTTCCACTCAATTGACAGCTACAGCATATTTTTTTTAGTTGAAATAATCGGGGCCGGGAGTAGGTGCAATTTTTTGGTGTGTGTTGAATATTTGTTTAATTTTCTCCACTTTTTATGAGAAAAGTAGCTTCAATATTAGTTTTATTGGCTCTTTCATGTTCTCACTGTTGATGGTGTCATGTGTTGCTGTTTTTGTTACCTACACATTGTTTATGAAATAATTTATTGTTTACCTCTTTAGTTTTATAACCAAAAAATATATTTAACTAATCAAACTCACTTTTTTATTTGTTTTAATGCAACAAAACATTAACCAAAAAACATTCGCCGTCAATACACTAATCCGCAAAAAAAAAGCTATCGAAAATATAAAACGAAAGAGACGAAAGCGAAAACCACAGTACCAAACTACATTTTCACCACCAAAAACGACTCGCTTCGTATTCCCTAATCGGCCCACAGTAGTAGCTACTAATAAAGTAATATATGCTTGAGTGCTGGTCAACGTATACTGGTATACTAAACAGTACATGATCGATTGTTGCATTTGTAGGTTTTCTTGATAAAAGAATGCTAAAAGTAAAATAAAGGTTTATACAAATAAAGATAACTCCTGATCACCACAAACTTTATAATGCTTGACAGTAGATATATTTGTTCTTCAAAAATTAGTAAAAACTAAAATTTCTAATCTTGATAAAAGAATGTTAAAAGTAAAATAAAGGTTTATACAAATAAAGATAACTCCTGATCACCACAAACTTTATAATGCTTGACAGTAGATATATTTGTTCTTCAAAAATAAGTAAAAACTAAAATTTCTAATCTCATTTAATTTAAGTCTGATATTAACACAAAAGATTATGTGGGAGAAGATGAATACGACCTCTGGGATCAAATGAAGACTTTTAGAGCAGATGCAGATCAAGATCCGTATGAAAACACCATTTGTTTAATATTTGTCTCCTGTAGTATTAACCAATTCCTATATTTAGATAGAAAAAATGGAGGTGGTGTAATCCTTCCTACATTCCTATCACAATCATGTTTATTTTAATCGTTTTGATTGTGTTGCTTCCATTATTTGAACGATCGATTAAAATCCACTGCATGATAAGCTTAATGGATTAAATTATGTATGCACTGGCAAATGCAGGTAAGTTGAAACAGATTTAAAATGTAAAGTAACTATAAACTTTTAATTCTAAGGATACAACTTGTCACGGTAAAATTTACCGCAACAAGTTTCTTCAACCTATTCCTTACCACGCATTAATTCTAATTCATTTTTCTTTTTGCTGCTGCTCCAAAATGCTTGCAAGTTTAAAGATACTGGTCCATCAGCCAGATGCCTTGCTCTCAAGTACTTTGGAAAAGCATTATAATTTCAGCTTCACGTCGTCAAAAGCTGCGTTGTGTAAACCAGGAAGTTTGCACTTATAAAATCATCGTTTTAACTTTTAATATCAACTTTAACAAGAATTTCGATGGAAAGTCATTTTAAATTCATTGCGTGTGAGTCAGACAGTCCACACAAGAACACACTGAGCTATATGCTAGCGACATTAATTTTTATTTAAAACTATATTGGAAACTGGCGTGTCCAGGCGTCGAAATGTTGATTTTTTTTTTAATCCTAAGTGTCTTCAACACAAAATGAAAATGATTTTGTTTGGTGTTTCCTTTCCCTTAAATTCTGCGCGAAGGTCTACGAGTTCTTAGTATTTAAATTTTGTCGCGAGCCGTCGAATCCTTTTTCACCATTTTGTTTATAAAAATGGTTAATACCTGTCTGATACAACAGTTTTTCTTTTATTTATTAAGTCTGGGTCGGAATGGGACAGGGGACTTTATCGTGTGGTGAATAATTTTTCGTTTTACTATTCATTTAACGGAATTGACGGTAAGGGACTGAACTCGTCCATTTAACCATGTCGTCTCTGAGCGGATCGTGGCTTGGGTTCAACAACGGTGAAATCCTCTACCAATGGTGGGATTTAGTGAATACACCATAGTTGAATACCACCACCAAGTGATACCGAAAGAGACGACAATATGGTTAGTGATGATGTTCGAGATGAAGTCAGCCATTAAGGCACTTCTTGGAAGACTTTGAAGAATCTAAGTTGGAATTTTGAAAGAAAAAAACGAAAAACTATTGCGACTTCGTGTTATTTATTAAATTCATTTTGAGAGAAATTGGTAGTTGGCAAATTGTTGTTTTGCCTGTGTTTTTGATATTTGTTGAGTGGTAAAATTGAAAGGAAGACTTTTGTGCAGGACAAAATATAATTCCGAAAGAATTATCGGAGAAAGGATTCGGTAGTATACAGATAAGTACCAGGTTTTATTTAATATAGTTATTTACTTTGATTGTTATTTTTAATTTTGCGTGTGATTTATTTTGGTTGCCAATTGGCAAAAATTTAATTCGTGTAGCCCTTCGCTTCCGTACTTTGTTTTCTCGGCATTGCGAGACGCGCGACCTTTTTGTTCTCAACTTTGAATTTTCGGAGACTATCCGGAAGTCATTTTCATTTCTGTGTATTTTGTGGCACAAAAATTTCAATTGTATAATTTTCATCTTTTTTAAAAGTTATTTTATCTTTCGATATAAAATTGGCCTTCCGCCATATAATATTAACTTGTACACTTTGTTTTATTTGTTATTCGAAAAGATTCTAGGTTTTATACCTATACCTATAAAGGTTTCCTAGACAATTTGTTTAAATAAATTTTTAAAATCCCAATTAGGGAATTTAATACTTTTGTTTTTTTCTTTTATTAGTTGGTTTGGTATTTCCATTCCTTTAAAAAAATACCTGGCGCCCTTTTTAAAAGTAAGTACCTACGTCCCTGTAGCCAATTTTCTATAATAGTTTATTTTAGTAAGTATTTTTTTTAAATACTTTTTATTAATAGTTTTTTTTTATACTTTTTTATAAATTATTTTTATTTCATTTTTATTAATTTCTAGAATTGTTTTAGTGTTTTAATAGAAACTTTTAAATCATATTTAATTTTTTTTAAATAGTGTTTTTTCTCTTTATTAGTGTATATTTCGTGCTATTTTATTTTGTTTCTTGTTACTTGGTTTGAAAATGGAGATTGTCTCAAGAGGAGTTAGTGTACGAAGTACAGATTAGGGGCTTAGAAGTAGGGACAGTGGATGAAATGCGTAAATCGCTTAGGGGAGCTAGGATTTTAGAACGTAGAAATTCATATGTGCCTCCCTCTTATCCATTCTCTTTTGAAGAGGATCGGTTAGCAGTTGAGAAGAAGTTAGCAGAATTAGAAAAATTGTTAGAAAATCCACCTAGATTAAAATCCTCAACAGAGTATATTAAGATAGTTACAAAGATTGAATGGGGTCTAAGAAGAATGGATAGGTCGGTTCCAGAAAGTGATTCGGATGAGAAAATGAAGCAGGTTTTAAAAAATAAATTAGTCATAGCGATGGCTGATTTAGAAGGGGACGAAGAAGCTGAAGTTGAGGATCAGGTAGAAGAAAATAATACGAACGTCGAATTAAAAAAGAGCTCGGAAGTTCTTGTTCAGCGGACGGCTGAACCGGTTAGTAGTAAGTCGATGCATACTTCTGCCAGTACATCGACAGGTTTAGGAGAGGCAGCTGCGTTAGTCAGTGAAAATAGGGATAGTTATAGGCGGCATAGCCCGATTGTAGAACGTGTTTTTGTAAACACTAATAGATTTGAAAATTTATCCAAATGGGATGTGAAATTCACGGTTGAACGTTGTGGTGCATCATTGAATGCATTTTTAGAACGAGTTGAAGAGATTCGTCAAGCCAGGGGCATGACTGAATCCCAACTTTTTAGGGGGTGTGTTGATTTATTTGTTGGAAAAGCATTAATTTGGTATAGGGCCGTTAGAATTTCTGTAAATTCGTGGCAAGAACTTGTTAGCGAGTTGAAGCTGGAGTTTTTGAAACCGAATTACAATGATTCACTCCTCGATGAAATTAGGCGTCGCACACAAGGCAAAGATGAATCCATCGGCGTCTATGTGGCGACAATGCAAAATTTGTTTGGTAGGCTTACCGAACAAATATCAGAAGATAGGAAGTTGTCAATGATCCAAAGGAACTTGACACCTTTCTATCAAACGCAACTCGGTTTGGCTAGACCAAAATGCGTTTCTGATTTGGTAGCATTAGGGCGCAATTTAGAAGCAGTTAGGGCAAACGTGGAATCTTATGTTCCACCTCCTAGTGTAAGGTCGAATAGGAATTTGCTAGAACTGGATCTAGCTTATGTAGGCGTTGAAACTCCAACAGTTTCAGTTGTTGCGGAAAGCAACCAAACTGTTCGTCAGGCCCCACCCTTGAATCCTCAGAGGCAAGTTAGATGATTTAATTGCAATGGGTCAGGCCATTATGCAAATAGGTGTTCTGCTCCTAGGCATTGTTACGGTTGTGGTGCTGAAGGGGTCAGCAGACAAAACTGTCGTAGATGTTCGGGAAACGAACATCGGTCTCTTGCACCAGCAGGGCGAGAGTACCGCAGACGTTAGTCAGGTTGCCTGCTGGCAACCAGCTGGCTAATGTTATTCATTTAGATTTCACCTTGGAGGCAAACGGTAGGGATAGTAGGCCATTTTTAACAGTTAGTATCTATGGTACTAGATTTTTAGGTCTTTTAGATTCAGGAGCATCTAGAACCATATTAGGTAGGGACGGATGGAAGATTTTGCAGGAGTTAGGGCTTTCTTTTAAAAAAAATACTGTTCCTTTCGTTCGTTTAGCGGATGGATCAGGTGTAGCAGTTTTAGGGACCCTTTCTTTACCCATAGAAGTAGAAAATAAGGTAGTGTTGATTGACTGTCTTGTCATACCAACTCTGCCACATACGATGATCCTTGGTGCAGATTTTTGGGCACTGTCGGGTATCGTCCCGGATTTGCGATCACGTATGTGGAATTTTTCGGACCAGGATAGGATGTTTTCGATTTGTTCAATTACTGAACGATCAGAGTTGAGTGTTTGTGAAGTTCAAAAATTAGAAAAATTAGTAGAAGAATCTTTCAGAAAGATGCCAGAGGGCTTAGGGTGTACCACTATGGTGGCACACGAAATTAGAACGTCGGCGGAACCGATAAAACAAAGGTATTATCCGGTTTCTCCAGCGATGCAGGTACATATAGATAGAGAATTAAATGAAATGTTAGATGCAGGAGTTGTTGAGAGATCGACTAGCGCGTGGTCATCTCCAATACTATTAGTTAAAAAGAAAGATGGCTCCTTTAGATTCTGCGTAGACTATAGGAAGCTAAATAAAAACACAGATAGAGATGCCTATCCTTTTCCTTATATTAGTTCAATTTTAGACAGACTTCGTGGTGCGAGGGACTTGTCTTCGTTAGACATCAAATCCGCGTATTGGCAGATTCCTATGGAGGAGGAATCAAAACCTTTCATGTAGACCCAGAAAAAGTGGAAGGCATGGTTAGGATTCCAGCACCGAGGAATGTTAAAGAAGTTAGAAGTTTTATAGGCACAGTTTCATGGTACCGTCGTTTCGTACCGAATTACTTAGACCATTGACAGATTTATTAAAGAAAAGTAGAAAGTTTATTTGGAATGAAGAATGTGAGAATAGTTTTAGAAAGGCAAAGGAGTGTTTGGTGACAGCACCAATACTTACATGCCCAGATTTTAAGCGACCATTTGTCGTGCAAACAGACGCTTCAGATTAACTTTGATGAGGGAGAAAAGGTTGTCTGTTACCTTAGTAGGTCACTTAATAGAAGTGAAAGAAATTATAGCACTACTGAAAAAGAATGTTTAGCTGTACTGTGGGCTATTGAGAAGTTGCGTCCGTACCTCGAAGGCATTCGATTTACGGTCGTGACTGATCACTATTCCTTGGTTTGGTTAAATAATCTTAAAGATCTACAAGGCAGGTTAGCTCGATGGGCAGTCAGACTGCAGCAATTCGAATTTGAAATCATTCATCGTAGGGGCACAGATCATGTAATACCTGACATGCTCTCTCGGGGAGTACCGCGGTTAGCTGGTATCTCAGACGAGGATTTGGACCCTTGGGTGACAAAAATGATTTCTTCTGTGAATTCGAATCCTTTAGCTTTTCCAGCCTGGAGAGTTGAACAAGATAAATTGTTTAAACTGGTGAAGGCAAAACATGTTGTTGTGCATGAGTACAACCAAGAATGGAAAAGAGTGTTAGGTATATCTGAAAGATTAGAAATTTTACATGAGTACCATGATGGCCCTTTAGCAGGTCACATGGGTGTTACAAAAACTTTTGCCAGGATTGGGGCAAAGTTCTATTGGCCTAAGATGAAAGGCAATATGACTAAATATGTTAGAAGTTGTAGAGTTTGCCAACAGGTGAAGCCGGTGAATGACAAACCAGCTGGGTTGATGACAGAGAGGGTTGGGATTAGGTGCTCCGTGGGAAATAATCTGTATAGATCTCGTAGGTCCGCTTCCAAAATCGAGTAGGGGTTTTATTTATATTTTGACGGTAGTGGATTACTTTACCAAGTTTCCATTACTTTTCGCTTTGAGGTCGGCTACTGCAAAGGCAGTTTTAGAGAGTTAAAAGATAACGTTTTTCTTTTATTTGGCATCCCTAAGGTGATCGTATGTGACAGCGGTCCCCAGTTCCGGTCTAAGGAACTGAAAACGCTTTGCGAGGCGTACGGGTCACAATTAAAATTTACAGCCCATTATCATCCGCAGGCGAATCCTGCGGAAAGGATCAACCAGATCCTTAAGACGACGTTGCGGGCTTACGTCGCTGAAAACCATCGTATATGGGATTCACAACTTTCTAAGGTGGCGTGCGCTATCCGCACGTCACAACATGACGTTTTAGGTGTTTCGCCTTATTATGCCAATTTTGGCAGAGAAATAGTAACTTCGGGTCACGAAGCACCATCGGTAGAGGAGAGTTCGGGAAAAACTATCAAGATCCACTTGAGATCGAGAGACGTTTTCGTGAACTTAGGTTAGATATAAGAAAAAAATTGCAAGCAGCATCTCAGAGGTCTGCTAAAGCCTACAATCTTAGGCGGCGTGATATTCAATATCATCCCGGCGAGATTGTTGGCGAAAAAATCTTTCGTTGTCGGATGCCGGGAATTATTATGCAGCCAAATTAGGTGGGATTTGTCACGGTAAAATTTACCGCAACAAGTTTCTCCAACCTATTCCTTACCACGCATTAATTCTAATTCATTTTTCTTTTTGCTGCTGCTCCAAAATGCTTGCAAGTTTAAAGAGACTGGTCCATCAGCCAGATGCCTTGCTCTCAAGTACTTTGGAAAAGCATTATAGTTTCAGCTTCACGTCGTCAAAAGCTGCGTTGTGTAAACCAGGAGGTTTGCATTTATAAAATCATCGTTTTAACTTCTAATATCAACTTTAACAAGAATTTCGACGGAAAGTCTTAAATTCATTGCATGTGAGTCGGACAGTCCACACAAGAACACACTGAGCTATATGCTAGCGACATTAATTTTTATTTAAAACTATATTGGAAACTGGCGTGTCCAGGCGTCGAAATGTTGATTTTATTTTGAATCCTAAGTGTCTTCAACACAAAATGAAAATGATTTTGCTTGGTGTTTCCTTTCCCTTAAATTCTGCGCGAAGGTCTACGAGTTCTTAGTATTTAAATTTTGTCGCGAGCCGTCGAATCCTTTTTCACCATTTTGTTTATAAAAATGGTTAATACCTGTCTGATACAACAGTTTTTCTTTTCATTTATTAAGTCTGGGTCGGAATGGGAAAGGGGACTTTATCGTGTGGTGAATAGTTTTTCGTTTTACTATTCATTTAACGGAATTGACGGTAAGGGACTGAACTCGTCCATTTAACCATGTCGTCTCTGAGCGGATCGTGGCTTGGGTTCAACAACGGTGAAATCCTCTACCAATGTGTGGGATTTAGTGAATACACCATAGTTGAATACCACCACCAAGTGATACCGAAAGAGACGACAATATGGTTAGTGATGATGTTCGATATGAAGTCAGCCATTAAGGCACTTCTTGGACGACTTTCAAGAATCTAAGTTGGAATTTTGAAAGAAAAAAACGAAAAACTATTGCGACTTCGTGTTATTTATTAAATTCATTTTGAGAGAAATTGGTAGTTGGCAAATTGTTGTTTTGCCTGTGTTTTTGATATTTGTTGAGTGGTAAAATTGAAAGGAAGACTTTTGTGCAGGACAAAATATAATTCCGAAAGAATTATCGGAGAAAGGATTCGGTAGTATACAGATAAGTAACAGGTTTTATTTAATATAGTTATTTACTTTGATTGTTATTTTTAATTTTGCGTGTGATTTATTTTGGTTGCCAATTGGCAAAAATTAAATTCGTGTAGCCCTTCGCTTCCGTACTTTGTTTTCTCGGCATTGCGAGACGCGCGTCCTTTTTGTTCTCAACTTTGAATTTTCGGAGACTATCCGGAAGTCATTTTCATTTCTGTGTATTTTGTGGCACAAAAATTTTTATTGTATAATTTTCATCTTGTTTAAAAGTTATTTTATCTTTCGATATAAAATTGGCCTTCCGCCATATAATATTAACTTGTACACTTTGTTTTATTTGTTATTCGAAAAGATTCTAGGTTTTATACCTATACCTGTAAAGGTTTCCTAGACAATTTGTTTAAATAAATTTTTAAAATCCCAATTAGGGAATTTAATACTTTTGTTTTTTTCTTTTATTAGTTGGTTTGGTATTTCCATTCCTTTAAAAAAATACCTGTCGCCCTTTTTAAAAGTAAGTACCTACGTCCCTGTAGCCAATTTTCTATAATAGTTTATTTTAGTAAGTATTTTTTTTAAATACTTTTTATTAATAGTTTTTTTTATACTTTTTTATAAATTATTTTTATTTCATTTTTATTAATTTCTAGAATTGTTTTAGTGTTTTAATAGAAACTTTTAAATCATATTTAATTTTTTTTAAATAGTGTTTTTTCTCTTTATTAGTGTATATTTCGTGCTATTTTATTTTGTTTCTTGTTACTTGGTTTGAAAATGGAGATTGTCTCAAGAGGAGTTAGTGTACGAAGTACAGATTAGGGGCTTAGAAGTAGGGACAGTGGATGAAATGCGTAAATCGCTTAGGGGAGCTAGGATTTTAGAACGTAGAAATTCATATGTGCCTCCCTCTTATCCATTCTCTTTTGAAGAGGATCGGTTAGCAGTTGAGAAGAAGTTAGCAGAATTAGAAAAATTGTTAGAAAATCCACCTAGATTAAAATCCTCAACAGAGTATATTAAGATAGTTACAAAGATTGAATGGGGTCTAAGAAGAATGGATAGGTCGGTTCCAGAAAGTGATTCGGATGAGAAAATGAAGCAGGTTTTAAAAAATAAATTAGTCATAGCGATGGCTGATTTAGAAGGGGACGAAGAAGCTGAAGTTGAGGATCAGGTAGAAGAAAATAATACGAACGTCGAATTAAAAAAGAGCTTGGAAGTTCTTTTTCAGCGGACGGCTGAACCGGTTAGTAGTAAGTCGATGCATACTTCTGCCAGTACATCGACAGGTTTAGGAGAGGCAGCTGCGTTAGTCAGTGAAAATAGGGATAGTTATAGGCGGCATAGCCCGATTGTAGAACGTGTTTTTGTAAACACTAATAGATTTGAAAATTTATCCAAATGGGATGTGAAATTCACGGTTGAACGTTGTGGTGCATCATTGAATGCATTTTTAGAACGAGTTGAAGAGATTCGTCAAGCCAGGGGCGTGACTGAATCCCAACTTTTTAGGGGGTGTGTTGATTTATTTGTTGGAAAAGCATTAATTTGGTATAGGGCCGTTAGAATTTCTGTAAATTCGTGGCAAGAACTTGTTAGCGAGTTGAAGCTGGAGTTTTTGCCACCGAATTACAATGATTCACTCCTCGATGAAATTAGGCGTCGCACACAAGGCAAAGATGAATCCATCGGCGTCTATGTGTCGACAATGCAAAATTTGTTTGGTAGGCTTACCGAACAAATATCAGAAGATAGGAAGTTGTCAATGATCCAAAGGAACTTGACACCTTTCTATCAAACGCAACTCGGTTTGGCTAGACCAAAATGCGTTTCTGATTTGGTAGCATTAGGGCGCAATTTAGAAGCAGTTAGAGCAAACGTGAAATCTTATGTTCCACCTCCTAGTGTAAGGTCGAATAGGAATTTGCTAGAACTGGATCTAGCTTATGTAGGCGTTGAAACTCCAACAGTTTCAGTTGATGCGGAAAGCAACCAAACTGTTCGTCAGGCCCCACCCTTGAATCCTCAGAGGCAAGTTAGATGTTTTAATTGCAATGGGTCAGGCCATTATGGAAATAGGTGTTCTGCTCCTAGGCATTGTTACGGTTGTGGTGCTGAAGGGGTCAGCAGACAAAACTGTCGTAGATGTTCGGGAAACGAACATCGGTCTCTTGCACCAGCAGGGCGAGAGTACCGCAGACGTTAGTCAGGTTGCCTGCTGGCAACCAGCTGGCTAATGTTATTCATTTAGATTTCACCTTGGAGGCAAACGGTAGGGATAGTAGGCCATTTTTAACAGTTAGTATCTATGGTACTAGATTTTTAGGTCTTTTAGATTCAGGAGCATCTAGAACCATAATAGGTAGGGACGGATGGAAGATTTTGCAGGAGTTAGGGCTTTCTTTTAAAAAAAATACTGTTCCTTTCGTTCGTTTAGCAGATGGATCAGGTGTAGCAGTTTTAGGGACCCTTTCTTTACCCATAGAAGTAGAAAATAAGGTAGTGTTGATTGACTGTCTTGTCATACCAACTCTGCCACATACGATGATCCTTGGTGCAGATTTTTGGGCACTGTCGGGTATCGTCCCGGATTTACGATCACGTATGTGGAATTTTTCGGACCAGGATAGGATGTTTTCGATTTGTTCAATTACTGAACGATCAGAGTTGAGTGTTTGTGAAGTTCAAAAATTAGAAAAATTAGTAGAAGAATCTTTCAGAAAGATGCCAGAGGGCTTAGGGTGTACCACTATGGTGGCACACGAAATTAGAACGTCGGCGGAACCGATAAAACAAAGGTATTATCCGGTTTCTCCAGCGATGCAGGTACATATAGATAGAGAATTAAATGAAATGTTAGATGCAGGAGTTGTTGAGAGATCGACTAGCGCGTGGTCATCTCCAAAACTATAAGTTAAAAAGAAAGATGGCTCCTTTAGACTCTGCGTAGACTATAGGAAGCTAAATAAAAACACAGATAGAGATGCCTATCCACTTCCTTATATTAGTTCAATTTTAGACAGACTTCGTGGTGCGAGGGACTTGTCTTCGTTAGACATCAAATCCGCGTATTGGCAGATTCCTATGGAGGAGGAATCAAAACCTTTCTTGTAGACCCAGAAAAAGTGGAAGGCATGGTTAGGATTCCAGCACCGAGGAATGTTAAAGAAGTTAGAAGTTGTGATGTACCTTGGGTTTCTCTGGCTGAGGTATACTCGCTGGTGTCCAGGGTTTTACTAAAGAAGGTACGCTAAAACTTTAGTTTCAAAGATTTTCCTTTATTCAATCAAGAAAATAGATTTATTATAAAAAATAATTAAATTCAATTCAATTCTATAGTTTTAAAGTTGGGATTATTAGGCTATGTGCTTTTATTTTCTCCAATCTCGGTTTTTCGGTGTTAATTTTCATTGTGTCTTTAGAGTCCAACGTCGTTTGTTGTTTCCTTAGTAAGGTTCCTTCTGGTGCTTCCTGTCTCGTATATTTCTTCAAATTATAGTAACGGTAGATTCGGCAAACAGCGTCTCGACTAGCAACCACTGTATTGATGCTGGAAAACTTCAGTATTTCTACTGACAACCACAGTATTTCTACTGGCAACCACAGTTTTTCAACTGGCAACCTCAGTATTTCTACTGGCAACCACAATATTTCTACTGGCAACCTCAGTATTTCTACTGGCAACCTCAGTATTTCTACTGGAAACCACAGTATTTCTACTGGCAACCTCAGTATTTCTACTGGCAACCACAGTATTTCTACTGGCAAACACAGTATTGCTACTGGCAACCACAGTATTTCTACTGGCAACCACAGTTTTTCAACTGGCAACCTCAGTATTTCTACTGGCAACCACAGTATTTCTACTGGCAACCACAGTATTTCTACTGGCAACCTCAGTTTTTCAACTGGCAACCTCAGTATTTCTACTGGCAACCACAGTATTTCTACTGGCAACCTCAGTTATTAACTGGCTTATTGTAATTTGTCTCTGAGATTCCTTACCGCTGGTGGGGGGAAATCTCTGCAAGAGTTAAATTACCCACAGTATTTCTACTGGCAACCACAGTATTTCTACTGGCAACCACAGTTTTTCAACTGGCAACCTCAGTATTTCTACTGGCAACCACAGTATTTCTACTGGCAACCTCAGTTTTCAACTGGCAACCTCAGTATTTCTACTGACAACCACAGTATTTCTACTGGCAACCATAGTTATTAACTGGCTTATTGTAATTTGTCTCTGAGATCCCTTACCGCTGGTGGGGGGAAATCTCTGCAAGAGTTAAATTACCCACAGTATTTCTACTGGCAACCACAGTATTTCTACTGGCAACCTCAGTTTTTCAACTGGCCACCTCAGTATTTCTACTGGCAACCACAGTATTTCTACTGGCAACCACAGTATTTCTACTGGCAACCACAGTTTTTCAACTGGCAACCTCAGTATTTCTACTGGCAACCACAGTATTTCTACTGGCAACCTCAGTTTTTAACTGGCAACCACAGTATTTCTACTGGCTTTAAAGATAGCAATTTTTTACCACTGGTGGGGGAAATTTACTATCGTAATTATTTTAGGTTCTTACCCTCTGTTTAAATCAGTAAAGTCTTACGGACTCCTATTATTTCGGCTTTTCGGTTTTTGTACTGATATTACACTTCTACGGTATACTTCGGTACGTTTCGGAGTGATTTTGTTGTGTGAACGGCCTCCTCTCGTTAAGTCTTTGACTGTAAGTGCCTGTTAATTTTATTTTTGCAAACTTTACCTTTTCATGTAATTGTCCATATATTTCCTTGTCCGGTACTCCCCTTCCTCTTGCTCTAAGTAATGCAAAGTATTTTTGTCTATACACGAGGAGTGTGCGGGTGGCGGTGCATTCAAGTACGTACAGCAAGAATTATTCAATATCATAGTCATCGACTCATATTGCATTTGTCTATGAACGAGGAGTGTGCGGGTGGCGGTGTATTCAAGTACGTACAGCAAGAATTATTCAATATTATCTTCATCGACTCATATTGCGTCCATTTTATTGTTTGGTTTAATACCACACATTTTATTATACAAATTCACCATCGATGTACGCTGATCGTTGCCTTTTTGTGTTCCTCTGCTGGGTTCAGGCTTTTTTTCGCCATTTGCCTTACTTTCTTTTATTAGAAATTCACCTCTCGCTCACTATATTCACCTCTCTCTCACTATATTCACCACCATCGAATATTGTATTTGTATTACTTTCACTAGAAAGTATAATTTCTAATCAGTTGGTGACAGTCTATGGGAGCTTGCGGTCGCTTATCTGAGGCTTTTAAATGAAATCATTTTCTGCTTCAGATGACAGTGCTACCTGCTAGGGGAAAATATATAAAATGATTGTTTTTGATTTTTTTGATTTTTATAGGAATGTAATGGAGTGATAAAATGCTTCATTACATCCCCCTCTTTCTTCGGAGACGAGAACCTTCTCGTCTAAATACAATTTCTTCCCAGTAGATAGATTAATAATAATAACGCAGATAGTACTAATTAATAATAATTTTCGTTTTTTTTAATTCATTTTTTTTTATCTATTTTCAGGATTTTTGGTTTAATTAATTTTTTTTTATCTATTTTCAGGATTTTTGGTTTAATTCATTTTTATTTTATTTTTTTTTTTAACTTAATTCACTTTTTAAATTTTAAATCAGCTCAATTCAATATTTGTTTGTTTATATTATTTATCACTGGGTATTCGTATTAAACTCTACCCACTTACTGTGTCCTTGGAAATGAAGATCGGCTACCCCTGATCTAGTGTTAGGGGTTTTCCGCCCAGAGCACATAGCTGGTTTTGTCTTTTGAGGGTTGGAATACCTTTATTTGACATAAGCTCATTAACATTTAATTTGATAAAAAAATACTGTTCCTTTCGTTCGTTTAGCAGATGGATCAGGTGTAGCAGTTTTAGGGACCCTTTCTTTACCCATAGAAGTAGAAAATAAGGTAGTGTTGATTGACTGTCTTGTCATACCAACTCTGCCACATACGATGATCCTTGGTGCAGATTTTTGGGCACTGTCGGGTATCGTCCCGGATTTACGATCACGTATGTGGAATTTTTCGGACCAGGATAGGATGTTTTCGATTTGTTCAATTACTGAACGATCAGAGTTGAGTGTTTGTGAAGTTCAAAAATTAGAAAAATTAGTAGAAGAATCTTTCAGAAAGATGCCAGAGGGCTTAGGGTGTACCACTATGGTGGCACACGAAATTAGAACGTCGGCGGAACCGATAAAACAAAGGTATTATCCGGTTTCTCCAGCGATGCAGGTACATTTAGATAGAGAATTAAATGAAATGTTAGATGCAGGAGTTGTTGAGAGATCGACTAGCGCGTGGTCATCTCCAAAACTATAAGTTAAAAAGAAAGATGGCTCCTTTAGACTCTGCGTAGACTATAGGAAGCTAAATAAAAACACAGATAGAGATGCCTATCCACTTCCTTATATTAGTTCAATTTTAGACAGACTTCGTGGTGCGAGGGACTTGTCTTCGTTAGACATCAAATCCGCGTATTGGCAGATTCCTATGGAGGAGGAATCAAAACCTTTCTTGTAGACCCAGAAAAAGTGGAAGGCATGGTTAGGATTCCAGCACCGAGGAATGTTAAAGAAGTTAGAAGTTGTGATGTACCTTGGGTTTCTCTGGCTGAGGTATACTCGCTGGTGTCCAGGGTTTTACTAAAGAAGGTACACTAAAACTTTAGTTTCAAAGATTTTCCTTTATTCAATCAAGAAAATAGATTTATTATAAAAAATAATTAAATTCAATTCAATTCTATAGTTTTAAAGTTGGGATTATTAGGCTATGTGCTTTTATTTTCTCCAATCTCGGTTTTTCGGTGTTAATTTTCATTGTGTCTTTAGAGTCCAACGTCGTTTGTTGTTTCCTTAGTAAGGTTCCTTCTGGTGCTTCCTGTCTCGTATATTTCTTCAAATTATAGTAACGGTAGATTCGGCAAACAGCGTCTCGACTAGCAACCACTGTATTGATGCTGGAAAACTTCAGTATTTCTACTGACAACCACAGTATTTCTACTGGCAACCACAGTTTTTCAACTGGCAACCTCAGTATTTCTACTGGCAACCACAATATTTCTACTGGCAACCTCAGTATTTCTACTGGCAACCTCAGTATTTCTACTGGAAACCACAGTATTTCTACTGGCAACCTCAGTATTTCTACTGGCAACCACAGTATTTCTACTGGCAAACACAGTATTGCTACTGGCAACCACAGTATTTCTACTGGCAACCACAGTTTTTCAACTGGCAACCTCAGTATTTCTACTGGCAACCACAGTATTTCTACTGGCAACCACAGTATTTCTACTGGCAACCTCAGTTTTTCAACTGGCAACCTCAGTATTTCTACTGGCAACCACAGTATTTCTACTGGCAACCTCAGTTATTAACTGGCTTATTGTAATTTGTCTCTGAGATTCCTTACCGCTGGTGGGGGGAAATCTCTGCAAGAGTTAAATTACCCACAGTATTTCTACTGGCAACCACAGTATTTCTACTGGCAACCACAGTTTTTCAACTGGCAACCTCAGTATTTCTACTGGCAACCACAGTATTTCTACTGGCAACCTCAGTTTTCAACTGGCAACCTCAGTATTTCTACTGACAACCACAGTATTTCTACTGGCAACCATAGTTATTAACTGGCTTATTGTAATTTGTCTCTGAGATCCCTTACCGCTGGTGGGGGGAAATCTCTGCAAGAGTTAAATTACCCACAGTATTTCTACTGGCAACCACAGTATTTCTACTGGCAACCTCAGTTTTTCAACTGGCCACCTCAGTATTTCTACTGGCAACCACAGTATTTCTACTGGCAACCACAGTATTTCTACTGGCAACCACAGTTTTTCAACTGGCAACCTCAGTATTTCTACTGGCAACCACAGTATTTCTACTGGCAACCTCAGTTTTTAACTGGCAACCACAGTATTTCTACTGGCTTTAAAGATAGCAATTTTTTACCACTGGTGGGGGAAATTTACTATCGTAATTATTTTAGGTTCTTACCCTCTGTTTAAATCAGTAAAGTCTTACGGACTCCTATTATTTCGGCTTTTCGGTTTTTGTACTGATATTACACTTCTACGGTATACTTCGGTACGTTTCGGAGTGATTTTGTTGTGTGAACGGCCTCCTCTCGTTAAGTCTTTGACTGTAAGTGCCTGTTAATTTTATTTTTGCAAACTTTACCTTTTCATGTAATTGTCCATATATTTCCTTGTCCGGTACTCCCCTTCCTCTTGCTCTAAGTAATGCAAAGTATTTTTGTCTATACACGAGGAGTGTGCGGGTGGCGGTGCATTCAAGTACGTACAGCAAGAATTATTCAATATCATAGTCATCGACTCATATTGCATTTGTCTATGAACGAGGAGTGTGCGGGTGGCGGTGTATTCAAGTACGTACAGCAAGAATTATTCAATATTATCTTCATCGACTCATATTGCGTCCATTTTATTGTTTGGTTTAATACCACACATTTTATTATACAAATTCACCATCGATGTACGCTGATCGTTGCCTTTTTGTGTTCCTCTGCTGGGTTCAGGCTTACTTTCGCCATTTGCCTTACTTTCTTTTATTAGAAATTCACCTCTCGCTCACTATATTCACCTCTCTCTCACTATATTCACCACCATCGAATATTGTATTTGTATTACTTTCACTAGAAAGTATAATTTCTAATCAGTTGGTGACACTCTATGGGAGCTTGCGGTCGCTTATCTGAGGCTTTTAAATGAAATCATTTTCTGCTTCAGATGACAGTGCTACCTGCTAGGGGAAAATATATAAAATGATTGTTTTTGATTTTTTTGATTTTTATAGGAATGTAATGGAGTGATAAAATGCTTCATTACATCCCCCTCTTTCTTCGGAGACGAGAACCTTCTCGTCTAAATACAATTTCTTCCCAGTAGATAGATTAATAATAATAACGCAGATAGTACTAATTAATAATAATTTTCGTTTTTTTTAATTCATTTTTTTTTTATCTATTTTCAGGATTTTTGGTTTAATTAATTTTTTTTTATCTATTTTCAGGATTTTTGGTTTAATTCATTTTTATTTTATTTTTTTTTTTAACTTAATTCACTTTTTAAATTTTAAATCAGCTCAATTCAATATTTGTTTGTTTATATTATTTATCACTGGGTATTCGTATTAAACTCTACCCACTTACTGTGTCCTTGGAAATGAAGATCGGCTACCCCTGATCTAGTGTTAGGGGTTTTCCGCCCAGAGCACATAGCTGGTTTTGTCTTTTGAGGGTTGGAATACCTTTATTTGACATAAGCTCATTAACATTTAATTTGATAGAGAAATCCATTTTTCGTAGTGCATCCATACCAATTATTGCGTCTTGACTCAACTGCTTCAAATGCGTTACTTCTTCTTGAATTGACTGGTTCCCTACTTGCAGAGTCACTGTGTAGTGTTCTCGGCTAAATATGGGACTACCATCTGCTAGTTGAACTGCATTACGTTGATATCTCACCGGTGTTTTGAGTCTCTTGAGTAGGTGTCGCACCTTAGTACTAATGAACGATTGAGTCGCCCCGGTATCGAGCAAAGCATTGATTGTTTGGCCATTCAACTTTATAAGAAAATAAAAACAATAAAAAGACTAAAAATAGTCGAATTAGATTTTATTAAATGGAGTATTTATGAATGAAATTCAATATTAAAGGTTTTGTGGCCTTTACTCCAAGCATTGCGTTTCGCCCTCGTTTGATGGTGGGCTCATCAGCTAGATGACATCAAACCCAATCTAGTACGCAATAATTGTCGATGATTACCGACTGCTTTATAAAATTTACAGAGAAAACTCCCTGTGAATTATATTATTCTAAAGAACTTTGATTAAAGTTAGACATTAGAAAAATTATGATGTTATGCTCGTGGCCAAGCGAAGTTATAAGAAAATAAAAACAATAAAAAGACTAAAAATAGTCGAATTAGATTTTATTAAATGGAGTATTTATGAATGAAATTCAATATTAAAGGTTTTGTGGCCTTTACTCCAAGCATTGCGTTTCGCCCTCGTTTGATGGTGGGCTCATCAGCTAGATGACATCAAACCCAATCTAGTACGCAATAATTGTCGATGATTACCGACTGCTTTATAAAATTTACAGAGAAAACTCCCTGTGAATTATATTATTCTAAAGAACTTTGATTAAAGTTAGACATTAGAAAAATTATGATGTTATGCTCGTGGCCAAGCGAAGTTATAAGAAAATAAAAACAATAAAAAGACTAAAAATAGTCGAATTAGATTTTATTAAATGGAGTATTTATGAATGAAATTCAATATTAAAGGTTTTGTGGCCTTTACTCCAAGCATTGCGTTTCGCCCTCGTTTGATGGTGGGCTCATCAGCTAGATGACATCAAACCCAATCTAGTACGCAATAATTGTCGATGATTACCGACTGCTTTATAAAATTTACAGAGAAAACTCCCTGTGAATTATATTATTCTAAAGAACTTTGATTAAAGTTAGACATTAGAAAAATTATGATGTTATGCTCGTGGCCAAGCGAAGTTATAAGAAAATAAAAACAATAAAAAGACTAAAAATAGTCGAATTAGATTTTATTAAATGGAGTATTTATGAATGAAATTCAATATTAAAGGTTTTGTGGCCTTTACTCCAAGCATTGCGTATGGTTAAGAAACAGCGCGGATCTACCCATACTTCAGCAGTATTTACTGCTTTCACTGCTACTCGTGGCGTATCTTCGATTCTGGTGGCGAAAGTTTGTTTGTGTTGATCGTTTTTATCTTGGTTGTTCACTTCCTGCTCCGTGACACACAACTTCGCTTCAGGCATTACCTCGCTGTTAGGCTTTATTTCTTCTATAATTATCCCCTCTTTTGCCGTCTCCGACGTGATGATGGAAACATGCCGGGTCTGACAAGGACAATCTTTCGTCAAGCGACCATCTTCGCCACAGAACGAACAGAACAAACGGAACGGCTGCCGACAATTTGCCTTCGAATGCCCCCTCTGTTTGCAGTTCCAGCAATGAGTGGTTCGATCGTATTTTTCATTCGTTGGGATATATCGGTGAGCTCGCTCATCCCGTACTGGCGCCTGATATGCCCTGGGAGGCGGTGGTCTGGTTGTATTCGATGACGTGTTTCGGTTTTCGTTTTAGATACACTCATACTCAGTAGCTAAATTCATCAATTCTTCCAACGTTCGAAAATCGCGTCGACGAATGTATAAGTGATATTCGGGTCGTAGGCGATCGTAAATTTTATCAATATAATTGCTAATACGCAATGATGGGTGTTGGAGAATTAAATATTGTGTCGTTCGGATGAAATCTCTTGCCTTCTCGTGTGGACCCTGTCTTTTCTTTGAGATTTCGTCTTCCAGTCTGTTTATAAATCGTGGAGGCAGAAAATATCCCAAGAAAGCCTGGTAAAAATCTGGCCATGTTTTAAAGTTGTCACGGTTGATTCTATACCATTCTTAAGCTGGTCCTTTAAAAATTTCTGGGAAAGTTCCGAGCATTTCATGTGTTTGGATCTGGTAGCAATCGGTCAGTTCCTCTATACGTTTAATAAATTCCAGTGCATTTCCTGTAGAGTCGAATCTCAACCCCCATTTTCTTACTTCATTCATAACTTCTGCTTCTCGACTAAGAGGGGATTTCCCTGTTATACCTGAAGGAATATTTGTATCGGAATTAACTGGTACTTGGCTTCGTCCTGAAGAATGAGGAGAATTTGAGCTTACTGTTTGATATTGATTTTGAGGGTCCATTCCATGGGGATAATACCATTCCCTGTAGTCAGGATGTCTGGTCATTCTATCAAATTCTGCCAGAGCGGGATATAAGGATGCCATATAAGTTGGGGCAGGTTTTGTATGTGCTGTAGCCGTTGTAAACACAGGCGTCCCTTGGAAATGCGCATTAGGTACCGTATAATACACATTGGTATAGGTGACGGGCTCAATAATGTTTGCCTTAGTACTACGTTCTTCCTTCTCTGTTTCTATATTCTCCTTTGTTTGTGAAGTATCCACTTTGGAATAAACTCTGTCATCTGAGCCTTTCTCTAATTCTTCACATAAATTTTGGGTTGACTTTCGCAATCTGGACTCTTTAATGTAAGCACTGAACCGAGTGCGGAGGTCGGCAACGGTCCCTTCGGTGTTAAGCTTACAACGCGTCATGCGTTCTTTAAGCTCTGTTTTATCAAGGAGGTATATAGCTCCTATGCTGGCAAAGATATCAAAACCTTCTTCAGAGTCCGACATCTTGTTGTAAGTTTTATTTCTTATCTCAGTTGGAATCTTTATTTTAATTTTCGGGCAACTGTTCAGTTTGAAATCTTGATGAGGATTATTATATTTACGGTATCAGTTTAGTTTAAGATTTTCATATAACGGTTCAGTTTGGAATCTTGATGAAGATTATTATTCGGCAACGGTTCGTTTTAAGATCTTCAGGTAACGGTTCAGTTTGAAATCTTGATAAGGATTATTATTCGGTAACGGTTCGGTTTAAGATCTTCAGGTAACGGTTCAGTTTGAAATCTTGATGAGGATTATTATTCGGTAACGGTTCGGTTTAAGATCTTCAGGTAACGGTTCAGTTTGAAATCTTGATGAGGATTATTATTCGGTAACGGTTCGGTTTAAGATCTTCAGGTAACGGTTCAGTTTGAAATCTTGATGAGGATTATTATTCGGTAACGGTTCGGTTTAAGATCTTCAGGTAACGGTTCAGTTTGAAATCTTGATGAGGATTATTGTTCGGTAACGGTTCGGTTTAAGATCTTAAGGTAACGGTTCAGTTTGAAATCTTGATGAGGATTATTATTCGGTAACGGTTCGGTTTAAGATCTTCAGGTAACGGTTCAGTTTGAAATCTTGATAAGGATTATTATTCGGTAACGGTTCGGTTTAAGATCTTCAGGTAACGGTTCAGTTTGAAATCTTGATGATGTTTGTTTCTGGAATGGACCTTTGAAGAGGTCCCTGCTCGGGCGCCAATTTGTGATGTACCTTGGGTTTCTCTGGCTGAGGTATACTCGCTGGTGTCCAGGGTTTTACTAAAGAAGGTACACTAAAACTTTAGTTTCAAAGATTTTCCTTTATTCAATCAAGAAAATAGATTTATTATAAAAAATAATTAAATTCAATTCAATTCTATAGTTTTAAAGTTGGGATTATTAGGCTATGTGCTTTTATTTTCTCCAATCTCGGTTTTTCGGTGTTAATTTTCATTGTGTCTTTAGAGTCCAACGTCGTTTGTTGTTTCCTTAGTAAGGTTCCTTCTGGTGCTTCCTGTCTCGTATATTTCTTCAAATTATAGTAACGGTAGATTCGGCAAACAGTGTCTCGACTAGCAACCACTGTATTGATGCTGGAAAACTTCAGTATTTCTACTGACAACCACAGTATTTCTACTGGCAACCACAGTTTTTCAACTGGCAACCTCAGTATTTCTACTGGCAACCACAGTATTTCTACTGGCAACCTCAGTATTTCTACTGGCAACCTCAGTATTTCTACTGGAAACCACAGTATTTCTACTGGCAACCTCAGTATTTCTACTGGCAACCACAGTATTTCTACTGGCAAACACAGTATTGCTACTGGCAACCACAGTATTTCTACTGGCAACCACAGTTTTTCAACTGGCAACCTCAGTATTTCTACTGGCAACCACAGTATTTCTACTGGCAACCACAGTATTTCTACTGGCAACCTCAGTTTTTCAACTGGCAACCTCAGTATTTCTACTGGCAACCACAGTATTTCTACTGGCAACCTCAGTTATTAACTGGCTTATTGTAATTTGTCTCTGAGATTCCTTACCGCTGGTGGGGGGAAATCTCTGCAAGAGTTAAATTACCCACAGTATTTCTACTGGCAACCACAGTATTTCTACTGGCAACCACAGTTTTTCAACTGGCAACCTCAGTATTTCTACTGGCAACCACAGTATTTCTACTGGCAACCTCAGTTTTCAACTGGCAACCTCAGTATTTCTACTGACAACCACAGTATTTCTACTGGCAACCATAGTTATTAACTGGCTTATTGTAATTTGTCTCTGAGATCCCTTACCGCTGGTGGGGGGAAATCTCTGCAAGAGTTAAATTACCCACAGTATTTCTACTGGCAACCACAGTATTTCTACTGGCAACCTCAGTTTTTCAACTGGCCACCTCAGTATTTCTACTGGCAACCACAGTATTTCTACTGGCAACCACAGTATTTCTACTGGCAACCACAGTTTTTCAACTGGCAACCTCAGTATTTCTACTGGCAACCACAGTTTTTCTACTGGCAACCTCAGTTTTTAACTGGCAACCACAGTATTTCTACTGGCTTTAAAGATAGCAATTTCTTACCACTGGTGGGGGAAATTTACTATCGTAATTATTTTAGGTTCTTACCCTCTGTTTAAATCAGTAAAGTCTTACGGACTCCTATTATTTCGGCTTTTCGGTTTTTGTACTGATATTACACTTCTACGGTATACTTCGGTACGTTTCGGAGTGATTTTGTTGTGTGAACGGCCTCCTCTCGTTAAGTCTTTGACTGTAAGTGCCTGTTAATTTTATTTTTGCAAACTTTACCTTTTCATGTAATTGTCCATATATTTCCTTGTCCGGTACTCCCCTTCCTCTTGCTCTAAGTAATGCAAAGTATTTTTGTCTATACACGAGGAGTGTGCGGGTGGCGGTGCATTCAAGTACGTACAGCAAGAATTATTCAATATCATAGTCATCGACTCATATTGCATTTGTCTATGAACGAGGAGTGTGCGGGTGGCGGTGTATTCAAGTACGTACAGCAAGAATTATTCAATATTATCTTCATCGACTCATATTGCGTCCATTTTATTGTTTGGTTTAATACCACACATTTTATTATACAAATTCACCATCGATGTACGCTGATCGTTGCCTTTTTGTGTTCCTCTGCTGGGTTCAGGCTTTTTTTCGCCATTTGCCTTACTTTCTTTTATTAGAAATTCACCTCTCGCTCACTATATTCACCTCTCTCTCACTATATTCACCACCATCGAATATTGTATTTGTATTACTTTCACTAGAAAGTATAATTTCTAATCAGTTGGTGACACTCTATGGGAGCTTGCGGTCGCTTATCTGAGGCTTTTAAATGAAATCATTTTCTGCTTCAGATGACAGTGCTACCTGCTAGGGGAAAATATATAAAATGATTGTTTTTGATTTTTTTGATTTTTATAGGAATGTAATGGAGTGATAAAATGCTTCATTACATCCCCCTCTTTCTTCGGAGACGAGAACCTTCTCGTCTAAATACAATTTCTTCCCAGTAGATAGATTAATAATAATAACGCAGATAGTACTAATTAATAATAATTTTCGTTTTTTTTAATTCATTTTTTTTTATCTATTTTCAGGATTTTTGGTTTAATTAATTTTTTTTTATCTATTTTCAGGATTTTTGGTTTAATTCATTTTTATTTTATTTTTTTTTTTTAACTTAATTCACTTTTTAAATTTTAAATCAGCTCAATTCAATATTTGTTTGTTTATATTATTTATCACTGGGTATTCGTATTAAACTCTACCCACTTACTGTGTCCTTGGAAATGAAGATCGGCTACCCCTGATCTAGTGTTAGGGGTTTTCCGCCCAGAGCACATAGCTGGTTTTGTCTTTTGAGGGTTGGAATACCTTTATTTGACATAAGCTCATTAACATTTAATTTGATAGAGAAATCCATTTTTCGTAGTGCATCCATACCAATTATTGCGTCTTGACTCAACTGCTTCAAATGCGTTACTTCTTCTTGAATTGACGAAAATCGAGTTCGAAATCGCGTCGACGAATGTATAAGTGATATTCGGGTCGTAGGCGATCGTAAATTTTATCAATATAATTGCTAATACGCAATGATGGGTGTTGGAGAATTAAATATTGTGTCGTTCGGATGAAATCTCTTGCCTTCTCGTGTGGACCCTGTCTTTTCTTTGAGATTTCGTCTTCCAGTCTGTTTATAAATCGTGGAGGCAGAAAATATCCCAAGAAAGCCTGGTAAAAATCTGGCCATGTTTTAAAGTTGTCACGGTTGATTCTATACCATTCTTAAGCTGGTCCTTTAAAAATTTCTGGGAAAGTTCCGAGCATTTCATGTGTTTGGATCTGGTAGCAATCGGTCAGTTCCTCTATACGTTTAATAAATTCCAGTGCATTTCCTGTAGAGTCGAATCTCAACCCCCATTTTCTTACTTCATTCATAACTTCTGCTTCTCGACTAAGAGGGGATTTCCCTGTTATACCTGAAGGAATATTTGTATCGGAATTAACTGGTACTTGGCTTCGTCCTGAAGAATGAGGAGAATTTGAGCTTACTGTTTGATATTGATTTTGAGGGTCCATTCCATGGGGATAATACCATTCCCTGTAGTCAGGATGTCTGGTCATTCTTACAAATTCTGCCAGAGCGGGATATAAGGATGCCATATAAGTTGGGGCAGGTTTTGTATGTGCTGTAGCCGTTGTAAACACAGGCGTCCCTTGGAAATGCGCATTAGGTACCGTATAATACACATTGGTATAGGTGACGGGCTCAATAATGTTTGCCTTAGTACTACGTTCTTCCTTCTCTGTTTCTATATTCTCCTTTGTTTGTGAAGTATCCACTTTGGAATAAACTCTGTCATCTGAGCCTTTCTCTAATTCTTCACATAAATTTTGGGTTGACTTTCGCAATCTGGACTCTTTAATGTAAGCACTGAACCGAGTGCGGAGGTCGGCAACGGTCCCTTCGGTGTTAAGCTTACAACGCGTCATGCGTTCTTTAAGCTCTGTTTTATCAAGGAGGTATATAGCTCCTATGCTGGCAAAGATATCAAAACCTTCTTCAGAGTCCGACATCTTGTTGTAAGTTTTATTTCTTATCTCAGTTGGAATCTTTATTTTAATTTTCGGGCAACTGTTCAGTTTGAAATCTTGATGAGGATTATTATATTTACGGTATCAGTTTAGTTTAAGATTTTCATATAACGGTTCAGTTTGGAATCTTGATGAAGATTATTATTCGGCAACGGTTCGTTTTAAGATCTTCAGGTAACGGTTCAGTTTGAAATCTTGATAAGGATTATTATTCGGTAACGGTTCGGTTTAAGATCTTCAGGTAACGGTTCAGTTTGAAATCTTGATGAGGATTATTATTCGGTAACGGTTCGGTTTAAGATCTTCAGGTAACGGTTCAGTTTGAAATCTTGATGAGGATTATTATTCGGTAACGGTTCGGTTTAAGATCTTCAGGTAACGGTTCAGTTTGAAATCTTGATGAGGATTATTATTCGGTAACGGTTCGGTTTAAGATCTTCAGGTAACGGTTCAGTTTGAAATCTTGATGAGGATTATTGTTCGGTAACGGTTCGGTTTAAGATCTTAAGGTAACGGTTCAGTTTGAAATCTTGATGAGGATTATTATTCGGTAACGGTTCGGTTTAAGATCTTCAGGTAACGGTTCAGTTTGAAATCTTGATAAGGATTATTATTTGGTAACGGTTCGGTTTAAGATCTTCAGGTAACGGTTCAGTTTGAAATCTTGATGATGTTTGTTTCTGGAATGGACCTTTGAAGAGGTCCCTGCTCGGGCGCCAATTTGTGATGTACCTTGGGTTTCTCTGGCTGAGGTATACTCGCTGGTGTCCAGGGTTTTACTAAAGAAGGTACACTAAAACTTTAGTTTCAAAGATTTTCCTTTATTCAATCAAGAAAATAGATTTATTATAAAAAATAATTAAATTCAATTCAATTCTATAGTTTTAAAGTTGGGATTATTAGGCTATGTGCTTTTATTTTCTCCAATCTCGGTTTTTCGGTGTTAATTTTCATTGTGTCTTTAGAGTCCAACGTCGTTTGTTGTTTCCTTAGTAAGGTTCCTTCTGGTGCTTCCTGTCTCGTATATTTCTTCAAATTATAGTAACGGTAGATTCGGCAAACAGTGTCTCGACTAGCAACCACTGTATTGATGCTGGAAAACTTCAGTATTTCTACTGACAACCACAGTATTTCTACTGGCAACCACAGTTTTTCAACTGGCAACCTCAGTATTTCTACTGGCAACCACAGTATTTCTACTGGCAACCTCAGTATTTCTACTGGCAACCTCAGTATTTCTACTGGAAACCACAGTATTTCTACTGGCAACCTCAGTATTTCTACTGGCAACCACAGTATTTCTACTGGCAAACACAGTATTGCTACTGGCAACCACAGTATTTCTACTGGCAACCACAGTTTTTCAACTGGCAACCTCAGTATTTCTACTGGCAACCACAGTATTTCTACTGGCAACCACAGTATTTCTACTGGCAACCTCAGTTTTTCAACTGGCAACCTCAGTATTTCTACTGGCAACCACAGTATTTCTACTGGCAACCTCAGTTATTAACTGGCTTATTGTAATTTGTCTCTGAGATTCCTTACCGCTGGTGGGGGGAAATCTCTGCAAGAGTTAAATTACCCACAGTATTTCTACTGGCAACCACAGTATTTCTACTGGCAACCACAGTTTTTCAACTGGCAACCTCAGTATTTCTACTGGCAACCACAGTATTTCTACTGGCAACCTCAGTTTTCAACTGGCAACCTCAGTATTTCTACTGACAACCACAGTATTTCTACTGGCAACCATAGTTATTAACTGGCTTATTGTAATTTGTCTCTGAGATCCCTTACCGCTGGTGGGGGGAAATCTCTGCAAGAGTTAAATTACCCACAGTATTTCTACTGGCAACCACAGTATTTCTACTGGCAACCTCAGTTTTTCAACTGGCCACCTCAGTATTTCTACTGGCAACCACAGTATTTCTACTGGCAACCACAGTATTTCTACTGGCAACCACAGTTTTTCAACTGGCAACCTCAGTATTTCTACTGGCAACCACAGTTTTTCTACTGGCAACCTCAGTTTTTAACTGGCAACCACAGTATTTCTACTGGCTTTAAAGATAGCAATTTCTTACCACTGGTGGGGGAAATTTACTATCGTAATTATTTTAGGTTCTTACCCTCTGTTTAAATCAGTAAAGTCTTACGGACTCCTATTATTTCGGCTTTTCGGTTTTTGTACTGATATTACACTTCTACGGTATACTTCGGTACGTTTCGGAGTGATTTTGTTGTGTGAACGGCCTCCTCTCGTTAAGTCTTTGACTGTAAGTGCCTGTTAATTTTATTTTTGCAAACTTTACCTTTTCATGTAATTGTCCATATATTTCCTTGTCCGGTACTCCCCTTCCTCTTGCTCTAAGTAATGCAAAGTATTTTTGTCTATACACGAGGAGTGTGCGGGTGGCGGTGCATTCAAGTACGTACAGCAAGAATTATTCAATATCATAGTCATCGACTCATATTGCATTTGTCTATGAACGAGGAGTGTGCGGGTGGCGGTGTATTCAAGTACGTACAGCAAGAATTATTCAATATTATCTTCATCGACTCATATTGCGTCCATTTTATTGTTTGGTTTAATACCACACATTTTATTATACAAATTCACCATCGATGTACGCTGATCGTTGCCTTTTTGTGTTCCTCTGCTGGGTTCAGGCTTTTTTTCGCCATTTGCCTTACTTTCTTTTATTAGAAATTCACCTCTCGCTCACTATATTCACCTCTCTCTCACTATATTCACCACCATCGAATATTGTATTTGTATTACTTTCACTAGAAAGTATAATTTCTAATCAGTTGGTGACACTCTATGGGAGCTTGCGGTCGCTTATCTGAGGCTTTTAAATGAAATCATTTTCTGCTTCAGATGACAGTGCTACCTGCTAGGGGAAAATATATAAAATGATTGTTTTTGATTTTTTTGATTTTTATAGGAATGTAATGGAGTGATAAAATGCTTCATTACATCCCCCTCTTTCTTCGGAGACGAGAACCTTCTCGTCTAAATACAATTTCTTCCCAGTAGATAGATTAATAATAATAACGCAGATAGTACTAATTAATAATAATTTTCGTTTTTTTTAATTCATTTTTTTTTATCTATTTTCAGGATTTTTGGTTTAATTAATTTTTTTTTATCTATTTTCAGGATTTTTGGTTTAATTCATTTTTATTTTATTTTTTTTTTTTAACTTAATTCACTTTTTAAATTTTAAATCAGCTCAATTCAATATTTGTTTGTTTATATTATTTATCACTGGGTATTCGTATTAAACTCTACCCACTTACTGTGTCCTTGGAAATGAAGATCGGCTACCCCTGATCTAGTGTTAGGGGTTTTCCGCCCAGAGCACATAGCTGGTTTTGTCTTTTGAGGGTTGGAATACCTTTATTTGACATAAGCTCATTAACATTTAATTTGATAGAGAAATCCATTTTTCGTAGTGCATCCATACCAATTATTGCGTCTTGACTCAACTGCTTCAAATGCGTTACTTCTTCTTGAATTGACTGGTTCCCTACTTGCAGAGTCACTGTGTAGTGTTCTCGGCTAAATATGGGACTACCATCTGCTAGTTGAACTGCATTACGTTGATATCTCACCGGTGTTTTGAGTCTCTTGAGTAGGTGTCGCACCTTAGTACTAATGAACGATTGAGTCGCCCCGGTATCGAGCAAAGCATTGATTGTTTGGCCATTCAACTTTATGGTTAAGAAACAGCGCGGATCTACCCATACTTCAGCAGTATTTACTGCTTTCACTGCTACTCGTGGCGTATCTTCGATTCTGGTGGCGAAAGTTTGTTTGTGTTGATCGTTTTTATCTTGGTTGTTCACTTCCTGCTCCGTGACACACAACTTCGCTTCAGGCATTACCTCGCTGTTAGGCTTTATTTCTTCTATAATTATCCCCTCTTTTGCCGTCTCCGACGTGATGATGGAAACATGCCGGGTCTGACAAGGACAATCTTTCGTCAAGCGACCATCTTCGCCACAGAACGAACAGAACAAACGGAACGGCTGCCGACAATTTGCCTTCGAATGCCCCCTCTGTTTGCAGTTCCAGCAATGAGTGGTTCGATCGTATTTTTCATTCGTTGGGATATATCGGTGAGCTCGCTCATCCCGTACTGGCGCCTGATATGCCCTGGGAGGCGGTGGTCTGGTTGTATTCGATGACGTGTTTCGGTTTTCGTTTTAGATACACTCATACTCAGTAGCTAAATTCATCAATTCTTCCAACGTTCGAAAATCGCGTCGACGAATGTATAAGTGATATTCGGGTCGTAGGCGATCGTAAATTTTATCAATATAATTGCTAATACGCAATGATGGGTGTTGGAGAATTAAATATTGTGTCGTTCGGATGAAATCTCTTGCCTTCTCGTGTGGACCCTGTCTTTTCTTTGAGATTTCGTCTTCCAGTCTGTTTATAAATCGTGGAGGCAGAAAATATCCCAAGAAAGCCTGGTAAAAATCTGGCCATGTTTTAAAGTTGTCACGGTTGATTCTATACCATTCTTAAGCTGGTCCTTTAAAAATTTCTGGGAAAGTTCCGAGCATTTCATGTGTTTGGATCTGGTAGCAATCGGTCAGTTCCTCTATACGTTTAATAAATTCCAGTGCATTTCCTGTAGAGTCGAATCTCAACCCCCATTTTCTTACTTCATTCATAACTTCTGCTTCTCGACTAAGAGGGGATTTCCCTGTTATACCTGAAGGAATATTTGTATCGGAATTAACTGGTACTTGGCTTCGTCCTGAAGAATGAGGAGAATTTGAGCTTACTGTTTGATATTGATTTTGAGGGTCCATTCCATGGGGATAATACCATTCCCTGTAGTCAGGATGTCTGGTCATTCTTACAAATTCTGCCAGAGCGGGATATAAGGATGCCATATAAGTTGGGGCAGGTTTTGTATGTGCTGTAGCCGTTGTAAACACAGGCGTCCCTTGGAAATGCGCATTAGGTACCGTATAATACACATTGGTATAGGTGACGGGCTCAATAATGTTTGCCTTAGTACTACGTTCTTCCTTCTCTGTTTCTATATTCTCCTTTGTTTGTGAAGTATCCACTTTGGAATAAACTCTGTCATCTGAGCCTTTCTCTAATTCTTCACATAAATTTTGGGTTGACTTTCGCAATCTGAACTCTTTAATGTAAGCACTGAACCGAGTGCGGAGGTCGGCAACGGTCCCTTCGGTGTTAAGCTTACAACGCGTCATGCGTTCTTTAAGCTCTGTTTTATCAAGGAGGTATATAGCTCCTATGCTGGCAAAGATATCAAAACCTTCTTCAGAGTCCGACATCTTGTTGTAAGTTTTATTTCTTATCTCAGTTGGAATCTTTATTTTAATTTTCGGGCAACTGTTCAGTTTGAAATCTTGATGAGGATTATTATATTTACGGTAT
The DNA here is from genome assembly GCA_951217065.1 of Baccha elongata. Lineage (NCBI taxonomy): Eukaryota > Metazoa > Arthropoda > Insecta > Diptera > Syrphidae > Baccha > Baccha elongata. The sequence continues at coordinate 1,415,444 of CATNUY010000120.1, read as the reverse complement.
CAGTTTAGTTTAAGATTTTCATATAACGGTTCAGTTTGGAATCTTGATGAAGATTATTATTCGGCAACGGTTCGTTTTAAGATCTTCAGGTAACGGTTCAGTTTGAAATCTTGATAAGGATTATTATTCGGTAACGGTTCGGTTTAAGATCTTCAGGTAACGGTTCAGTTTGAAATCTTGATGAGGATTATTATTCGGTAACGGTTCGGTTTAAGATCTTCAGGTAACGGTTCAGTTTGAAATCTTGATGAGGATTATTATTCGGTAACGGTTCGGTTTAAGATCTTCAGGTAACGGTTCAGTTTGAAATCTTGATGAGGATTATTATTCGGTAACGGTTCGGTTTAAGATCTTCAGGTAACGGTTCAGTTTGAAATCTTGATGAGGATTATTGTTCGGTAACGGTTCGGTTTAAGATCTTAAGGTAACGGTTCAGTTTGAAATCTTGATAAGGATTATTATTCGGTAACGGTTCGGTTTAAGATCTTCAGGTAACGGTTCAGTTTGAAATCTTGATAAGGATTATTATTCGGTAACGGTTCGGTTTAAGATCTTCAGGTAACGGTTCAGTTTGAAATCTTGATGATGTTTGTTTCTGGAATGGACCTTTGAAGAGGTCCCTGCTCGGGCGCCAATTTGTGATGTACCTTGGGTTTCTCTGGCTGAGGTATACTCGCTGGTGTCCAGGGTTTTACTAAAGAAGGTACACTAAAACTTTAGTTTCAAAGATTTTCCTTTATTCAATCAAGAAAATAGATTTATTATAAAAAATAATTAAATTCAATTCAATTCTATAGTTTTAAAGTTGGGATTATTAGGCTATGTGCTTTTATTTTCTCCAATCTCGGTTTTTCGGTGTTAATTTCCAGTGTGTCTTTAGAGTCCAACGTCGTTTGTTGTTTCCTTAGTAAGGTTCCTTCTGGTGCTTCCTGTCTCGTATATTTCTTCAAATTATAGTAACGGTAGATTCGGCAAACAGCGTCTCGACTAGCAACCACTGTATTGATGCTGGAAAACTTCAGTATTTCTACTGACAACCACAGTATTTCTACTGGCAACCACAGTTTTTCAACTGGCAACCTCAGTATTTCTACTGGCAACCACAGTATTTCTACTGGCAACCTCAGTATTTCTACTGGCAACCTCAGTATTTCTACTGGAAACCACAGTATTTCTACTGGCAACCTCAGTATTTCTACTGGCAACCACAGTATTTCTACTGGCAAACACAGTATTGCTACTGGCAACCACAGTATTTCTACTGGCAACCACAGTTTTTCAACTGGCAACCTCAGTATTTCTACTGGCAACCACAGTATTTCTACTGGCAACCACAGTATTTCTACTGGCAACCTCAGTTTTTCAACTGGCAACCTCAGTATTTCTACTGGCAACCACAGTATTTCTACTGGCAACCTCAGTTATTAACTGGCTTATTGTAATTTGTCTCTGAGATTCCTTACCGCTGGTGGGGGGAAATCTCTGCAAGAGTTAAATTACCCACAGTATTTCTACTGGCAACCACAATATTTCTACTGGCAACCACAGTATTTCTACTGGCAACCACAGTTTTTCAACTGGCAACCTCAGTATTTCTACTGGCAACCACAGTATTTCTACTGGCAACCTCAGTTTTTCAACTGGCAACCTCAGTATTTCTACTGACAACCACAGTATTTCTACTGGCAACCACAGTTATTAACTGGCTTATTGTAATTTGTCTCTGAGATCCCTTACCGCTGGTGGGGGGAAATCTCTGCAAGAGTTAAATTACCCACAGTATTTCTTCTGGCAACCACAGTATTTCTACTGGCAACCTCAGTTTTTCAACTGGCCACCTCAGTATTTCTACTGGCAACCACAGTATTTCTACTGGCAACCACAGTATTTCTACTGGCAACCACAGTTTTTCAACTGGCAACCTCAGTATTTCTACTGGCAACCACAGTATTTCTACTGGCAACCTCAGTTTTTCAACTGGCAACCACAGTATTTCTACTGGCTTTAAAGATAGCAATTTCTTACCACTGGTGGGGGAAATTTACTATCGTAATTATTTTAGGTTCTTACCCTCTGTTTAAATCAGTATAGTCTTACGGACTCCTATTATTTCGGCTTTTCGGTTTTTGTACTGATATTACACTTCTACTTTATACTTCGGTACGTTTCGGAGTTTTTTTGTTGTGTGAACGGCCTCCTCTCGTTAAGTCCTTGACTGTAAGTGCCTGTTAATTTTATTTTTGCAAACTTTACCTTTTCATGTAATTGTCCATATATTTCCTTGTCCGGTACTCCCCTTCCTCTTGCTCTAAGTAATGCAAAGTATTTTTGTCTATACACGAGGAGTGTGCGGGTGGCGGTGCATTCAAGTACGTACAGCAAGAATTATTCAATATCATAGTCATCGACTCATATTGCATTTGTCTATGCACGAGGAGTGTGCGGGTGGCGGTGTATTCAAGTACGTACAGCAAGAATTATTCAATATTATCTTCATCGACTCATATTGCGTCCATTTTATTGTTTGGCTTAATACCACACATTTTATTATTCAAATTCACCATCGATGTAAGCTGATCGTTGCCTTTTTGTGTTCCTCTGCTGGGTTCAGGCTTACTTTCGCCATTTGCCTTACTTTCTTTTATTAGAAATTCACCTCTCGCTCACTATATTCACCTCTCTCTCACTATATTCACCACCATCGAATATTGTATTTGTATTACTTTCACTAGAAAATATAATTTCTAATCAGTTGGTGACAAGCTCTGTTATCGGCAATACCCTAATGGGAGCTTGCGGTCGCTTATCTGAGGCTTTTAAATGAAATCATTTTCTGCTTCAGATGACAGTGCTACCTGCTAGGGGAAAATATATAAAATGATTGTTTTTGATTTTTTTGATTTTTATAGGAATGTAATGGAGCGATAAAATGCTTCATTACAAAGTTTTATAGGCACAGTTTCATGGTACCGTCATTTCGTACCGAATTTTGCAGAGTTACTTAGACCATTGACAGATTTATTAAAGAAAAGTAGAAAGTTTATTTGGAATGAAGAATGTGAGAATAGTTTTAGAAAGGCAAATGAGTGTTTGGTGACAGCACCAATACTTACATGCCCAGATTTTAAGCGACCATTTGTCGTGCAAACAGACGCTTCAGATTACGGTATCGGTGATGTTCTTTCACAGAACTTTGATGAGGGAGAAAAGGTTGTCTGTTACCTTAGTAGGTCACTTAATAGAAGTGAAAGAAATTATAGCACTACTGAAAAAGAATGTTTAGCTGTACTGTGGGCTATTGAGAAGTTGCGTCCGTACCTCGAAGGCATTCGATTTACGGTCGTGACTGATCACTATTCCTTGGTATGGTTAAATAATCTTAAAGATCCACAAGGCAGGTTAGCTCGATGGGCAGTCAGACTGCAGCAATTCGAATTTGAAATCATTCATCGTAGGGGCAAAGATCATGTAATACCTGACATGCTCTCTCGGGGAGTACCGCGGTTAGCTGGTATCTCAGACGAGGATTTGGACCCTTGGGTGACAAAAATGATTTCTTCTGTGAATTCGAATCCTTTAGCTTTTCCAGCCTGGAGAGTTGAACAAGATAAATTGTTTAAACTGGTGAAGGCAAAACATGTTGTTGTGCATGAGTACAACCAAGAATGGAAAAGAGTGTTAGGTAAATCAGAAAGATTAGATATTTTACGTGAGTACCGTGATGGCCCTTTAGCAGGTCACATGGGTGTTAGAAAAACTTTTGCCAGGATTGGGGCAAAGTTCTTTTGGCCTAAGATGAGAGGCGATATAACTAAATATGTTAGAAGTTGTAGAGTTTGCCAACAGGTGAAGACGGTGAATAACAAACCAGCTGGGTTGATGACAGAGAGGGTTGGGATTAGGTGCTCCGTGGGAAATGATCTGTATAGATCTTGAAGGTCCGCTTCCAAAATCGAGTAGGGGTTTTATTTATATTTTGACGGTAGTGGATTACTTTTCCAAGTTTCCATTACTTTTCGCTTTGAGGTCGGCTACTGCAAAGGCAGTTTTAGAGAGTTAGAAGATAACGTTTTTCTTTTATATGGCATCCCTAAGGTGATCATATGTGACAACGGTCCCCAGTTCCGGTCTAAGGAACTGAAAACGCTTTGCGAGGCGTACGAGTCACAATTAAAATTTACAGCCCATTATCATCCGCAGGCGAATCCTGCGGAAAGGATCAACCAGATCCTTAAGACGACGTTGCGGGCTTACGTCGCTGAAAACCATCGTATATGGGATTCACAACTTTCTAAGGTGGCGTGCGCTATCCGCACGTCACAACATGACGTTTTAGGTGTTTCGCCTTATTATGCCAATTTTGGCAGAGAAATAGTAACTTCGGGTCACGAAGCACCATCGGTAGAGGAGAGTTCGGGAAAAACAATCAAGATCCACTTGAGATCGAGAGACGTTTTCGTGAACTTAGGTTAGATATAAGAAAAAAATTGCAAGCAGCATCTCAGAGGTCTGCTAAAGCCTACAATCTTAGGCGGCGTGATATTCAATATCATCCCAGCGAGATTGTTTGGCGAAAAAATCTTTCGTTGTCGGATGCCGCGAATTATTATGCAGCCAAATTAGCACCGAAGTTTGTCAGTCCGTTTATTGTTAAGAAGCGTGTGTCACCTTGGACATACGTCTTAGAAGATAATAATGGTAAAGAACGCGGAACATGGCATGTTAAAGATTTTAAACCGTTTACCGATGCATCCGACGAAAATTAGTTTTGTTAAAGTTAAAGTAGTTTGTTTTTTTTTATTTTTTTTGTTTGCTTGATTTTATTTTTTCCTCAATTTAAGATGGTTAATTTTCTGATGGCAAATCTTTTTCGTTTCATTTTCATCTGGTAAGCCTTAGGAAATGGTTTACAGTTCTTCGAAATGTAAGCACATTTCCTGGGAGGTAAGGGTGGGATTTGTCACGGTAAAATTTACCGCAACAAGTTTCTCCAACCTATTCCTTACCACGCATTAATTCTAATTCATTTTTCTTTTTGCTGCTGCTCCAAAATGCTTGCAAGTTTAAAGAGACTGGTCCATCAGCCAGATGCCTTGCTCTCAAGTACTTTGGAAAAGCATTATAATTTCAGCTTCACGTCGTCAAAAGCTGCGTTGTGTAAACCAGGAGGTTTGCACTTATAAAATCATCGTTTTAACTTTTAATATCAACTTTAATAAGAATTTCGACGGAAAGTCATTTTAAATTCATTGCGTGTGAGTCGGACAGTCCACACAAGAACACACTGAGCTATATGCTAGCGACATTAGTTTTTATTTAAAACTATATTGGAAACTGGCGTGTCCAGGCGTCGAAATGTTGATTTTATTTTGAATCCTAAGTGTCTTCAACACAAAATGAAAATGATTTTGCTTGGTGTTTCCTTTCCCTTAAATTCTGCGCGAAGGTCTACGAGTTCTTAGTATTTAAATTTTGTCGCGAGCCGTCGAATCCTTTTTCACCATTTTGTTTATAAAAATGGTTAATACCTGTCTGATACAACAGTTTTTCTTTTCATTTATTAAGTCTGGGTCGGAATGGGACAGGGGACTACTTTTTCGTTTTACTATTCATTTAACGGAATTGACGGTAAGGGACTGAACTCGTCCATTTAACCATGTCGTCTCTGAGCGGATCGTGGCTTGGGTTCAACTACCAATGTGTGGGATTTAGTGAATACACCATAGTTGAATACCACCACCAAGTGATACCGAAAGAGACGACAATATGGTTAGTGATGATGTTCGAGATGAAGTCCGCCATTAAGGCACTTCTTGGAAGACTTTCAAGAATCTAAGTTGGAATTTTGAAAGAAAAAAACGAAAAACTATTGCGACTTCGTGTTATTTATTAAATTCATTTTGAGAGAAATTGGTAGTTGGCAAATTGTTATTTTGCCTGTGTTTTTGATATTTGTTGAGTGGTAAAATTGAAAGGAAGACTTTTGTGCAGGACAAAATATAATTCCGAAAGAATTATCGGAGAAAGGATTCGGTAGTATACAGATAAGTACCAGGTTTTATTTAATATAGTTATTTACTTTGATTGTTATTTTTAATTTTGCGTGTGATTTATTTTGGTTGCCAATTGGCAAAAATTTAATTCGTGTAGCCCTTCGCTTCCGTACTTTGTTTTCTCGGCATTGCGAGACGCGCGTCCTTTTTGTTCTCAACTTTGAATTTTCGGAGACTATCCGGAAGTCATTTTCATTTCTGTGTATTTTGTGGCACAAAAATTTTTATTGTATAATTTTCATCTTGTTTAACAGTTATTTTATCTTTCGATATAAAATTGGCCTTCCGCCATATAATATTAACTTGTACACTTTGTTTTATTTGTTATTCGAAAAGATTCTAGGTTTTATACCTATACCTGTAAAGGTTTCCTAGACAATTTGTTTAAATAAATTTTTAAAATCCCAATTAGGGAATTTAATACTTTTGTTTTTTTCTTTTATTAGTTGGTTTGGTATTTCCATTCCTTTAAAAAAATACCTGGCGCCCTTTTTAAAAGTAAGTACCTACGTCCCTGTAGGCATTTATTTTTACATTCTTTTTATTCGATTAATTCTTTAAGAATTAGTCGAACGCTTTTTTTTTATACTTCTTTTTTTATAATTCGCGAACTCAGCCCAGCTGAGCAGCCGGTGATGGGCAGCATTCAACAGGCTGCATAGTTACACTTTTTATCGCCCACTCCCATCCACTTAGCTTTGACAGCTGTTAAAAAGTCCGATTTGTTTTTCTCGCGTGCACACGGTAGCGCAGATTAAATTTACTTGATTTTATTTGTTTCTTTTATCTTTTTTTGTTTATTTCGAGTTATTTGAGATTCGGTAATCTCATCGTGGTAATTTATTAATTATAATAATAATATTCGGGCGCGATTAAAAGTGTAACAAACTGGTAGAAAGTATTCCTGAAGGTCTTAATTTCTCTCATGAGGGCCCTTAATTCTTATTGACCTATGATGCTTGGTCTATCTTGTTAAATTCGACTAAAGATTCTCTAGATATTGGATCTTTTTATTGGACACTTCGTGGAGAGGACTTTTACAAACACACCTCTGCATGGCAAGGAGAAGATATTTTTAAGCAACTTTTTTCCAATGGCATACACAAAAAATATCAAATTCGCATAGCTCAAAGTAACCCAACACCAGATGAACCTAATTTAGACACAAAAATCTTGATAAAACGAAAAGCTGCCAACGTTCGATCGGTTAATTTTCCTCGAATAGTGGGTGGTGGTGTGTTGCACACAAAATCATGGATTGCCGATGGGTAGAACTTTTATTTTTGAAGCGATAACATGGATTGGAGATCGTTGACACAAGTTAAAGAGCTTGGGGTCCTAGTTACCAATTGCACATGCTTAACGAAAGATGTTTCCAAAATATTTGAAGCTTATTGGTTTTTGGGTCAAGATAATTCTAAAATTCCATCTCGCTGGCCAGAATAGTATTCGACTAAATTCAACGTCAAGTCACCGATATCTGTAACATTTAATGACGATACAAACTTTAATACTTTCTTTTCGGTAAGTATTCTTTTTTACATTTGATATTATCTTAAATAATGCATTTATGCATTTGTTAGAGCTCTCCACCACCACTGAGCTCTATTGGACGTACAAATGATTTAGAGGCGATAGTCTATCTTGCATGCTGAAAAATTTGTTCACATAGCCGTAATGGATTACTACCCCCTCCTTATCTACACACCAAAAGTAAGGTAAAGTTATTTTAGAATTATTTTGTCTTTATGTTTTGAAATTTTTTTTTCATTATCTAAAGATACTGGTCATTTATCGACGATGCAATAGGAACAGCTGCAGTAGAAAATAAAGTCTCAGTAAAAAATTTGATATCTCTATGGGGTAGTTCTTGTCCATCGGAAGATTATTTTCTTAAATCATTGGCAAGCTTAACGTCATCATTCAAAGGAGTGGATATTGAAATTGTTAGTTACATGCAAATAAAATTAGCTGAGATTTATATTTATTTTCTTTAGCAGCGCCGTTTCATTGTACCAGCAGACGCAGATCAAGCAAAAATTCCATTTGGCAGGGTGAACCATAACAAATAGATGGTAACCGATAATACAGCTTACATTGGGACATCTAATTATTCTGGAGATTATTTTACTGGCACTGCAGGAATCGGTTTGATTATTAAGGATTCAAATTACGATCGTGCTGACAATGAAACTTCCATAGTCATTCAATTGGCGAGTGTTTTCAAAAGGGATTATAATAGCCCATATTCGGTTGAGCTATAGAAATTAAATTAAATCAATTTTTTTTATGTAATTGACTCTAATAAAACACCTGCGTTTTAACAGTTTCTGTTTATAAAACTAACAAACTACAGCCAAACAAGACTTAATAATAAATCCTTTTATTGATAATTCACTTTTTATTTGTTTTACTGTTAAATTAAATTATAATCACCCATATTATAATACTCAAGTAAGGAAACGACAATTGATTGTAAAATTTAAATGATCCAGTTCATTTAGCTCTTAACCTTTCCTATCTTTGTTTCCATATCTGCTTTACAAAAAGAAAGAAAAGCATCGACGAAACGAAAGTTTAGTTACGTTAAGCATATTATAAACGTTCACGATTTCGATTATTGTTTAAGTTTTATTTTCTTTACAAATTTCGGAATAAAGTAGTTTCATGTTTAAAATTTTCAGTTCTTGTGCATAAAGTAAGTGTTGGGGAGTAAAAACCGCAACACATTTATTTAAGCACAAACATACCTTAGTTTCTGAATTTTCTTGCAATGCAACTCTTAAAGTTCAAATTCCAATTTAAATGATTATCAAACAATATATAAATACAAATTGTTTTTTTTTATTTTAAATTAAAACTTTAAATTAAACACTATTCTACGACACTCCGAATTTCTTTTGCACGAACGCCCCTGGGAGGTGTTCGGTCAACGAAATAGGATTAACACCCACTGCTACATATTCATCTGTTCTTAGCATTGTCAAGTTAATAAAATGCTGCAAAGAAATTGAAATGAAAATTTAAACAAGTCTTTCTCCTAGTCTCCAAATTTCTAAAGTATTAGGGTATCTCAGTAGGAGAAGATTTTTCTCAGCTGCGACGTACTTGTAAGAATGGCCCATACTTCACTATAGCCCTTCAACGAGCAATTGATGATATTCCAAGATAGCCATCTATGCCACCGGATACTATTTTATCCCCAATACAAACAAGAGCCTTAACATCGTGATCATGGACCCTTCTCTGTCGGTACTTTACCCATTTGTGAAGCGTAACGTCTTCCTTTTTGATTTCGGTAAGAGCATTTATTCGAATGATTGGTTCGATGCCAGAACAAATAAACATGTTTTCCTCTTCATTAACAGCCACCACCAGAACATCAGCCTTCAAAATCTGATGCTCCTCAAGATATGCCGAATTCTTGTCATCCCAAACAGTGACAATGCCCCGCGAATCTCCAGTTATTATGGTCATATCTTTTAGGATTTGAAGCGACCAAATATTGACCTCAACATTCACTTTTCACATCCCAGATTCGAAAAGCGTCTATACCTCCAGTGACAAGGTGTCCGCCACTAGAGTCAAACTTGCAGCAAAGTATGCGGCCTTCTTGTTTCTCAAAAAGCTTTTTGTAAACCATTTGGCCTTCTGTTATATCGAATATGTTTATGTAACCCTCCTCAGTGCCGAGGGCTATTTCACTGCCTTCACTATTGACATCGAGACACCAGATAGAATTGCCAGTGGCATGTTGCGACTGCTGCTTGGCCAAAGTAACCAAATACCATTCTACAAGAGGCCCATTCAGCCCAACCGTAAAGAAACGCTGTCCAGACCATGCCATTCGCTCAATTGATAATTCTCCATTGCTAACAATTGTTTTCTCATGAAAAGCAGCATGTTGAATGTCCCATATCTCAATTGAACCATCAATTCTAATAAAATTAAAGACGTATTAAAGCACAAATACCTTAGTACCATGTTAGTTGCAACATGCGGTGGGTCTTCGAATCCCAAAACTCTGTAGGTATTCATTAAAATTTCTAAAAAACGGGACAAAATATAATATTGTTCTAGAAATAAAAACATATTTAATATAAGACCTTTGGAGCGTTGCTACAATCCTTTGGCAATCGTCTGTTGTTTCGATAATTTCGATTTGGTTGTTCCGCAAGGGAATACGAAAGTTATAGGCATATTTTAGATGTTGTATTATTTTGACGATTTTTATTACAATACAAACAAGACCGAGACCAATTGTTTTGGCCCAAGCGGTAGGTATTTGAAATTTTTCTACTCTCAGGAATGTAGGTTTTTGTTAAATTTTGAGTATTTAGTCCAACTTGTCTTCTTGGGCCCACTGATCTCTCTATATTAAACAATAAATTCTTAAATTAATTAATAACTTTTTTTGCGCAAAATTACTTTTTATTCTGAAAATTACCACACATTTTAAATTGAACGATTTGCGTTAATTTTTACTCTATTAATAAATATTCTTCGATCTCAGACACAAAGAAAAACGCCATTTTCAGTATTTTGACATTTGTTAAACTGTTATAGTGGTATACTGTTATACGAAATTGGGGACTTTTTCATAATATAGCACATCTTCAAATTGCTTCATCTTTTTTATATGCATCCGCTATCCAGGTATATATAGAGATCAGTGGTCTTCATTCTAAATCACTGATCTCAATATATAACTGGATAGCGTATTCCATACAATGTATAACAGTTTTTTTGAAGCAAATTGAAGATGACAGATGGTGGATTTTATCATAATTTGACGTCTACTAAAAAAAAAAAAAAACTTCGCCAGTTTTTGCCATTTTGGATATTATTTTGTTCGAGGATGATCAAGATGAAACGTTTTTGATTTCTTTTAATTTTTGTGATGGCAATGGTTTTTGTAGCAAGCAGATGTGTTTCCGAGATGTATTAATTATTAAATACATCTTATCAGTGTCGATCAAGTACTCGTCGTGAGCGGTCGCGTTGATAACTCTGTGCGCGTGTGTAAAAAAAAAATAAAAACAAAAAACAAAAAATAGAAATCACAGCACAGCATCCGACACCACCCATCCTCTCCACCCGAGCTCACTCGTAACTGTTGCTTTCTATGCACTGCAAGCCTCTTGTGAGGCTTATCGCAAGAAGTTTGTGGTGGATGGGTAAGTAGCATTTGTCGAATAATTCTATTGTGTTGTGTATACCTATATATATTAATTTCGTGTACAAACTGTCTTATGGGCATAACACCTAGGACAGTTTGTTTATCATTGATTTGATATGGGCCTACACTGCACAGTTGAACTTAGGTACGTCAAAGTCGATTTTTTGTGTTTTGTTTTTCAGAATGGTAAGTGATTTTTGTGTTGTCTATTCAAATGTTCGTGGGCTTAGGAAGAATTTCTTTTCTGTGTACGCCCATACTGTGCAATACAGGCCAGCTGTTTTGGCATTAAGTGAAACCCAGGTTGGACAGAATACTGATTTATCAGAATTTTGTTTGGTTGGATATAACTTAGTGCCATTACTTTTTTCCCACCATGGTCTTGTCGTTTATGTTAGAAATGATATTGCTTGCCAGAGCCTTCCCCAATATGGGCATTGTTCTAATACGAACTTTAATTTCCTGTGGCTCAAATTCACTGTCCGCAAGCATATCATTAATTACTGTTTTATTTACAGGAGTCCGAATCTTGACAGCATGTCTACTTGTGATGAGTTAGATGTTCTGTCAGATTCAATTTCCCGAATTGTTTCCCATTGTCCTCACACTGAAGTCGTGATTACGGGCGACTTCAATGTACACAATTCAAGTTGGCTCCGCTATTCTGGCCAGACAACACTCGAAGGAAGGTATACCGAGATCTTTGCTGAGTATAACCATCTTACTCAGCTTGTCGATGAGCCTACCCGTATACCGGATGTTGATGGGCATTCCGCCCATACTCTTGACTTGTTCCTTACTTCCCACCCTGATAAATATACTATTAAAGTAACTTCTCCATTTGGCACCTCGGACCATTGTGTCATTTCAGCTAATTTCTCGATCTCCAATCATCCAGTTAAAGAAAAAATTCCCACTAGGACCGTTTGGCAATACGAGAAAGCCAACTGGGACGGTCTGAATAATTTCTTTCGCAACTTTAACTGGTCATTATGCTTCCTCGATAATGACATTGATGCCAGTGCTGAAATGATTACAGAAGTGATTTTTCTTGGAATGAGAACTTTTGTCCCTCACAGAACAAAATGTATCAAACCAAAAGAAAAGTCTTGGTTTACCGAAGAGTGTAAAGAAGCTATCAGGTTGAAAGAAGTAAGCTTCCGATCCTATAAAGCCAACCCATCTGAGGAAAATCGGAAGAAACATAAACAAGTTAGGAACTCGTGCAACTCCGTTATACACAAAACGAAATTTTTACATGACCAGAAATTACGGCAAAAAATTCTGCAATGTCCCAAAGGCAGTAAAACCTTCTGGTCATTTGTAAAAAACGTCAAGAACTCAACGTCATCATCAGTTCCAACGCTCATCGTCGACAATAATCCAATTGTCAGCTCTTCAGAGAAGGCGAATATGCTCGCAGCTCATTTTGCTGCAAGTTCTACGTTGCCTGCAAGCAACGATGCCCCTCCTGTACTTGAGAACGTTAATTTTTCTATGGGACAGGTATTTTTCCGCACTCGTACAGTAGCAAGAGTTCTTCAAGATCTTGATATACACAAATCCGCTGGCCCGGATGGTATACCCCCTATACTTCTGAAGAGGTGTTCTTCATCGCTGGCAAAACCATTGCGTAAGCTTTTCCATAGCTCCTATCGTTCAGGTATCTTTCCTAGTAAATGGAAAACAGCATTTGTCCAGCCCGTCCCTAAAAAAGGTGATTCCTCCTCCCCCTCCTCCTACCGACCAATTGCACTTACGTCCCTTCTTTCCAAGGTCATGGAAACGCTGATAAATCGTCAGCTCAAGAAATATCTCGAAGATCGGAAGCTTTTAAATGACCGGCAATACGGCTTTCGTAGCAATCGTTCCACTGGTGATCTGATGGCATATCTCACCGAACAGTGGAACAAATCTGTGCATCGCTTTGGCGAAAGCAAGATTATTGCGCTTGATATTTCAAAGGCATTTGATAGAGTTTGGCATGAAGCTCTTTTATCGAAAATGCGTGTATTTGGTATCGATGATACTCTTATTCGTTGGATTAGAAGCTATCTTCTGGACCGTTCAATACAAGTTGTATTAGACGGTTTCAAGTCTGATCTCCACAAAATAAATGCTGGTGTGCCCCAGGGCTCCGTTCTGTCTCCGACTCTCTTTCTCATTTTTATAAATGATCTCTTGTCTGTGACTTCTAATCCATTAAATTGTTTTGCTGACGACTCAACCCTCAGCTTTTCATATACGTTTGATAATTCACGGCCTTCGCCTTCGGACGTGTTATTACAACGACACCGTATGATAAGCTCATTAAATTCCGATTTAAACAGCATTGTGAATTGGGGTATCAGAAATCGTGTGGAGTTTAATGCGTCGAAAACTCAATGCTGTCTTTTGTCGTTAAAGTTAAACATACCCCCTATGCCATTATCCATGAATGGTACTTGCATCGAGGAGGCCGAAAAGCTTTCAGTACTCGGTATGTGTATCAGTGACAACCTTCGTTGGAATGATCATATACTTGAGATTGCTAAGAATGCTGCAAGATGCTTAGGCTTTCTTAATAGATGCAAGAAGTTTTTCACCCCTTCTGATCTGGCTACAATTTACAAGGCGTTTATACGCCCTAAACTCGAGTATAATTCCCATCTCTGGGCAGGTGCTTCTCAAACTTTTCTTCACCTGCTCGACAGAGTTCAAAAAAAGGCGTTAAAATTGATAGGAGAGAGAAACATTGAGGAAACATTTCCATCACTCGAACATCGTCGAAATGTTTCTTGTCTTTCTTTATTTTACATGTTCTTTTATAAAAAATGTTCACTTGAGGTAGCCAGCTGCGTTCCACCCCTTAAACATTTCTCCCGTAACACTCGTCTTGCTAGGAACGCTCATCAGTTTACACTTGAGCCCAATTTCGGTCGTACCGTGAAATATAGAGATTCTTTCTTAAGCCGTACAACACGAATGTGGAATGAATTGCCTGGCACAATTTTTCCTTGCCATTTTGATCTGCAGACATTCAAGATCAATGTTCATCGACACCTCCTTTCCTTTCCTCCCTAAATTCCTATCGCTCGCGCTGTGACTTATCATTAAAAGGGCTATAACAAACCCCTTGAGCGCGTGTGCATTATAAAAAAAAAAAAAAAAAAAAAAAAATGCAGACAAAACAGAGAAAGAAGTAATCGATCCATTTCATAAGTCCTTAAGGGTTTGCGATACAGAACAACAAATTCCATTTGCTTATCAAAGCTTTGAAGGGTAAGTTTAAAAACATGAACTATAAATATAATAATAAAAATATATACAACATCTTCCCCAATTTAGATGAATTAAGAGATTAAATCATTGCAAAATTATGTTGTCAATGTGAGGAGTTTTATGCTGATGTGTTGCATCTCATTTTAAAAGAATCTCTGCGTAGCCTACAAGAGTTAATTTTGCCATGATGCTAAAGAAACTGACGAAGAAATTGATCTATAACGCAATGCTATTGAAGAATACGATTCTTAATGCCAAAATCATGAAATTTCGTGAAGCCGAGATTTCTGTCTAGTTTAAACCTCCCCGCAGTGGTTGAAACAGCGGATTCTGTGAATCATTGTTAGAGGTAGTCCCTTGCGCTCAAGACGGTTTAATTGATAAGCCGGAACACCTTCCATATCAAACATTGGTCAAGTTCTTGGTCCACCTCAGGTGTATGGAATATTCCTGCAGACGCCAGAGATGCCATCGATCCACCTGCAGAATATGAATGAGAATTTGGAAAAAAAAATTATAATGCAATAATTTGCAATAACAATTACATTTTTACCAGTTGTATTAGTAAATGATAATAAAGTGATGGTATATAAGGTAATGATGGTGGTACAATTGTCTACTCGATTCTGTTGTCAAAGCTCGTCGTTTTCGGTTTTGCAAGCAAAACAGAAATCTGAGATTTTATTTTGGAAAACAACACAGTTGAATTAAGTCATTGTAGAATATATTGCCTTCTTTGAGATCACTCAGGGCTAGTTGTACAATAGTGGTTCAAATTTTTAACTCACAGACTAGCTATGGAAATCAGTGTTTAAAAATTTGAACCACCTTTAACCACGTTTGTACAACTAGCCCTGAGTGATCTCAAACAAGGCAATAAATTCTTTAATGACGTAACTCAACTGTGTGTTGTTTTCCAAAATAAAATCTCAGATATCTGTTTTGCTTGCAAATATTCCATACCCCTAGCGGGTGAGGCGGCCGTCCATGACGTACATGAAAGTGGTGGCAACCTCGCTGTTTACGAGGAACGAATGATGGATCACAACGACATGATCGATGCTCCAATGTATCGCACCTACCAACTGAACATAATCACAAACGATTTTTCAAATCCGAAGTGCAATTGGGAATCTCTGGAGAGCGCATTGAAATCGACCAACAGAAAAATTCTTCGAAGTTCTGGACGAAACAAAAGGCAATGACATATCCCATCGACTGAATTGCTTTCTGTGAGATCGTAGAGCGACGGCAGAACAAGTCGATAGTCAGGATTTGGATAAAGCCTCAGCTGCCAGATGGCTATTCGTCTGTCTCATCAAAACATGCTGCTCTTACGGCTGTCAGTGGGTCTCCTAGCAGTCCGCAACACTTTAATACAACTGCAGGTTCGTCGACTTCGTCTTCTTCTTCCAGCGCGGCACCAATCCGTTTCAAGCACTACGACTTCGAGACAGATCCCACACAAGCACAACGCATCCTCAACAAAATGAACTTCATTCTAGATGTGCGTTCTAGTGATACTCGGTGGGAATTCATAGCTGCACGGGAAAAGAAGCAGGAAAAGCATGGAAAAAGAAAAAATTGATCTTCACGATGAGTCTATATTCTTTTGAGGATTTCCTTCGACGATTCTGTAATTTGTATTTAACCATTTAAAAAAAGAAGGGAGTCTTTTGTCTTCTAAAATATACAAATAGCATTGGTATTAATTTTATGTAATTTAACGATTTAGAATTGTAATCTTAATAATTGGATTTTATCTTTTTATTAAATAATAAAATAAAGTGAAAGTTATTCATCCATTTGCATTGAAACATATTCATCGTATAAGCGAAAATAGCAGGCGGTTAATTTATTGAAACAATAAAAAGTTTGTTACTTACACCATATTGAATGTTTTTTTTTGTATTATTGGCTCAAGCTACGATTCTTTCTAAATGTTTTTCAAAAGTGCAACGACTGGGTGGCACATTTTAGGTGTTTGCTGCCTCGTTGTTGCTTTATAATAAAAAAACAAATTTATTAAAAATCCGGTGGGTATTAGGTCTAGGCTTTAAATTGTTCGACATAAAAACATTTATTGATTGATGATGAAAAAAGTTAATGAAGGAATTATTGTTTAAAAACGTGCATTATGTAAGGTTTTTTGTTTAATAAAAGTGACATTTAATGAATTTCTTTATCTACGATGTCCTTTTTTGTTTTTAATACATCATTTTCACTTTGAAGCATGTAAACACTTTCATACAATAAAAAAAATTACTACAAGGGGATGCATGAGAAAAATTATGTTGACAGAATATAGACGCAAGTAATTCTATCGCGCTAAATAGTTCATTTTGTCCAGTGTGCGGTGCACCGGTTTATTCTCAAGGCTTGCTCACAAGAGACATAGGTTGTGTTCACTTAGGACCAGCCGAAGTTTTTTTCTGTCGTGGGCTTCTTCCAAGCTATGCTTCCGACATAGGATTCCGTCTGGTTTCTTCAGGTTATTTCTTTAAGTTTGCTCACCAAAAACATAGGTTGCGTTCACTTAGGACCAGAGAAAAAGGACCATTCTATATAGTACACCTACCGCATGAATCCTCAAAAGCTTTTAAGCAAAATCAAAAAAGAATTGCAAAGGAATTCACATTGACATGAGCTTTATTTTTGATATTTTCTAAAACAATAAACTCACGTAAGAGTTTGGCCCAGAGTATAATAAGACCTCTTTAATTTGTTTTTTTATATATTAAATATTTTAATTAAAATACCGAAATGCAAATGCCTGTTATTTCAAAAGGAAAAAAGAAGCTATTAACAGAAATCAAAAACTAATTATAAAATAAATACAATTCTCATAAATATTCCCTATTTCCATGCTTGTTTTAGAATTTTTCGAGCTGATAAATGTTTTACCACCAAACCAGTCGTCAGGGCAACAAGGGCGATTGTTATTAAGAAGTAATCGAAATCTTCCTTGAGCAAATCAAAAGTTTTCGATGGTGAAACTCGTGTGACAAATAAATCTTAAAAAAAAAAAATTTAGTTTACGTACAATAGAGAACATACTTCAAATTTAAACACATACCCAATCCCGTTGCAACAACAAGACACGTACTTTCCAAGCCACTTGGAGCTGTGAATATATTTTTTAATCTTGCGATAGTTTGATTGTAGTTGACAATATTTTCTGTGGGAAGCGGCAGTTCTGGAATATAAGGAATCGAACCTTCTTCTCGTGCCTGATTAGGCATAGTAACTGGTCTTCGGGGATCTAGCAGTACCCATGGCATCTCCACAATAGCACCACTTGATGTTCCAACTAAAAATAAATTATTTGAAATGAGGTTTCAAGTTTTTATTTTGAAGAATTTGCTTACAAAGAGAGTCAATCCAACGAAAGAAGAAACCAAATTAAATATATTTATAACGCCACCTCTTTGAGGTTCTCGTAGGTTTCCACTAATAATTGTAGTATTAAAGGTCTATGTTGCAGAAGAAAACGATGCATCAGCATAACTGATTCACGATACTTGCAAGAGATTATCACCCGTGTATCTTTATTGCTCTGTGAAGTTAAAATTTCTAAAAAAAAGGGACAAAATAAAATATAGTTCTAGAAATAAAAACTTTTTTAATATAAGGCCTTTGGAGCGTTGCTGCAATCCGCCTGGCATTTGCCGAGTAAAGACGTGTGAAAGAGAGAATGCACAACAGCAAGTAGTATTGTAAAGTGTTCCGCAATTTACTTATTTTCGTCTAAATTCTGCAAAACCAAAAGTCATCTTGTCTGAATTCTTGTTGTTTGCTATTTTTTATGTCCAGTTTTCTTTTTTTGCTTTGTTTTAAACTTTTTTTTTTTGTTCGTAATCTTCTACTTTTTTGTTTGTTTAATTGCAAATCTGTAAGAGGAACTTCAACTTACCTTTCATTTGGTCTTATTCTGATAAGTGTTGCTTTTATCTACTTCTTGATTTGTTCTTTCTGTTTTATTTTTTTGCTTTGTACCGAATGGCTGTTAATCCAAATTTTAGTGGCATGAATGCAAGTTCTAAATTATTATTAAATAAAATGTGCAAACGGCATGATGGTCTGCAAATATGCCATATTAATGCGCAAAGTTTAACCAATAAGATGGATGAGTTTAGATGGATTTTCGAGAGTAGCCCTGTTGACATAGTATGTATTTCTGAGACCTGGTTTAATTGTGACATTGGTAGTGGGTTATTGTGTACGAATGGTTTTACAATCCTATAGTCAACTATCTTTTCCAGTCTTCTCTCATCATGATTTACTTATGTTTACGCTTAACATTGATGTATGCTCAAGCATTTTTAATACCTGCCAATTACGTAATTTTCGAAATATTGATCTTCCTAATTTGTTCCTTGAATGTGGAAGCCTTCATTGGGACAGTATTTACAGAACATCAGACGTAAACGAACAAGTGACCATCTTTAATGATTGCATCAACTATGTATTTAATAAATACGTTCCTGTTAAAACGAGAGTAGTCAAAGATGCAAGCTGCCCTTGATTTTCTCGTTGTATACAGGAAGCCATTCTTTTAAGAGACAATCAATATCGCCGTTGGAGAAGGTTTCGATGTAGTTTTATGTTCGACGAATTTAAAATAGCGAGAAACAGAGTTTCAACCTTAATTAGCAAGTCCAAACTAACCCATTTTTCAAAAATTTTCAACACAGATAGATCGTCTAAGCATCTCTGGAAACAGATTCGCACTTTAGGGATATCTAAAAAATCATCTATCGGTAACAACGAAATCAACGTAGAAGAATTAAACCAAAAACTTACCACTGCTATGTCCACAGAAGATGACGACACTATACAGTTTTCTGCCAACAACTTTTCTGATCTAGATTTTTCGCTGTCTACTGTTGATAACATAACAGTTGGTGAAGCCATCTTTTCACTTAAATCTAAATGTGTTGACAATATTAATCCGGATTTCATTAAGATACTCCTTCCACAAATTCTTTGCCATATTACTCATATTTTAGATCTCATATTGATCTCTTCAACGTATCCTTTAGAGTGGAAAAAGGCAAAAGTAAAACTTATTCCCAAAAAGTCAAATACGCCTGAATATAAACCCATTACCATCCTTCCTTACTTGTCTAAGGTCCTCGAGTTTATTATAAATAACCCAACTAACAATTTTACTTGTGTAAGGTCCAATTTCAAAAAATTAGTAAGCTATTATTTCTTTAGTGTTGTCATAGGGCTTATTTAAAGATGTCAACTGTTTTTTATTGATTTTTTTAAATAAAAACGTGTGATTTAGAATTTTATTTATTCAAGTCCATCATTGTTTTATAAAATGTAACAACTAATTATATGCAATAAAAATTTTTAAAACGTTTTATATTAAGATAATGATGATACGTCGAATTTATTATATATAAATTTACGATAACCCATATAACTTCTATAGAGTTATCGCAAGACTTCTTTAAGGTTGCTAAACATTTAATGCGGCTATATGCGTTGTCACATTCCCCGCGCCAGGTAGTAGTTTTTTTTATAGTGGTTTTTTTATTTATTGGTTTCGTCAAAATGTCATGTGTACAGACACGTTCAGTTTTCACGATTTACTAAATTTTAATATTAAGAGATACACAATAACACAATAACACAACACTCTATTTTGCACAAAATTTCCTAACGATAGCTATTGTTCGCATAAAAGTACATAGATACACGTTGAAATGTGCCTACATTGATTTGTTTCTTAATAAAAGCTATTGCTCAAATAAACAAAGTATCTCATCTCTTAGTATTAATAACAAACTAAAGAAAACTATAGTTCCCTTAAGAAAGCTATTGCTCGCGTACATAATTATACCACATGGAAAATATGACAGGTGGTTTGTTTTGTTAATGACAGCTATAGCTCACATAAGAAAAGTATCTCTTCTTTTAGTAGGTAACAACAAACTAAAAAAAACTATAGTTCCCTTAAAAAAGCTATTGCAATACCACTTGGAAAATATGCCACTTGGTGTGTTTGTTATAGCTCACATAAAAAAATTATCTCTTCGCTTAGTTGTTGATGACAAACTAAAGAAAACTAATTTCCTTATGAACACAACTGCTCGAACAATAATATTATCAAAGGGATATTTTGCGCCAAATAGGCTTTCTGATGTCAGCTGTTGCTCGCATAAGAAATTATTATTATTATATTTTACCAAGAGGCAGTTAATATAATAATTATAAATTAAAAAAAAACTGTTTATAAATCGAATTGTATAGCTACAATATCTGTTCCTGTAGTACAAAGTAGGTACCTACATGGTATCAACTGGTTAAAATTCGATCTTCGTTCTGTATACATAACATTGGCCTAGTGGATGAGTGATTGACTAGTCGTTCAGCAACCGTGGGAGAGCGCACTTCGTTGGCGACTTTCACTGTGTTCATTTTAACTAGAGACGCGAGTGTTTAAAGTAGATAGTTTAACCTACCACTTTCAAGTGGCAAGTTAGCCTAGGTGGTAGAGTGGCAGACGACGGATCTGAACGGCGTGGGTTCGAGCCCCACTGTGGTCCTGCGACAACGACAAAGACAACAACATCGTCATCGGCACATGCCGAGTTCGGAACCAGCAGCATAGCAACTGCAAAAACGTCGAGCCCTATTAAAGGGAAAAACACAGGACCGGCTTGTGTCGAAGAAACAGACCCATTGAAGAGAAGGCGCTATATAAGATATAAGCCAAATCTGATTGTTAAGAAGAAAACAGCAGATGTTGTAGCAGCCCAGCTAATAGGAGGGCGTGGGCGTTCAGCCAAGTCTTCGGCTCAGGCCAAAATACAGAGGCAGCTGGATAGCTCCTCTAACGACGATGACGACAACAACGAAAACAACGACAAGAACGTAGAAGGCGACGATGAAGCTGAGGCGGATGATATGCACGTCAAAGAGGCTGACGGAGCGATCGCCGCCGTCAATCTAAACGATCAGGACGCCATTCTAACAGGCGAAGAAAACGCCGCTGACGCAGATGCTGATGACATCTCCTACATGTCAGTGGAAGGAGAAGGACGTTACGTCAGTGGCGAGATAGTCGAGCTGTCCGACCAAGAAGAGGACCAGCAGATTGAGGCTTTGACAGAGCAGATCTCTTCTCTCATAGAGCTAGTTGAAGCGCTCAAAAAGAAGCAGGAGGCAAGACGGGAGAAGGAGCGCATAGCTGCTCTTGAACAGCGCACACGCCAACAAGCGCTCCAAGAGCAAGCTACGCAACAACAGCAGCCTCCTTAAGAACAACAACCACTCCCAGACCAGCAGCAGCCACAGAAGCAGCAATCAAGGAAGCAGCCACAACAACAGCTTCACAAACAGCAACCGCCTCGGCAACCACAGCATCAGCCTCAGCAGCCACAGGCAAAACAACAATAACAACCACAACCACAACAACAACGATAACAGACACAGAACCAGCAACAGCAGCAGAAACAACCACAACAGCAACAACCACAGCAGTCACAACAGCAGCAGACTCAACAGAAGCCGACGCAACAACAGCAGAGACAACAGCAGCAGTCACAACAACAGCAACAACAGCAACAGCCACAAGCAAAGAAAGGTAAGGTGCCACCTATTAATACTTTTAAAATGGAAATTAAAGAGACCATAGAGATATGTAGGTCGGTCGTAGGCAATAATTTTATAATTAAGCGGCTAAACGCAGACAGGCATTCTATTCAGTGCTCTTCTTTAGAGCACTAGAGAAAAGTTAAAGACCTTCTGTCTCAAACCAAAACTGAGTATTATAGTTTCACCCCAAAGGAAGACAAGCTTCAAACAGTCCTCCTGAAGGGTATCGAATCCTCTACGGATCCACAGGCGCTCTTAGCTGAGCTCCGTCAAGTGGCGAGTGACGATCTCGATTTTATCGGGGTAAGACCGTTTACCACAGTCAAAGCCAGACGGGAGAAATGGAAGTTACAATTCTTCCTAGTTCAACTCTCGCACCAAAGCAAATTGAGTGGTCTAAGGAATATAACAGTCCTGGATTACCAAGTTGTACGATGGGAAAAATTAAACAAGCAGAAAGACATGCTTCAATGCATGAACTGCCAAGGGTTTGGACACATTGCAGTTTACTGTGGTATGGACCCAGTCTGCGTTAAATGTGGAGATACCCACAAAACAGGGGAGTGTAAACTCGGGCAAGATAGGGTCACCGCTATGACCCAGTTAAAATTTGTGCTCTGCCGAGGCTCCGGGCACCCCGCAAACTATCGGGGATGTCCGAAGTTTCAGGAGATAAAGCAAAACAAAGCCCAAAAGAAAACAGTTGAGGTGAGACGCCCTGAAGTACGTCAGACAACAACTTCCGTCAATCCCGCAATTTCTTACGCCCAAATGGCGTCTGGAAAGGGAAAAACGGTACAGCCTTAACCACAGGTAGCCAAACAGGTCCAAGTACCTAAGGCTCCTGTGCCAGAGGCAGATCTGATGCAGGTGTTGCTGACCATTCATGGTCAGTTAACCGACGTGCAAAAACAGATCAGGGAGCAGGCGGCTAGGGTGGATTACCTCTACTCTATTCTGCCGGCAACGCGAAATGGTTAAAGGCGCGCTGCCTGAGCGACCCTTTAAGATCCTAGCTGTGAATGTAAATTCGCTGATTAGGACCGAACGTAGAGCAAACCTCTTTCATTTGCTGCAAGACCAAAGTCCTGATGTGTTTATGGCTAGCGAAACTAAGCTAAACCAGAAACACAAACTGACTTATAAAAATTACAATATCGTAAGAAGGGATCAGCCCAACTCCTCTCAAGGGGGTGGGGTCGCAATCTTCATACGAAAGGGCATTAAACATAAGGTTATATATAATAGTGAAGTGCGAAGATTCGGGTTGCTAGAAGCCTGCATCGTTTGCATATCTCTCCAGCAGGGGAAAAGAATGTACGCAATCGCGGTGTACGCACCTGACGCAAATCAGCAAGCTAATTTTATCGCAGAGCTCGAAAAACTTTTCGAATGCTTAAGACTGAACTTGGATGAGAATTATTATCTCATGGCAGGGGACTTAAACGCCAAACATGTAGATTGGGGCAACCAAATACAAAAACCTAGAGGGAACCATCTTTTTAATTGGATGGGTCGATACAGTGTTGAGTGTAGGATCGACCTTCTGGCTACAGATAGACCGTCATTTCCGAGAAGTGGTAGTTTTCTGGATCTTTTACTGCTTGACTCACGACTAGTTATAACTGACGCAACAAATCAACAGACAAGAAACTGTTTACGAACGATTGAATACGACAGTGATCACTGTGGACTTGCCACCGTAATACAGCTTCCGAGCGAACTTGTGGAGTTGGATGAGTATGTGCCTGTGCACTCTTACAATTTCAGTAAGATGCGCTGGCCACGCTTTTCCAACGCCTTGGCAAGAGAAATACGTTCCGATGACATTTCTCCACCAAATGACAGAAACCTGACGAACCTCGAGATCGACGGGTTCCTGACTCAAATGGATACGACTATAAAACGAACAATGGACAAAACAATCCCAAAATATAAGGAACAAGACCCTACTGGTTTATACAAGAACGCGACAATCGACGCACTACACCGACAAAAAAGTGGACTGCTGACTAGATTGAAACTTCTTTACAGACGTTTCACGGACACACGTGATCTGGAAATAAGGACATTGAAGTCGTCGATCAAAAACATTAACGTTCTGATTAGACAAAACTATAGATTATCTATTAATTTATATTGGGATAACAGAATTCGGGCTATTAATTCAAGCGACCCTAGTATGTTTCCCCAAATAAATAAGATATTTAGAAGAAATGATCAAAACGATCTTCCATGTCTTAAACTCCAGAGGACAACAGATAACGAAGACGTACTAACGATTGCGGGAATTGATCCGGAAAGTGCCGTTTTCGATGATAATTTTTATATGATAGAAGATCCTCAGGAAAAGATAGAAGCTGTAGGGGCTGCTTTCCAGCAAGTGTATAAGGTGAATGCTAGCATTCGTCCGAATCATGAGCTTGAGAACAGAGCCTTGCTGCACAATTTCTATCTTGGAAATAACATAACGCAATGGCGATCTGAGAATACTGGTTTCACCGGGTTCAATGACGAAAACTTGGCAAACGCCACCATCGCCGAGCGAAATGGACCCAGTTCATTGTTAATTTCGAAGGTATAACTTCAGTTAATTTTTCAAACATTAAAGAAAAAGAAATCTGCGGGGGTCGATGGTATACCCAACATTGTGTTACGACATCTCCCTGAGGAAGCCATAGACATTTATTCCACACTGTTCAACAACGCATTGAATAATGCATATTATCCAATGAGTTGGAAGACAGCTGTGGTCCATCCTCTCCCCAAAAAGGGAAAAGACAGCTCCAATCCGGCAAATCTTCGGTCGATAAGTCTTCTTCCAAGTATCAGTAAAGCATTCGAAAAGATTCTCAATAGAGCCCTGTTCAAGTGGGCTGAGGACAAAAATTCCAGATGATTATAAGTTTGGCTTTAAGGCGGGGCATGACACTATTCATGCCGCATTTAAGTTAGTTTCTGATGTTCAATGGAATAAAGCGAAAAATCAATGCACGGGTGCCGTTCTTGTTGATTTAGAGAAGGCTTTCGACACCGTATGGTTAGAGGGTCTTTATCTGAAATTAACTAGATTTGACATAAGTAAACCACTGTTATATATGCTTCATGACATGCTCAATGGTAGAAAGTTTGTTGTCAAAAGTGGCAATGTAACTTCCGCCACAACTTTTGATATTAAAAACGGTCTACAGCAAGAAGCTGTGAACTCGCCGATTCTTTTTGGTATTTACACCAGCGATCTGATAGGTAGTCTCACTTATGCGATTGCGTATGCCGATGACCTTGTAGCGTACAGGACGGGTCCAAAAGTTGAAGTCATCAGAATTCTCTTGCAGCGTGACTTCGACAAGATTCAGCGATATTGTGATGACTGGAAGTTAAAAATTAACTTTCAGAAATCAGAAACTATCCTGTTTAGAACCCCTTTGTTTAAGGCTTCTAGGGATACAAGAAAGAACTGGAGAAATCTAGTGATCGTTGGACCAAGTGGACATCAACTTGCAAGTAAAGATGTAGTAAAGTACCTTGGTATCTGGCTAGATCAGTATCTATATTTCAATCGACATATAGATGCTTCTCTGGCCAGAGCTAGGGGAGCGTTTGCTCTGACAAGACGGTTGTTTTATAGCAGCCGCCTTGAAAACAGGGTGAAGGTGATTTGCTACATGGCCCTCATCCGGCCGATGATTGCCTATGGGTGCCCTGTGTGGTTTAACGTTGCCCCATCTCAAATGGAAAAGATTCGGGTGTTTGAGAGGCAGTGTCTTAGGACCTGTCTTGGATTACACAGAACACCAGAGTCGGAGTACAAACATTATTATGCCAACGAGGTCTTATACAACGGGGCCAATATAAACAGGATAGATAACTTTTTAATTAAGCTGATTCGGGGTCACATTGCAAGAGCGATGACCTCAGCCAATGGACTTATTTTCGGGGCTTATTACCCCAACAACGAATATAGTGAGAGCGTTTGTCTTAACGGTTTCATCCCGCCCGAGACATTCCTCTATTTAGACAGTCGGGGGCTGATACAGGATAGATTGGCGGTTCCGTTAACCTACCACGTCGGCCGTAGAACTGTGGATCGGCGAATCCTGTATGGTCGAGACGTCGGCTCTGGGAACGGAGCAGAGCGTCTGCGGTTCAGTAGGGCTGTGCCCCTTCGGGACAAAAAGGACTTCGATAAGCAAGTTAAAAAATACTCGTGGTTGGGTGACCACTTTGATATTGATGGTTAGTCAAAGTTGTTGCCTTGGCCGACCTACATATTTCTAAGGTAGATTAAGTAGGACAGGACGGTGGCACCAAAAAAAAAAAGATATAAAATCCAAAAAGTTGTTTGTTAGTTTGTGGATATGTGCGTGAGCGCATACATATGCATATGTCTAAATATATGCATATGTATGCGCGTGTGTGCATGTGCATAGGCTGATGGCAAAAAAAAAAAAAAAAAAAGCTGCTGGTGGCTGTTCTAGTTTTAAGTTATTTTAAGTATTTTAAGTAATATTAAGTTATTTACGTATATTTACGTATATTTTAGTTTTATTTGGGTTAATTTAGTTTTATTTAGGTAAAGGGTAGTTTTAAGTTTTTTATATAAAAAAAATGTTATAGGAAAACGAGTTTTTCAAAATTTTCTCGTTTAGTTTTAAGTAATATTGAATTTTAATTTAAGTTAGTTTTTACGCCGAAAGGCATTTTTAATATATAGTTATAGTATAATTTAGAGCGCCCGTATGGGGCCAGTAAGTTAGTTAAGTTAATATGTAAGCTAGTTGTTTAAGATTTTTTGTCTAGCATTAAGATAGATATATGAAAATGGAAAAATAAAAAATTAATTAAAATGCAAATGAGTGATTGACTGGGGAGCGTTGGGTCGCAAGTTCGATCCCTGGTTGAGGCAAGTAAGTTTTTTCAATAATAATAAAATTAAATATCTAGTTTTCAGAAAAGGCATTGAAAAGAAAATTAGCACTTGAACGAAGAAAAATGGTCTTAGAAAATATTAATCGAAATAAAAAATAAAGAAAAAAATAAAAGAAAAAAGGCGTTAAAAAAATTAATTTAAATTTTATTTGAATTTTTTTATTTCGGTAAGATTTCCGTAGTTACTTTTGTAAGTCCTTAGCGAAACACTTAAAAAGAAACTATTGCCTTCTTAAGGAAGTCTTGTGACAACTATTTAGCGAAACAAAAAGCCTTTCGTAGCAAAGTATTGTTTCCATTACAAAGCCTTCACCAGGCCTTATCCAAACTGTTTATGAAGAGTTATAACTTCGCTTATGTGCGCCAAATAGGTTTCTATAAGATTGATTACAGTTGTTATAGAAATAAGAAAATAGCTTCTATTGGCCTTTATAAAAATTAAATTGTTACTTGGGAAGCAAATTAGAAATCATGTCAATACAAATAATCTACTTTCCCCTTTTCGGTCCGGTTTCAGATCAGCATAGTTGCATTACAGCACTGCTCAAAGTCATTGATGATACTCGCGTGGCTATTGACTCTGACCAAATGTCCATGATCACTCTCTTAGATTTTTCGAAAGCGTTCGACTCAGTGCATCCTGTCTTATTATGTAACAAACTGTCAACGTTTTTTAATTTTTCAAAATCTACAGTAAAACTTATTTATTCTTATCTCTCTAGTCGCGTCCAATCAGTGTTTCATAATGGCTGTCAGTCTGTTTTTCTCCCCACCCATACGGGTGTTCCCCAAGGATCAATTCTTGGTCCCCTTTTGTTCTCCTAATTCATAAATGACTTGTCGCAATGTGTTTCTTTTTGTAATTTTCATTTTTATGCTGATGACGTTCAACTCTACCATATTTTTTCAGCGAAGAACATTGAAGAAGCTTCTGCAAAAATTAATGCTGATTTGAGTAGGATACATGACTGGTCTACACAAAATAAACTTACTTTAAATCCATCTAAATCCAAGATAATTCCCATTTCTAAAAGACAACAAATGCCGTCGTTTCCCCTAATCTTGCTTAACAACGCCCCAGTTCAATTTGTTCACAAAATTAAAAACCTTGGAATCATTTTCAATACTTCACTAACCTGGAATGACCATATAAACAGTGTGGTGGCAAAAATATATGCTAGTCTTTGTAGCTTATCCCTAACCAGGAGTTGTCTTCCTATTCAAACAAAGTTAAGGCTTGTCAAAGCACTAATTGTGCCTTTTGTCATATATGGCTGTGAAATTTTTGCTAACTCTGATTCAGAATCTTTTAGAAAGCTCTCAGTTGCAGTTAACGCAACTGCAAGATATGTTTTCAATCTTAGAAGACATGATCACGTTTCAACCTTCACTAAACAAATTCTAGGGTGCGATCTTCAAAGTTTTCTAAACTGCAGGGTTATCGCTTTCTATTTAATCTCATTCATTACCAGCAGCCCGCTTATCTATTTGAAAAAATCGCGTTTCCGCGGTCCAGCCGAAGTCATGCAATCATATCCCCTATATATACATGTGTAATTTCGCGTAGACAGTTTTTCGTTAATGCCGTTTCTCTTTGGAATAACTTACCCCCTGATACAAGACGAAATATCGATCACAGAAAGAATTTTCTATCTTCTCTTTTTTCCTTATTAGCTCAAGATAATTGAAGTTTCTCATCAAAATAAAGTATCTATGTTAATTGTTAAGTAAATCTCAGATCTGATCAATTGGCAGCATTATATATATTTAAGTTGCATATAATCACAGTATACATATTAAAGGTAATATATTGCGCAGGTTGTCAAAAATCGAATGACATATGGAAAAAAAACTTATTTGGTGACCCTAGATACGACTCTACTTATAAAAACTCTATAACCCAAAGGTCATTTTTGTATGTAAGTTTTTTTTATTTTTTCAACACATCAGCCCTCACTGCGATTGTAATACGATGTTCTCTTGGTCCTTATTCCATTATTGATAAACAGCCTTTTTAAATTCATTTCAATAAATTGATTTGCCTTTTAAATACTTAAACATACTCTTTTTAGGTGAAACGAGAATCTCCAACTAAATTGGTCAAAACAAATGAACCACAGTGTTTTGTAAATCCGGCACTCAACATACGTTCGCAGGACACAACTGCTGCGAGAAATCCCTTCGAAATACAACGAATCAATCAGATATGTGATACTTCATCAAATGGAATTGAAAATCCAGGCTTCGACGTTGTAAATGCGCCATTTCGAATTGGAATTCCATTTAAGTCAACTATTGGTTGTCGAATCGAATAATCTTACTCTATTCGAAGATGTTGGCAGAAAAACTTGTATTCTCTCCAATGAATCCAAAGACCCCTCGAGTTTTGAACGACATAAGCGAAGAGGATACAACAATGGACATTGGCAAAGAAATAGATCTATATCAATTGGAGTTAGAAAAGAGCATAAATGAAGCTAGGCAAAGAAAAACTGTCGACAAAGACTGTCGAACTTTCGGCGAGAATTTGGAAGATATTGTTGACAATTCACAAGTAGAAGAAGAAGAGTCTAAATCCCCAGAAGCTAAAACAGCTAGTTCTAAAGAAGTTTTGAAGAAAGCCCAAGGTTTCTAATACGTCTTTCGTTATAAACAAAACTTCCATTAAGGAGACAACACCAAATGAATCGTTTACTAATGATGAAGGTGTGACTACGATGATACTGAAGATGATGATTGTGGTTTGGATTTTAAAGCTCCTGCTCCGTTTGTGCGTGCTTATCGTAGGCTAGATCCAGTTCCGTCACCACTGAGCGTAGAAAATCATAGTGAGTATTCAAAAAAATTAACCAAAACCAACAGTTGGAACTGAAAGCAAATCTTCGGTTAAAAATATAATTCGCAACAGTATCCGGAAGTTGATACCTCCAAACAAAGGTTCTTGTGTAGATAAAACAGAAGAAAAGCCACTTGCCTCTTCAAAGCATCATCCAAGTGGTCATCATTTCATGGAAACCATACGACATATAGTTTGCAGCGAAAACCACAAAAAGAACCTGTCGAAACAAAGGCATCTGCTGAGCGCTCTGCTCGGGAAATATCTATAAATAATATCAACTCAGATTATATTAAAATGGAAGATTTTACAAACGAAAGGAAGACGTCTTTGCGTAGTAGCATTAGGAAATCTACTCGAGATGTTAAGAACCAGTTCATGAAATCAGTTTTTCATAAAAACCATGAGGCTTATAATTTTAAAAGTTTTTTTTGTCTGTCCCTTTTTGGATGTTATTATTATTTATGTTTTTGATTATTATTCGCACTAGTATTATACTTACATTTGTCACTTTGTTTACTTCACCTTCATATTTAATTTTTTCTTATATTTTATGAAAATATTTAATGTCCATTTTTTTATTAAATAAATAAATAATTTATTTTCAAATACAATAAAAAAATTAAATGTTTGATTTTTGAATAATTTCATATCTTTCCGGGGAAACTTACATTGAAAAGTTGTGAACAAACTTAATAAGATAACTAAACTTTTCACCTTTTAGCTACTTTCAAGCAATTTTAAATTGTCTATTTCCTTATAGCCCAGTGAAATTAAACTTTTACTTCTAAATAATTCCCACAAAGCTGGATTTTGCTGGAGACCTTTGTTTTGATTCTTGAGCAAATCAAAAAAGTACCCATGATTGGTGAGACATCTCAGCACTGGAAATATACAATAGATGATTTTTTGATTGTATTAAGTAAAATTTAACAAACCGTGATGGACGATGCTCTAGAATGGGCTGCTGGATAAAGTTGATGATGCGGTTGTTGTTGTTCCAATTTTTTGAGGATTTGTATTAAAAATCATTTTTAGAGATATCTCATCGCTGGAAATAAACAATAAATGATTTTTTAATTAAGTATTCAGTAAAATTTCACAAACCGTGTCTATAATGGTTGGTGGATTAGTTGAGGTTGTTGTTGTTTCATTTTTAATCATATTCAAATCATTGTGCCGAGTTCGTATGAATGTTGTGTTTGTTGCTTCTCTGATGGACTCTTAACTGAATACTGCTTTGACGTTATTGAAATTTACCTCACAACTTCTGACAAAAATCCTAAGGAGGTTCATGCAAAAAAGGAAAAACGCTGTGATAAGCAGGAAATAACTTTCTATAGGTAGACTAGTACTATTGCCATCGTCCGATATGGGTGGACCATCATGCATGGCGTGAATCACCATCTTCGTCACTGGTTGTTGAATTCTATTCGCTTTCATCGGCGTTGAAGAGTGATATTAGTTTCAGTTTTGGTTTCCCAAATCGCTTTACTTGATCTTCATCTTCTTAATCGGATGCATCCAGCTGTATGTTATTATCAATCCTTTTTCAATTTTCTCTGTTTCGTCTGTGAAATAAAATGTAGTTGTTAGAAATAAGAATATATCAATAAATAGTTAAGAAACAAAAGTATATGTACATTATTTAAACTTTCATTTTTAATTCCATACAATTTTGTTTTTACATTTTTCAACTGAAGTGTCACTTTAGTTCAGTGACAGCGCACTCCCAGTGACAGGGGGTCTCCATTTTTGACACATGCGCGAACTTGAACAAAAACGGAAACTCGGAGTATATTACCTTTAATATGTGTACCTTGGCATATAATATTTACACTTGGTACCACTGAAATTAATGTTGAGTAGATGTTAATAATAAAGAATATGGTCAGTCGGTTAAATAAATTTGTATAAGCGAGAAGTCTACGCGAAATTTAATTGAAGAACAATAAAGTAAATTTTATATTGTATGTTACCGTCTTATTAATTTGGAAAAAAGGTAACATTGCTGGTCCTTCGAGCCGGATGAAACCAATTTTTAAGGAAAATCAGTCAACAAGGATGAGTCTTCCAGAACTTTCACTACGCCGCAGCCACAGACAGACCAAAGGAAATCCGCCAGATCGCTATGGATTCACAAATAGTGATTTCAGTGATGAAGAAGTTATGGCAAAGTGTTTGGAATTGACAAGGATCCAAAGAACATTAAAGGCAACACAACTTGAACTCGAAGTCACATTGCTTCAGAATCAAGAAGCCGAATTAATCTCAAACATTTAAATGCAAACGGATAGACAAGAATCCGTTAGGATTCAAAGCAGAACAGTGTATGTGGAGACGACATTCCTGTGGAAGTATGTGTGCCGCCAGACGACGGCGAATATATCCCAAGACGTGATATGTTATGTACTTTTCAAGGAAAAAACACATACAAACGTGTTCATATGGTGAGTAGTCTACCGCGCATTAACATTGAAAAACCACCCCTGCCAAGCAAACGCAAGCAGATGTCAGACGGCGAAATATTTAATGCAGACGAAAATTGCAGTGAACGAGACAGACATCTGCAAAGCAAAATAAATGTACATCAAAGCAGAACAGTGTATGTGGAGACGACATTCCTGTGGAAGTATGTGTGCCGCCAGACGACGGCGAATATATCCCACGACGTGATATGTTATGTACTTTTCAAGGAAAAAACACATACAAACGTGTTCATATGGTGAGTAGTCTACCGCGCATTAACATTGAAAAACCACCCCTGCCAAGCAAACGCAAGCAGATGTCAGACGGTGAAATATTTAATGCAGACGAATATTGCAGTGAACGAGACAGACATCTGCAAAGCAAAATAAATGTACATCAGTGGCGGATTCAGTTAGATAAAGCAACTCATAGTACGCCATATGAAAAAATAGACAGAGACAAAAAAGAAGATTGTTCATCTGTCCTGTCAGAAAAAATAGCATTTTTGGAAGATGAGCTAAACAAATGTAAATTGCAACAAAAACTACCAGATGAAAAAATGTTATTAAATAAAGACGATACAAAAAAGGACAACATGCGGTATCTGGATATGATGAACACTTTTGTAGCTAGACAAACCAAGATGGATTTGCCAAAGTTCAATGGAAATCCGGAGGATTGGCCACTTTTTCGTAGTGAGTATGTAAGAACAACAGAAACTGGGAAATTTTCCATTCAAGAAAATGTGACACGATTACGTTCAGCTCTTAAAGACGAGGCACTCGAAGCTGTGAAATCCCTTCTCATTCTTCCAGACAGTTCAGACAGGATAATGCAAATATTAGAACGACGATTCGGACGCCCTGACTACATAGTTAAATCCCTCTTAGTCAAAGCGAAGACGATTTCAGCACCGCGAGAAGATAATCCGTTGTCAATCGTAAAGTTCGCCACTTGTGTTGAAAATCTCACAGTAATCCTAGAATTGATGGGACGGTTGGAACATCCTGAACTGTTGGAAGAATTGGAGCGCAAATTGCCACCAATATTTAGTATAATGTGGTCAGAGCATATCGTCAACAAAGAAAAAATGAATCTGCGTGTTTTCTGTGATTGGCTGGAAAGGAAATCCCATGCAGCTAGTCTCCGAACAACTCTCTTCCAACTGCAACAACAACCCATTATACACAAAACAGAAGTCAAGCGAACAAAAGGTAAAGTAAATACAGCAGCCATTGGCAAAGTCAACGAAGAATCATCGAAGTGCAGCGTATGCAAATTAAATTGCAGTTCTCTAGACACGTGCAAAAAGTTTCTTGAGATGAACATTGATGAAAGATGGGAAAATGTAAGAAAGTTAGCGCTATGTTTTGCATGCTTGAAGAAAAATCATCAAACCAGAATGTGCCGCAGAAAGAGTCCATGTGACGTTGACAGTTGCCGCAGAAATCACCACCGATTGTTGCACAATCATCAACAGAGATTATCGGTCGAAGCTTCAGTCTTCCAACCAACTAATTTGCAAAGCCACACAGTTGTAACAAATGGATTCTGCACAAATGGAAGTACTGTGTGCGGAAACTCTACTAGACTCAGGATTTTACCGGTAAGCCTCAAAAACAATTCAGTTATAGTAAACACTTTTGCCTTACTAGATCCGGGCGCTACGCTGACTTTGATAAGTGAAGCAGTGGCTGACAAACTGCAAATGAACGGTAAACTTGCACCTCTATCAATTCAGTGGGCCAATGGTGACGTAGCAAATGAAGATGAATCTAAAGTTGGTTCAATTCACATCTCTGGAACGTTCTTGAACGCACGAACATATGCACTAAATGATGTCAGAACTGTAAAGTACTTACCACTACAACGCCAATCAGTTGATAGAGAAAAACTTATCGAAAAGTGGCCATATCTACAACGAATCAGCTTCGAAAGCTACAACAATGTGCAACCGACAATTTTAATTGGCGAAAATAATGGATTATTAACTGCTACCCGACAATTAATCCATAACAAAAGCAACAATCCCATCGCTAGTAGGACTTGGCTAGGATGGACGATTAGTGGTAATGATGGCAGTAATAAAACCGGCGAAGTCAACCATGTTTACATGATGCAAGAGCAAGAAACTAGCGACGATGATCTACATGCAATAGTCAAATCTTCATTTCAACTCGACGACATTCTGACCATTGGTTGTGACCGTAAACGATCCCGAGAAGATGAAAGAGCATTGAACATTATGAAGGCGACGACAACGAAATTAGAAGGCAATAGGTGGCAGACTGGATTGTTATGGAAACGTGACGAAACCAAACTTCCTGACAGCAAGTTTACAGCTCGCCATAGATTATATATGTTGGAGAAGAAGCTCGACAAAGATCCTGTGTTGAAAAAAGCATACACTGACACCATAGATGACTATCTGCAAAAGAAATATCTTGTAGATGCTGAATATAAGAACTTGAAGGGAAATAAAACCTGGTATTTGCAACATTTCCCAGTAATCAATCCAATGAAGCCACATAAGATTAGAATTGTTTTCGATGCAGCTGCGCGATCAAATGGGGTTGCACTTAATGATGAACTTATCCAAGGACCTGACCTGCTACAATCTCTACCAGGTGTTTTGTTCAAATTTCGCCAAGGACGAATTGGATTCACAGGAGACATTAAAGAAATGTTTCATAGAGTGAGAATACGTGACGAAGACAACGAAAGCCGATTAATTCTATGGCGAGGTGAAAACCGAACCGACAGTCCACGGATCCTCAAGATGACAGCAATGATTTTTGGCGCTACATGTTCTCCAAGCTCAGCCATTTACGTAAAAGACCGAAATGCGGACCAACATGTGGATGCTCATCCCGAAGCGGTACACGCTATCAAAAGTAATCAATATATGGATGATTATTTGGGGCACGCACACAACGAAGCAGCAGCTACATCTTTAATTGAAGACGTCATCAGAATTCACAGACTTGGTGGATTTCACATTACGAACTGGAGAAGCTCTTCTCAAACCGTTCTTCAAAACATCCCAGTAGGTTGTTTGGCTAACGACGTGGAGCAAAATATCAACATCGACAAGAACAGTAAAAGCCGTATTTTAGGTATTCTCTGGAATACACAAAGTGATTCATTTACATTTGCTGCGAAATTGGAGAAGATTGACGACAGCCTTTTAAAAAATAAAAAGGTTCCAACCAAACGACAGGTGTTGCAAATAGTCATGTCTGTTTTCGATCCTTTAGGATTTGTGGCTCATTTTGTTGTTGTGGGCAAGATGTTGCTGCAGGCCATTTGGAAAACATCTATGGACTGGAATGATGAACTAACTGAAGACTTGATGCCACGGTGGAGCAATTGGATTCGTGATTTGAATAAGCTCTCATCGGTGAACATTCCTATATGTTACTCGCCATATTTTAACTTGGCACCTGAACGGGAACTCCATGTGTTTGTTGATGCCAGCGAGTCTGGATACGCAGCAGTGGCTTACGTGAGAATTGTTTTCGAGAATAATATAAATGTTTCTTTCGTTGCAGCTAAAGCAAAGGTCTCATCACTTAAGCCAATTATGACAATACCACGAGCAGAATTACAGGCCGCCGTTCTGGGTGCTCGTCTTGCAAATACAATTAAATCGCAACATGATAGAAAATTCAATAAAATTTTGTTTTGGACTGACTCGACAACTGTCTATCATTGGATAAACTCGGAGGCAAAGCGATTTAAACAGTTCGTCGCAAATCGCCTGAGTGAAATTTCGGACCTGACAAATATATCCGATTGGAATTGGCTGCCGACAAATCTGAATGTTGCCGATGACGCTACTAGAATGACTTCTAAAGATTTTGGAGCTGATAGCAGATGGTATACAGGACCTTCCTTTTTGTATGAAGACGTTTCGACATGGCCCTAAATGAAGAAAAACAATATTACCAGTAATGACGATGAAGATGAGACAAATGAATTTGTCGGAACAATATCTGTACCAGTAAAATTCGTTTTACCAGATGTAACCAGATTTTCGAATTGGTCTCGACTGATAAGAGCTACTGCTTGGATCCTGCGTTACATGAAAAATCTCAAAGTTAAAAGCCAAATTACCCAATGTGATAAAGTTGCTGTGTACGAACAAGGTGAACTGACGACTGATGAAACTGAATGGGCTACTAAGATGTGGATAAAGCAGTCTCAACGAAATTCCTTCCACAAAGAAATTGTTGAATTAAGGAGAAATGGAGTTGTAAGTCGTTCGAGTAACTTATACACAATCATTCCACAAATAGATGATGACGACATTATTCGACTCAGAGGCCGCTTTTCAAATATAAAAGCTGATCAAGACAAGAAGCAACCAGTGGTTCTCGACGGAAGAGATTTGTATGCACAGTTACTTATCAAGTAATACCATGATCAAGCAAATCACATCGGTCATGAAGGCGTCATGAACGAGATCAAGCAAAGGTACTGGATTTTGAAGCTCAAACCAAAACTGCGACAGAGAAGAAAAATATGTAATATGTGCAAAATAAGATGTGCCAAGCCAGAGAAGACCATTATGGGGCAATTACCTGAGGTAAGACTTTTATCAAATAATCCCGCATTTACATTTACAGGTGTCGACTATTTTGGGCCAATAAATGTTAAAGTTGGCAGACACCTTGAGAAGCGCTACGGTGTGTTGTTTACATGCCTTACAGTACGGGCAATTCATATAGAGATTGCATACAGTTTGACTACAGACTCCTGCATCATGGCCTTACGAAGATTTATTGCCAGACGTGGATGTCCAAATGAATTATTTTTGGACAATGGCACGAATTTGAGGGGAGCTGCCAATGAGCTCAAGAGATGTCTAGAAGAGCTTGATCAATCCAAAATAAGAGGTGCACTAACAAAACATCGTATCAACTGGCATTTCATTCCTCCGGCAGCACCTCATATGGGAGGATGCTGGGAAAGACTTGTGAGATCCGTGAAGACATCACTGTATGCAATTCTAAAAGAAGTAAACCCATCAGATGAGACACTAAGCACATTACTTACTGAAGTTGAGCAGATCGTCAATTCGAGGCCTGTAGTGGAAGTACCGTATCACCCAGACGAACCACAAGCTCTTACACCGAACCATTTTTTGATTGGCAGATCATCGGCTTCTGCACCAATAAGTGAATTTGACGATAAGGATATTATTTTAAGAAAGCGATGGAGGATGACACAGCGGCTGGCCGATCATTTTTGGAACCGATGGAGGAAAGAGTTTTTGCCAGGCATCAATCAGCAGAACAAATGGAAAGAACAGAATAGCCGCCAGGTACAAGTGGGAGATGTCGTTCTTCTGTTTAATGACAATGAAGTAAGAGGAAATTGGCCGAAGGGTATCATCGTCAAAGTTTTTCCTGGACCAGATGGACAAACTCGAGTAGTAGAAGTTAGAACGTCAAGTGGAACTTTCAAGCGCTCAATTGTCAAATTATGTGTCCTCGATTTGAAGAATGGTAATAGTGACGAAGTCCCAATACCAGAGGGGAGAAATGTTAAGTAAATCTCAGATCTGATCAATTGGCAGCATTAATTATATTTAATTTGGAAAAAAGGTAACATTAATAATAAATTTTATAATTGTTGTTATTTTAGTATCCTTATAATCTTAATTCGTTTTTGCTATTGTGTTTAGTTTTCTTTAATATTTTGAAACTCCTGTATATTTATATAAAAAGACGTAATTTCTTATTTATACAGAGAACAATGCTAATAAATAAATAAAAATACAAATAAAAAAATATAAAATAAAAAAATCCTTTGGCAATCGTCTGTTGTTTCGATAATTTTAATTTCGATTTGGTTGTTCCGCAAGGGACTACGAAAGTTATTGGCATATTTTAGATGATTATTTTGACGATTTTTATTACAATACAAACAAGACCGAGACCAATTGTTTTGGCCCAAGCGGTAGGTATTTGAAATTTTTCTACTTTCAGGAATGTAGGTTTTTGCTAAATTTTGAGTATTTAGTCCAACTTGTTTTCTTGGGCCCACTGATCTCTCTATGTTAAACAATAAATTCTTAAATATATTAATAACTTTTTTTTTGCGCAAAATTACTTTTTATTCTGAAAATTACCTAAATTGAACGATTTGCGTTAATTTTTACTTTATTAAAAAATATTCTTCAATTTCAAACACAAAGCAAAACGCCATTTTCAGTATTTTGACATTTGTTAAACTGTTATAGTGGTATACTGTTATACAAAATTGGGGACTTTTTCATAATATAACACATCTTCAAATTGCTTCAACTATTTGGTATGTATCCGCTATCCAGGCATATATAGAGATCAGTGTTCTAAATGGGTTAGGTTCAAAATAGATGGGCTTGGCATTGACGTATTAGGTATGGACCGCCAGTAGCCAACTTCACGCTTGTTCCAACATAACTAGGGGCGCCATCAACTACTAGCAGGGAATCTGCGTAGCAGTGATATGATTTCTTTAATTAATTATTTACGATTGAAATATTTTGGTGGAAATTATTGTTCAACTACTTTTATTTTACAAAACACATCCACTCCTTATGCCATGAGTTACTTACAGATGAATATATTATCGTTTTCATTTAAATTCTAATAAAGAAATTAGTACACGTATTTAACACTAAAAGATGGTGGCGTTTTTAGAATGTTTTTAGCTGGAACAACTTTTCTTGGCTGTTTGTATGAAAATTTCAACCGACTGGCGGTCCATATCTAGTACGTCAATGGGGCTTGGTTTGGCAAATTCGTGAAAAGGACTTCGTTCAATCGTCCGATAAAAAAATGAATTTGTTTACTTTTTCGAAACTGAAAGTAATACTCGGATCGTGAAGTTCTTAATATTGAGAAAAGTTAGTTAAAAGAAAATTTCTGTGATTTGTTATTAAAAAAAAAAACAATTAGTACCATATAAAATAAATTAGAAAACTATGGCAAATCTTGTGTGGAGCATTAAAAATGGCGAACTAGACCGGGTTCAGGAGGATATTGAAATCAAAGTAAAATATGTTTATTAGATTTCGGTTTTTTTTAATTAGTAGTTATTTACAATTTCT
The DNA here is from genome assembly GCA_951217065.1 of Baccha elongata. Classification (NCBI taxonomy): domain Eukaryota; kingdom Metazoa; phylum Arthropoda; class Insecta; order Diptera; family Syrphidae; genus Baccha; species Baccha elongata. Next base: position 1,376,007 of record CATNUY010000120.1, on the reverse strand, counting down.
TACTATTTTTGTAGCAGATCGATGTGAACACGGAGATCCATGGAAGGTATCCATTGCATTATGCTGCGGATTTTGGTCAAGTTGAAGTGCTGTCGTATTTAATCGAAAAAGGGGCTAAAGTCGATGTAAGATTTTTTTTCTTGTTTATTCTCTTTATGTGACCTATCTATGTAAGTCACTTTAATATCATATACTTAAGATGTTACGTATTATTCAAATTTAAATATTTTCTGTTTTTAATTTTGTTGGCTGCAGGTGGAAGATAAACATTGCATCACCCCACTTCTAGCAGCTATATGGGAGGGACACACCAAATGTGTTCAGATATTACTTGAAAATGTATGTTTCACTTTTTAATCCACTTTCATAAATATTTTTTTCTAAATTCGGGTTGGCTATTGGAGATAATTTTTGTAGCTAACCAACAAAATACTAACCGGTATTTTAAGAAACCCCAAACAACTGTTGAAATTTTGTTTACAAAGAATGAAGCTTCATTTTAAGCCAAGTGTTTTGCGATCACAGAAGATAATTAATTACCTTATTACTTAATACAATTAAAGTTGTTATTTTTCGTGACCTTTTTATATATATATGAGATGAATTTCGTTAAAGTGGGTTGTAGGTCAAGAAAAGATGGTTATATTACTGCGACGTTTTGAACGTGTTTACGTTCTTCATCAGCACTATTTTGTTTGTCAAAATACAAAAATAAACAAAAACATTTTTACATTATTTCACCAGTTAGGTACTGTAAAACCTCAAACAAATTTAACTTGCACTTTAACAGTTTAAGACATAACGTATACCTAACGCTCGTATCTGTACTGTTTTTCGCAGTATTGTACTGTTTTTTGCTCTCAAAAACTGCGTAAAACTGCGTACTGTTTTTTTTTTCAAAAATACTGCTTTTATTTTGAGATATACAGAATTTCAAATCAGCAGTTTTTTTTAGCTTGAAAGCAAACGTAAATGACAGTGAGATATTTCTATCTTTACATTGTTAATCTCCGAGTAGGAAATTTGCTCCTCAATGAAAAATTTCTTGGTGAAATTTATACCACTTTTATATATGAGATGAAGTTCTCTCATTTCACTCATTAAAAGTAATGCAAACAGTCAGCGGTTCGTCATTGGCATCTAAAACTCAAAGTTCAAGTTTAACTATAAGGTGTTAATTATTACATACAATTATTTACAAGAAATTGTTTAGGAAAAGAAATTTTCAAAGAGAATTGGGTCCACAACATTGTTATTACTGTACACACACAGATCTGCTTCGATCAACACCCATTGCTAGGTGTCTTTATAAGCTGTCTGTATGCGCTGCTTAAGTTATCACAGTCTAGTTTTCTGTTTACTGCATTATTAGTATTAATAATGTGCAGCATCTCAAGTAGGTACCTCTTTCCCTGATGTTTTTCCGTCTGCAAAATGTTAACCTTTTCGAAGTCTGGTTTGTGATTCTCTTTTATACAATGCAGTGCAACTGCCGTTTCCGGTAAGCTCCCACTATTGATGTCTGACTTATGGCCAGAAAGACGTTTTTTTATTTTTTTTTGTTGCCCCAACATATATGTATAGAAGAACAAGTGTTGCCGTTTACACCTAGGTAATTTATTTTATATATAACATTGGATCTTTCCATGTCATCTAATCTTTCTTTAATGTTGGTGAACAGCAAAAAGCTTGAATTTTATTCATCCCAACAAAAATGGATCAAATTAAACTGTCATCAAATTGAACAACAATTTCAACGCAATTGGCACACGGCCTTAACACACTTACCCCCAATTTCACATGTAATATTGAGGTGTGGAGAGAAGGTCAAAAAAATTCGAAACTACGACTGTCGATTGGTATCACAGGCTGGCATGCTCGTCGTTGCTCGGCCTTAGCTCGACGGAAATGGATGGGTTCTTGCCTATGATACTCTATTATAAAAACATTTATCATGCCAGAAAATTCAAAAAATAATATTTTAACAAAAAAAAATCGGACAGACGTTACCACTAGAGGGCGCTGAGATGTTTTCAGCGATAGCCTAAACCCACCCTACCATGGAAGTCAGCGGCTAAATATTTGACTTCCCTTTGACCTTTACGCTTACCTTGAGCTTCCGTTCAGTTCACACGTCTATCACCGCTTTTGTTATCATCGCACAGTGGTTTCTCCCATAGGCCAAAAGTCAAAATTTCAAGGTTGAACAAACTAATTTTTTTTAAAAGAAATAATTATCTATAATAACGGGACAATTATGTTGCAGTAAGGTTTCTCCTCTAAAATTAGTTGTTGTCAGTCGCGTCACAAAGATCAGTGTTTTTCGCGGTTTTATAAAAAAAGTTAGTCTGAAAATACGACATTGCGGTTTACCCATTTTTTGTCTGTTGTTCAAAGTAAATTTTGGAAAAAAGGTGATGTGAATATTAAAATGAAGTATACTAATAGCTTTTTAATAATTTTCTTCAAAAAATATATATAGTTAATGTTTTGACTCCTATTGAAAATGGTGCATAATTTGAACTTTTTCATATTTCGTGTTTTTCTGAAGAGCCAAAACATCAAATTCCCATAAAATCACACAATGATTCTTATAGAATAATTTTGAGTTATTTTTCCTCTTTTAGAATACATAAGATTTTTTTTGCGCGAATTTGCGCAAGTCCTAAAATTTCGACCCGAAGTAAAACACTGTTTTCCACTTTTTTTTAGATTCTAGCAATATGAACAAGCGAATTGATATTTTTAACATATGGCATGCGGCGAAGAAAGGTCGCAGTGATGCCAAAATTAATGAAACATGGACCATTTTCAAAGAAACTTATCAAATTGAAAGCTTAGGCGCTAAGAAAAAGATAAATACGCTATGTAAGTCTTTTCATAGAAGGTGGGAGGATTGTTCCCAAAAAAAATGTGTTTTTATCTAAAAATAGTATTTGGCTTGACTTCATCGAAGACTTTAGTTCTTTGGAGGAGGCCCAATCAGAAAAAAAAAGTCGCCAAATAATCGAGGGAGACCAAAAAAACATTTTTAGAACAGTAGCTATCTGGCAAACGCCGAGTATACACGTGTGTAGAGAGCGCAACCTATAGTTTATTTTGAACTGTCAAACTTTTTCCCGCCACGCGGTCAAAAAAAATTATTAACCTAATTTTTTCTTTTTCATAAAAACATTAAAAAAAAAAAAACCTTGTTAAAAAAGTATAAATATAAAAAATCAAACATGCCGGGGGATTCCCAACCCCCCCCCCCCAAGAAACTGGTTTAAGGGACTCGATCCAGATACTCCCTTAGACCAGCGCGCCAAAATCAAGCGCAAATCAACTGACCCACACTTTCCATCGCTGCCAAGCATTCCCAACAACGACGACAACATTGCTCGGTATTTAGTTATCTCCGGTCTAGAAAAGATTCCTAAAGTCAAAGTCGATGATACTGAAAAATTACGCCCACTTTCATCCTATAATCTGTTTCAAATTAACCGCGGTCTTGAATTTATATCTAAAGAAATTTTAGAGGTTAAAGCCATGCGATCCGGTGACCTTCTAGTGAAAGTAGCCAATCTTCAAACTGCAAACAAATTTTTGAAACAAACCCATATTGACTCAATACCAGTTAAAATTACACCACACAACAACCTCAATTCAGTTCAAGGAAGAATCTTCTCCCCCCATATTAAAGACATTTCCGAAGAAGAACTTTTAAGTGAACTTAAAAATCAAAAAATAACACAAATAAAAAAACTGTTCAAAAACATTAATAATAACTTAACACCAACGGGTGCAGCAATTATAACCTTCGATCTTATAAGACGTCCCAACGAAATAAAACTCGGATGGCTAAATTGCAAAGTCGAGGAATATATCGCCAACCCAATGAGATGCATCACCTGCCAAAAATTGGGACACGAAAAACCGATGCACAAATGCCGAGGTCTGCAAGGAATGTTGCATTCCTCCACCACACCAAGAATGCCCACGCATATATTGCATCAATTGTCAAGAAGACAATCACACCTCTTATGATCCTTCCTGTCCAACTTTCCTTCGGCATAAGTCCGTCAACAAAATAAAATCGGATCGCCGTTGTACTCTTCGCGAAGCCTGGCAGATCTACAGAGACGACCCCACTCAACACCAACTCCCCGCTCCAAAGAAAAGAACAGACCCCAAACCATCCATGGCAGAGATCATCAAAAACGGAATTCTAACTTCAAACCAAAAATCATCACAACATTCCCAATCCCTAAATGAAACAAACAATACTCATGTAAACCAAACCTCTCCCTCCCCCTCAATATCATACCAGCGTCCTATCCCCCCACATACTAACGCCACATCAACAGAAAAGATCCTTCCACAAGAAACAGATACAATAACCAAACCAAACTCTAAGAACCCCACACTAACTACCCAAGTAGCAAATGATCAACCTACCGAAAATAAAAAAACCTCCAACGAACCAACACACAACAACAACACAATCACATCAACCCACAACACACAATCCCTTAACCAACCCCAAAAACTCAATTCATGCCAAAATTCAAATCCATCTACATCTCTTTCTCCATTATCAAATGTTACTCAAGCACTTCTTAAAAAAAACAACTACTATGTAAATCAAATGGAAACTAGTGATGATGATGGCCAATAACATCACTATAGCTCCCAAAATCAATGACTCTGCCGCTCTTATGTTGAAACCTTCAAGCTCACTTGGGAGCTTGAATTCTTCAACATTCGGGCGGCGGAGTCAAAAAATTACTCAACAACCACACCCATTCACCCCTCGTTCAAAACCATCCATATTAAAAATCCTCCAATTTAACATGGACGGTTATTTTAATAACCACCATGAACTTCAGCTTTTAATTAATGACTTAAAACCCTCTATCATTGCACTTCAAGAAACACACATTCCTATAAACTCTAATTTTCATCCTCCGAAACAATATGCTTGCCACTTCTACAACCACAATACTACCGCCAAGCAAGGAATTGGATTTTTAGTCCACAAAACCATTCCGCATACATTTATAAATATAACATCTAATATTCCATCTATAGCAGTAGAAATTGAACTTGGTATCAAACTGACAATTATTTCGTTATACATTCATCCAAAACAGGCTTTTACAAGTTCTGAATTGGAACTTATTGCTAACAGGTTTAATACACCGATATTGTTAACAGGTGATTTCAATGCTTGGAACCCTATCTGGGGGTCTCCTAGTTTGAACAGTCGTGGTAGAATCGTCGAACAATTTTTTACTAATTCCAGCCTAACTATTTTAAACGATGGTTCCCCTACCCATTTTTCCACTCATAACAGTTTCACACATATAGATCTTACCTTTATCTCCGCCTCCCTCGCTCCAAAAACAACATGGAAAGCTCTTACTAACTTACATGGAAGTGACCACTTCCCAACTATTACCGAAATAACACTTAATAATCATTCAAATCACGAAACTCCGATACAAAAATTCCAACTAAACAAAGCAAACTGGCCATTATTTCAATCCAAAGTTACAGATTTTTTGTCAAACAAGGATACATCTCAAAACATAAATAAAGAATCTGCTCTTATTCAAAAATCCATTCGCTTCGCTGCCAACTTAGCAATCCCCCAAACTAAAAATTTAGCATACAAACATATGGTGCCCTGGTGGAGTAACGACCTAAGTAATCTTCGCCAAACCAAACAAACAGCTTGGAAAACATTCAAAAAGTACCCGACTAAGCCCAACCTGATAACATTTAAAAAAGCCAATGCTGTTTTCAGGTTAGTTTCTGATGTTCAATGGAACAAAATGAAAAATCAATGCACGGGTGCCGTTCTGGTTGATTTAGAGAAAGCTTTCGACACCGTTTGGTTAGAGGGTCTTTATCTGAAGCTATCTAGATTTGGCATAAGTAAACCACTGTTATATATGCTTCATGACATGCTCACTGGTAGAAAGTTTGTTGTCAAAAGTGGCAATGCAACTTCTACCACAACTTTTGATATTAAAAATGGTCTACAGCAAGGAGCTGTGAACTCACCGATTCTTTTTAGTATTTACACCAGCGATCTGATAGGTAGTCTAACTCATTCAATTGCGTATGCCGATGATCTTGTAGCGTACAGAACGGGTCCGAAAGTTGAAGTCATCAGAATTCTTCTGCAGCGTGACTTCGACAAGATTCAGCGATATTGTGATGATTGGAAGTTAAAAATTAACTTTCAGAAATCAGAAACTATCCTGTTTAGAACCCCGTTGTCTAGGGCTTCTAGGGATACAAGAAAGAACTGGAGAAATCTAGTGATCGTTGGACCAAGTGGACATCCACTGGCGAGTAAAGATGTGGTAAAGTACCTTGGCATCTGGCTAGATCAGTATCTATATTTCAATCGACATGTAGATGCTGCGCTGGCCAGAGCTAGGGGAGCCTTTGGGTTGACAAGACGGTTGTTTTATAGCAGCCGCCGTGACAGCAGAGTAAAGGTGATTTGCTACATGGCCCTTATCCGGCCAATGATTGCCTATGGGTGCCCTGTGTGGTTCAACGTTGCCCCATCTCAAATGGAAAAGATTCGGGTGTTTGAGAGGCAGTGTCTTAGACGCTGCCTTGGATTACACAGAACACCAGAGTCGGAGTACACACATTACTATGCCAACGAGGTTCTATACAACAGGGCCAATATAAACAGGATAGATAACTTTTTAATCAAGCTGATTCGGGGTCACATTGCAAGAGCGATGACCTCGACCAATGGACTTATTTTTGGGGCTTACTACCCCAATGATGAGTATAGTGAAAGTGTACGTCTTAACGGTTTCACCCCGCCCGAGACATTCCTCTTTTTAGACAGTCGTGGGCTGATACAGGATAGATTGGCGGTTCCGTTAATCTACCATGTCAGCCGTAGGACTGTGGATCGGCGACTTCTTTACGATCGGGACGTCGGCTCAGGGAACGGAGCAGAGCGTCTGCGGTTCAGTAGAGCTGTGCCCCTTCGGGACAGAAAGGACTTAGTTAAGCAAGTCAAAAAATTCTGGTGGTTGGGTGACCACCGTGATATGGAAAGTTGACCATATTGTTGCTTTGGCCGACTTACATAGTTCTAAGGTAAAGATAAGTAGAGTAGGTAGAACAGTGACGGTGGCACCCAAAAAAAAAAAAAAAAAAAAAAGTACATAAATAAATGTATTTGTATGTGGGTACTTGCGGTTGCGAATGTATGTATGTATATGAACATATATACATGTGTATGGGCGTACGCGAGTGTGCATATGCGTATGCAAAAAAAAAAAAAAAAAAAAAAAAAAAAAAAAAAAATTGCTGGTGGCTGTTCCAGTTTTTAAGTTATTTTAAGTAGTTTTAATTAGATATAATGTAGTTTAAGTTAGTTTAATTTAGTTTTAATTAGTTTTATTAGGTAAAGGGTAGCTTTAAGTTTTACAAAAAATTAAAAAATGATATAGAAAATGAGTTTTTTTTAATAATTTTCTCGTTAGTCTTAAGTAATCATGAATTCTAATAATAAGTTATTTTTTGTCGAAAGACATTTTTTAAGTATAGTCATAGTTTAATTTAGAGCGCCCGCATGGGGCCAGTAAGTTAGTTAAGTTAATATGGTAAGCTAGTTGTTTAAGATTTTTTGTCTAGCATTAAGATAGATATAAGGAAATGAAAAAATAAAAATGGTATTAAAAATGAAAAATGAATGCTGTTTTCAGGAAGACAGCAAAAGTAGCCAAAAGAAATTGCTTCGAGAAATTCACTTCGAACATCAACCCAAACTCGCCTTCCAAGAAGCTATGGTCTGATATTAACTCCCTCACAGGCAATTACAAAAAAACTTCAATTAAGGCCATAAGAGATCAGTCCAATCACATATTAACATCTCCCATAGAAATTTCCCAAATTTTTGCTCAAACCTGGTCAACCGCTTCCAATGATGCAAACTTTCATTCTGAATTCTGCACTCAAAAATATGTTACGATCAACCAAAGAGTTCTATCAGAACACATCAGTGAAACAGCAAGGCAAATTGAAGATAACATCAATCTTATCGAATTTGAAAGCTGCATTAACTCATGCAAAGGTAGCACACCTGGATATGATCGAATATCATACAGCATGATTAAAAACTGTCCAATTTTGATCAAAAAACGTATCCTAAACCTTTACAACGAGATCCTTACTCAAGGTGTTATACCACAAATATGGAAGATTGCGACAATAATCCCTTTACCCAAACCAAACAAGGACATCACAAATGTATCAAGTTATAGACCAATATCCCTGCTACCATGCCTTAGCAAGGTCATTGAAAAAATCATGTCACGTAGACTCTTGGTTTCTTGAAAAAAACAACCTGCTTGATGTCAATCAAGTTGCCTTTAAAAAGGATAGAGGAACAATGGATTCATTGTTGCACATCGATGAATTTATTGCTTCCGCCCTCTCGTCAAAAAATCACGTATCACTCTTTTCCATTGACTTCGAAAAAGCTTTCGATCGAATCGGAATCCATGTTGTTTTGAACGAATTGGTTGAATGGAAGGTAGGTCCTAAAATGATTACCTTTGTAAAAGCTTTTCTAACCCATAGAAAATTCCGAATAAAATTAAAAAACACCTTTTCCTCAGTCCACAACCTTGAAAACGGTATCCCCCAAGGATCCCCCCTCTCAGTTGTTCTTTTTGTAATAGCTTTCAACAAAATTAGTAGCATAATCCAAAAATACGACAAAATCAATTATTCTTTATATGCCGATGATCTAACTATCGTATCCAAATGCAAAGACTTAAACCATGTAGCAGCTGATTTTTCGAATATTCTAGTAGATATAATAAAATGGGGGAATACTCTGGTACAAAAATATCTACAGATAAAAGTAAAATATTGCATATATGTAAAAAAACCAGCTGCTCTAAAAATGTGATAGTAGATCTTAATAATAATTCTATTGAAAATGTAAATAATCTTAAGATACTAGGAATCTTATTTGATACCAAATTTAACTTTAAGCCACATTGTCTTTATATAAAAAAGAGCCTTGCTACCAGGGTCAATATGATAAGATATTTAGCTTCCAAACATAGTTTCTGTAGTTTAAACTCTCTTATCAAAAAAATCAGTTTTGCTTGCAAAAATAGACTATGGACTCGCCATCTACGGTAAATGCTCAAAATCATCCTTGGAACTTATCACGCCATCATACCACAGCACAGTTAGAACTACTCAGAGAGCATTCCGAACAACACCAACCAAAAATATATTAACAGACGCCGGACTATCATCAATTCCTGAAAGAATTGAATTTCAAACTGCCTCCATCCTTCTCAAAATCAACGCCTGCAGAAAATCACCTATTGAACCCCTTATCCCGAAAATTTTACGGAGAACTAAACCCCAAAACTACCCATCATCACTACTAAATGCGATAAATCTTTCAAAAAAATGGAATCTTCCAGTCCAAACCAACTCAACGAAATGTTCAATATTTCCACCATGGAAAATACCACTTGACTCCATAAACACAGACTTACATAGACTCCCAAAAGCCACAACAAATAATCAAATGTATCAAAAAATGTTTATGGAAACTGTCACAAACCTAAGAAGAACAGAATGGAACTTTCTCTTCACAGATGGTTCTAAAAGTGAACATGGAACCTCGTTTGCTATAGTCGACGAATTCGGAAACATTAAAAGCAAAGGTCTCCTAAACGGATCTACCTCCATCTTTACTGCCGAAGCCTTCGCTATCCTCAAAGCTACGATGGTCACAAACAATAAAAAAACTGCAATCTTCTCAGACAGCCTATCAACAATCACCGCACTAAAAAATCTAAACAATAAAACCGTAATAATCGATCGCCTAAGGGATAAAATAATCGGCAATAAAAATCTTAAAATTATATGGGTGCCAGGACATGCTGGAATACCCGGTAATGAGATGGCAGACAAGGTGGCAAAAGCAGCCCTAGATGAGCCACTCATACAATTCAACATCTTCAACAAAAAAGATGCAAAGAAAACTCTTTTGCATACAGCCTGTAACCTCAAAAAAAATAATTGGAAAGAATATCTCCATTATTACGCTCAAATCAACCCTCAAGCTGAAAGAATTATCTACCCGATAAATATATCTCCAAATATGCTCAGATGCTATATAAGACTTCGACTCGGCCACTCCAACATCACTCACAGCCACTACATAACAAAAGACCAACAACCACTCTGCCACCTTTGCAACACCAACATTCCACTTACCATGAACCACCTCACCATCGATTGCGAGCATGTCAAACTTATATCCAAAAAAATCAACTCAAAAAGCACTCTGATAAATCTTTTAACTGTTCCCTCTGAACAAAATACTGTTGATGTTTTTAGAATACTAACTTTAATCAAATTAGAAAATCTCATTTAACTATTATATTTATATTAAGTATAACTATATTTAGGTAAAATGCAAAATGTTTTATATTTAAATTAACAACCCTTATCGGCTGAAAGCCCTGGTAGCTAGCGCCGAAAAAATATTATTAATTGTGTAATTTATTTCCTGTTAATAAAGCTATAATAATAATAATAATAAACATTTTTAGAAAGCTCGTCTCGCACTAAGAGGAGACGAATTGCTAAAATCGTTGAAGTCGATGAAGACATTGCTTGTGCTTTGAAACATTGCCAGTCTACAGACAATCTCAAAGTAAGACAACTCGATTCAAATGATGCTTTGAAAATTTTGGTCGAGGCAAAATTGTCAAAACATCAGTACCAAGTTATCAGGAACTTGGTAAACCAAAAAACTGAGGTTGATATTTTTCCAAGCTATGCCAAGGTTCTTCAAGCGAAACAAAAATGTTACCCAGAGCTGGATACAATCAACATTTCCGATTCTGCAGCCGAGGTTACCCTTCAAGGTCTCCTTAACCATACTGCCCAACGCATTGTAGAATCCCAACGGGACATTTTTGAAAATTCGGAGACTAATTTCGGTAATAATTAAAATATCTTACCAACCAGGTTTTGTGTTTTATTGTAAAACTTGTCTTTTTTTTCTTTTGTGTTTGTTTGTGGTAAAAATGTCTCGTGTTTGTTACAGCCGATATAGCTCAAGTTGCAATTCTAACAGTGTCTCTAGTCTTAATCTAATCACAGGAGGTAGAATAATGCAGTGTTCGTCTTAATGTACAAACAAAAACTCTTTATTTAGGTGATCTGACTTTAATTGGGAAATGGGGATTTGCTGGAAGCAGTGGACAGTCCGAATATAAACAAAGAACGTCTGGCGAATTCAGTGATGCGGATATGTTTAAACATCTTATGTTCCGATTCAACTTTTTTCGCAAGAGAGTTCTAATTCTGAAAAGAAAATTGTATGGCAAAATCCTCGCCCAGGATCAACTCGATATTGCAGACCAATACGTTTTCAATTAAAAAAAGAAACGGCAGAGTTGAGCAGAGCTGAGCAGGAATACACGCAGAACCAGATAAATAACTTAACTGGAACAATAATTACAGTAACTGACCGCTCTATAAATGTAAAACACATCCTCAAATTGACAATGGTTGACGGTAAAGTATCCAATGCCTTGTCACATACTTCTTCCCAACAGGTTTTTTATATTTGCGGAGCAAAGCCAAGTAACATGAATGATATTCAAAGCTCTTTACAAAGAACCATCAACGAAGAATTTCTAGATTTCGGCATATCTCCACTGCATGCGTGGATAAGATTCTTTGAATTCTTCATTCATCTAGCATATAGATTAGATTTAAAAAAATGGCGAACCGGAAATATTGAAAAACCTCTTTTGGACGCCAAAAAAAACGAATACAAGCAGACTTCAAAACCATTGGATCGATAGTTGACAAGCCAAAACAAGGCGGTGGAAATTCAAACGATGGCAATACTGCTCGTAGATTTTTTGCAAACCCTTCTTTATCGTCTCAGATAACTGGCGTTAAGCAATCTATACTTGAAAGATGTGCTGTAATTTTGAAAACTTTGGCAAGTTGTTTTGCAATTAATGCAGAATCCTTCCAAATATATGCGCAAGATACAGCTCTTGAAATTGTTGAAGAATATCCTTGGTACCCATTGCCAGCTTCGGTACACAAAGTCCTTATTCATGGAGGACAAATTGTGAAACATGCCATATTGCCTATAGGACAATTTACTGAAGAGGCAGCAGAGGCGAAAAACAAAGACGTTAAATTTTTTCGGTCGAACAATACTAGAAAAATATCTAAGCTGTCAACTAACACTGACTTATTGAACAGACTACTTTTAACGTCAGACCCTTTGCTTTCTAACGAAAGAAATTTAAAACAAAAACAAAAATCGACATTGTCTCAAGATATTTTGAATTTATTGCTTTAATACTAAAAAAATAAATATAAAATACTATAAAACCATTAATAAAATTAAATAATATTTAAAATAAATCGCTGGTTTTATTTTCTATCATTTAAAATAAATTTTTTAGTTTTGACCGCCCTTCCCATACAAACGAAACCACTGTGCATCGGCATCCCCTGAAAATAAAGAGACTAGCAAGCCACAAAGCTACGCGCTTGAAAAAAAAAATCGTTGAAGTCGATGAAGACATTGCTTGTGCTTTGAAACATTGCCAGTCTACAGACAATCTCAAAGTAAGACAACTCGATTCAAATGATGCTTTGAAAATTTTGGTCGAGGCAAAATTGTCAAAACATCAGTACCAAGTTATCAGGAACTTGGTAAACCAAAAAACTGAGGTTGATATTTTTCCAAGCTATGCCAAGGTTCTTCAAGCGAAACAAAAATGTTACCCAGAGCTGGATACAATCAACATTTCCGATTCTGCAGCCGAGGTTACCCTTCAAGGTCTCCTTAACCATACTGCCCAACGCATTGTAGAATCCCAACGGGACATTTTTGAAAATTCGGAGACTAATTTCGGTAATAATTAAAATATCTTACCAACCAGGTTTTGTGTTTTATTGTAAAACTTGTCTTTTTTTTCTTTTGTGTTTGTTTGTGGTAAAAATGTCTCGTGTTTGTTACAGCCGATATAGCTCAAGTTGCAATTCTAACAGTGTCTCTAGTCTTAATCTAATCACAGGAGGTAGAATAATGCAGTGTTCGTCTTAATGTACAAACAAAAACTCTTTATTTAGGTGATCTGACTTTAATTGGGAAATGGGGATTTGCTGGAAGCAGTGGACAGTCCGAATATAAACAAAGAACGTCTGGCGAATTCAGTGATGCGGATATGTTTAAACATCTTATGTTCCGATTCAACTTTTTTCGCAAGAGAGTTCTAATTCTGAAAAGAAAATTGTATGGCAAAATCCTCGCCCAGGATCAACTCGATATTGCAGACCAATACGTTTTCAATTAAAAAAAGAAACGGCAGAGTTGAGCAGAGCTGAGCAGGAATACACGCAGAACCAGATAAATAACTTAACTGGAACAATAATTACAGTAACTGACCGCTCTATAAATGTAAAACACATCCTCAAATTGACAATGGTTGACGGTAAAGTATCCAATGCCTTGTCACATACTTCTTCCCAACAGGTTTTTTATATTTGCGGAGCAAAGCCAAGTAACATGAATGATATTCAAAGCTCTTTACAAAGAACCATCAACGAAGAATTTCTAGATTTCGGCATATCTCCACTGCATGCGTGGATAAGATTCTTTGAATTCTTCATTCATCTAGCATATAGATTAGATTTAAAAAAATGGCGAACCGGAAATATTGAAAAACCTCTTTTGGACGCCAAAAAAAACGAATACAAGCAGACTTCAAAACCATTGGATCGATAGTTGACAAGCCAAAACAAGGCGGTGGAAATTCAAACGATGGCAATACTGCTCGTAGATTTTTTGCAAACCCTTCTTTATCGTCTCAGATAACTGGCGTTAAGCAATCTATACTTGAAAGATGTGCTGTAATTTTGAAAACTTTGGCAAGTTGTTTTGCAATTAATGCAGAATCCTTCCAAATATATGCGCAAGATACAGCTCTTGAAATTGTTGAAGAATATCCTTGGTACCCATTGCCAGCTTCGGTACACAAAGTCCTTATTCATGGAGGACAAATTGTGAAACATGCCATATTGCCTATAGGACAATTTACTGAAGAGGCAGCAGAGGCGAAAAACAAAGACGTTAAATTTTTTCGGTCGAACAATACTAGAAAAATATCTAAGCTGTCAACTAACACTGACTTATTGAACAGACTACTTTTAACGTCAGACCCTTTGCTTTCTAACGAAAGAAATTTAAAACAAAAACAAAAATCGACATTGTCTCAAGATATTTTGAATTTATTGCTTTAATACTAAAAAAATAAATATAAAATACTATAAAACCATTAATAAAATTAAATAATATTTAAAATAAATCGCTGGTTTTATTTTCTATCATTTAAAATAAATTTTTTAGTTTTGACCGCCCTTCCCATACAAACGAAACCACTGTGCATCGGCATCCCCTGAAAATAAAGAGACTAGCAAGCCACAAAGCTACGCGCTTGAAAAAAAAAATCGTTGAAGTCGATGAAGACATTGCTTGTGCTTTGAAACATTGCCAGTCTACAGACAATCTCAAAGTAAGACAACTCGATTCAAATGATGCTTTGAAAATTTTGGTCGAGGCAAAATTGTCAAAACATCAGTACCAAGTTATCAGGAACTTGGTAAACCAAAAAACTGAGGTTGATATTTTTCCAAGCTATGCCAAGGTTCTTCAAGCGAAACAAAAATGTTACCCAGAGCTGGATACAATCAACATTTCCGATTCTGCAGCCGAGGTTACCCTTCAAGGTCTCCTTAACCATACTGCCCAACGCATTGTAGAATCCCAACGGGACATTTTTGAAAATTCGGAGACTAATTTCGGTAATAATTAAAATATCTTACCAACCAGGTTTTGTGTTTTATTGTAAAACTTGTCTTTTTTTTCTTTTGTGTTTGTTTGTGGTAAAAATGTCTCGTGTTTGTTACAGCCGATATAGCTCAAGTTGCAATTCTAACAGTGTCTCTAGTCTTAATCTAATCACAGGAGGTAGAATAATGCAGTGTTCGTCTTAATGTACAAACAAAAACTCTTTATTTAGGTGATCTGACTTTAATTGGGAAATGGGGATTTGCTGGAAGCAGTGGACAGTCCGAATATAAACAAAGAACGTCTGGCGAATTCAGTGATGCGGATATGTTTAAACATCTTATGTTCCGATTCAACTTTTTTCGCAAGAGAGTTCTAATTCTGAAAAGAAAATTGTATGGCAAAATCCTCGCCCAGGATCAACTCGATATTGCAGACCAATACGTTTTCAATTAAAAAAAGAAACGGCAGAGTTGAGCAGAGCTGAGCAGGAATACACGCAGAACCAGATAAATAACTTAACTGGAACAATAATTACAGTAACTGACCGCTCTATAAATGTAAAACACATCCTCAAATTGACAATGGTTGACGGTAAAGTATCCAATGCCTTGTCACATACTTCTTCCCAACAGGTTTTTTATATTTGCGGAGCAAAGCCAAGTAACATGAATGATATTCAAAGCTCTTTACAAAGAACCATCAACGAAGAATTTCTAGATTTCGGCATATCTCCACTGCATGCGTGGATAAGATTCTTTGAATTCTTCATTCATCTAGCATATAGATTAGATTTAAAAAAATGGCGAACCGGAAATATTGAAAAACCTCTTTTGGACGCCAAAAAAAACGAATACAAGCAGACTTCAAAACCATTGGATCGATAGTTGACAAGCCAAAACAAGGCGGTGGAAATTCAAACGATGGCAATACTGCTCGTAGATTTTTTGCAAACCCTTCTTTATCGTCTCAGATAACTGGCGTTAAGCAATCTATACTTGAAAGATGTGCTGTAATTTTGAAAACTTTGGCAAGTTGTTTTGCAATTAATGCAGAATCCTTCCAAATATATGCGCAAGATACAGCTCTTGAAATTGTTGAAGAATATCCTTGGTACCCATTGCCAGCTTCGGTACACAAAGTCCTTATTCATGGAGGACAAATTGTGAAACATGCCATATTGCCTATAGGACAATTTACTGAAGAGGCAGCAGAGGCGAAAAACAAAGACGTTAAATTTTTTCGGTCGAACAATACTAGAAAAATATCTAAGCTGTCAACTAACACTGACTTATTGAACAGACTACTTTTAACGTCAGACCCTTTGCTTTCTAACGAAAGAAATTTAAAACAAAAACAAAAATCGACATTGTCTCAAGATATTTTGAATTTATTGCTTTAATACTAAAAAAATAAATATAAAATACTATAAAACCATTAATAAAATTAAATAATATTTAAAATAAATCGCTGGTTTTATTTTCTATCATTTAAAATAAATTTTTTAGTTTTGACCGCCCTTCCCATACAAACGAAACCACTGTGCATCGGCATCCCCTGAAAATAAAGAGACTAGCAAGCCACAAAGCTACGCGCTTGAAAAAAAAAACAATGAATTTCAACCATATTGGCGCAATTCACAATCTTGATTTTTATTAAAATAGGGTATCATCAAGCTGTTTTACACTAACAATAATTAAACATCAAATAAGTTTTTTTTTGTTAATTATGTAACGTTGCAAAGAAATGAGACAACGGTCATACAAAAAAAAATTATTAAATACATAAAAAAAAATTTTAAACAAAAGCAAAAAAAATAAATAGATATTATAATAAAATAAATATTCAAAATGGACGAAAAGGAATGTGCTAAGTGCATATACATATATATACCACTTAGGGTATGAAATTTCAACCACTATAAATTTAGCGATCTAAAAAAAAGGAACTCCTCCTACCTAACCTGAGCTCAATTTAGGCGGACGCAGAAAGCCTTCTTCTATATGGTCATCAAAAAAAAAATACGATGACGAGTATTGTTCTAAGCGAATAGCAAAAAAATTTCTGAATATTTATGTATATATAAATATATGGCCTTATGCTTCCTATATACAATTATCAGTTTCGGAAATTTTAACTTTAACATAAGTACCCTACTTGTACAATTAACACAAAAAAAATTAATATTACGCCAATTAACAAAAAAAAAAATATCTATAAAAGTATCTAAAGTTGTTCCCACGATGCCTCACTTCCGTATTAAAGATGGTGTAAGTGTCTATGTTCATGCATATAGTTCGAAGAATAAGTCGCGTGATTATATTACTAACTAGACTTATGTATACATAGGTATATATTATGATTTATATATATATCATGCACATTCATATATACATATATATATATATATACGTATATATATAGCCAGATTTAATTTGACGGACTCTTTCTTTTAAATGCTTTCTTTTAGTTAGTTAGTTAGTTGAAAACTTTATTAAACAAATAATATTTAAATTAACATAATTCAATCTTAACTTTAATTTGGTTTGGCCGAAGGCCGTCTACCAGTTTGACTATTTTTTATTTTGCAAATATTAATTATTCTTTGATTAAAAGTCTTCTTCAATAATTCGTTTTCGATAATTTAGTGCCGTTGTAATATCATCATCATCGGCTCGACAACCGGGGTCCGGTCCTGGCCTCCTTCAACAAGTCTCTCCACCTATCCCGGTCTCGAGCCGACGCCATCCAGTTGCGCACCCCAAGGCTCCGGGCGTCCTGGTCTACGCCATCTCTCCAGCGCAAGCATGGTCTACCACGCTGTCGTCTGCCATAGAATGTACCACAAAGAACTTTCCGAGCAGGTTCCTCTTCGCTCATGCGAGCTAGGTGCCCTGCCCACCGAAGTCTACCGAGCCTAATTTTTGTCACTATATCTGCTTCAAGGTAGATTGCGTACAATTCATGATTGTACCGTCTCCGGAATCGTCCTTCCTCACATATGGGGCCAACAATTCTCCTTAAGACTTTTCTCTCGAACGCGGCTAAGAGGTCAGAGTGCCTTTTGCTAAGCACCCAAGTCTCGGATCCATATGTGAGTACTGGCAGAACCATGGTCCTGTACAGCAGTAGTTTTGAAGTTATGGTGAGATTTCTGGATTTGAAGAGCTTTGACAGACTGTAGTAGGCTCTGTTGGATTTGAGAAGCCGCCCGCGTATTTCTTCTTCTATATTGTTATCGGCTGCTACTATTGACCCAAGGTATTTAAAGGATTGCACCACTTCAAATTCGTGCTCCGCTACCTTGATTGTTTGACCAACTGTTCCTCTCGCATTCGACGCCACCATGTACTTTGTTTTACCTTCACTAATGTGCAGCCCCAGATTTTGTGCCGCCTGCTCGATCTGGATGAAGGAATCGTGTACAGCTTGCTCGGTTCTTCCGATGATGTCGATGTCGTCTGCGTAAGCCAGTATCTGGCTGGACCTGTTGACGATGGTCCCTCTTGTTGCCGTGCCAGAGTCACGGATTGCTTTCTCCAACGCCAGGTTGAAGAGGAGGCAGGCCAAACCATCCCCTTGTCGGAGTCCATTAAAGATGTTGATTGGTCTGGATAGCAATCCGGCTATTTTTACTTGGCTTGTTACGTTGGTCATGGTCAACCTACATAGTCGTGTCAATTTATTTGGGATGCCGAATTCTCTCATGGCTTTGTAAAGTTCTACCCTGGCTATGCTATCATAGGCGGCCTTAAAGTCTATAAACAGGTGGTATGTTGGGATGTTAAATTCTAGACATTTTTCCATCGCCTGCCTAAGGGTAAAGATCTGATCAGTTGTTGATTTGCCTGGAATGAAACCACACTGATATTGTCCGATGATGGTTTTAGCGTATGGGGTTATCCGGTCTTGTAGGATAGAGGAGAGTATCTTATAGGCGGTACTCAACAACGTGATACCTCTATAGTTGCTGCACGTTGTGACATCTCCTTTCTTATGTATGGGGCATATTATACCTTTTCGCCAGTCTTCTGGCATTTCTTCACGCTCCCACACGTGCACTATAATATCATGAATTGCCTGACGTAGAGCTGGCCCACCGTGTTGAAATAATTCGGCTGGTATACCATCAGCTCCCGGGGCTTTGTTTTTCTTTAGCCGGTCTATAGCCTTCTCAACCTCTTCTATGCTTGGTGACGGCAACATAGGGTATTCGTCTTGAAGCAGTGGAGCCTCCACTTCTGCAGTGAGTTGACCATTTAGCAATTCATTAAAGTACACTTCTCACTTTGCCGTTGTAATATAATTATATAAAATTTTCCATCCTAGTTTCCCGTTCAAAATATCCATGACTGCATTAATTTCCAGTATAGAAACTCCGAAATAATTAATCCGGAACTCCTTTAGGATAGGACATCTGGCAATGAAATGGTACATATCCTCTCTCTCCTTGAGATTGCATAAGTCACATAGAATTGGCAGGTCCGGTCGATGTGGCATGTAGTTTAAGTTGATAATTTCACCTCTTGCTTTAAATAATGTATTCATCATGTTAATTGAAAAACTGTTTTGGAAATATGTGTGCTCTTTTAAGTCGTAGTTCAGTTGGCTATAGATTTCTCTGTATTGGGAAGCTCGTGCATCATTTCGAAATTGTTCGTATGCACTTCGGCTTATTCTTTCCAAGATATTATTGAACATGGTTATTAAGTCTGAAGTGCTTGTATCGGTTGCAATACACGGGTTACCTCCTAAAACTGTGGCTAGCTCCTCCCATTTCAAAACAATATTTCCTCTAGTAGCCACCAGGTACTTTAGAACCAGCTTAGGAAGCCTTCCATCATCCATATCCAAAACTCTTATAACATATTCAAAGTGAATCTTAAGAGTGTCTAAAAATAATGGTGGCACTGTTGTTTCTAGATGCAGCATATAATTTGGTGTGCAGGCTGGTAATCGAAATATCCTTTTTAAAAAATACATCAGAAACTTTTCCACTTCATCGACTTGGGAGTGACCCCAAACTTGAGCCCCATACATCATTATGGAGGCAGCAGTTGCACGAAAAACTTTTAATTTCATACTATGTTATAGGTATTTGCTATCGAAACATCGAACCCAAACTGATGAAATGGCCCGTTTTGCCTCGGCCAGTTTGCTTTGAAAATGTTTTTTCATATTTAGATTCTCCGTCACTACTACTCCAAGATATTTATATTCACGAACAATGGAAACATTTTCTCCTTGATACGTCCACTTTTCATTCCGTGAAAATATACCACCTCCTTCTCTGAAGATCATTATTTTAGATTTATCCAAATTTACCGTAAGGTTCCAAAGTTTGCAGTATCTTTCAAGACGGTTCATCATTCTCTGCATTCCGTCGACCGTTTCAGAAAAAAACACTATCATCAGCAAAGATTAAACCTGGTATTTGCATGTTACCTAACTGGATTCCACCGCCGCCGATTGCTTCCACTATATCATTTATAAACAATACAAAAAGTAAAGTACTTGAAACACATCCTTGTTTAACTCTCATTTGGGTTGTGAACTCCTCGGAAACAAACTCACCATCCCACACATACGCCACATTGTTTTCGTACATCGCTTTTAGTAGAACTACCACTTTGCCTGAAATTCCCAATTTATACAATTTATATAATGCTTTCTTTTAATTTTGGATAAAACTTAACGTTAATTATTTTAAATTTCAAAATAAAACTTAAGCGGCAAAACTAAATTAATTGTGATTGAAAGGCACTTAAACTGTCGGCAATTTAATATTAACATCCAAAGTCTCGAACAAACCCTTTGTGCTGATATAGGCATATGCGTAGAGGTTTTAATTAATTTAATCGGGCGATCCGGACTCCAATAGGTATATCCGCGATCGCCAAACGTTTATCCTAATATTGTTTTTTTTTAAAGAAAATTGCTTTAACTTACATAACGTAAAAACAAAAAAAATGACTCACCAAAAATCCCTTCCAATAATGGGAAAGTATAATATGGGGTATATAGATACTTCAGACAAGATGTCTAGTACTCTATAGTATGACACAAATTCAATTTTTTTTATTGAAATATTCACTATAAACACAAATAAATGGATTAAAAAATTAGTTTGCACAATATTTTTTTTACAGATTTACCACTTCAATATGACTTGTCGATAAAATTTTAATTCATGATTACGTAAATTAATTATGCACTTTTTGGATGTTCTCTTAACTTTAATTGCATACATAATTCATAACTTCTATGCACCCATCGTTCCAATTCTACAAGCAGTTAATCGGATCTTTCGATTTATTTCACCAATCAAATTGGATTTGATTGAATAAATATTTATTTTTGTTGTACCACTGCGGATAGTGTGAATCGGGACTTAAATTTGTCTAATTGTCGACCGAAGCGACACCTATCTGTAAGGGGACGTTTTAAACAATTCGGCCATTATTATTTTCGGAACAAGGTTCCTAAACAACAACAACAATCTGACAACTCAAAAATCAAAACAAAACTTCATCCATACAAGTCAGCAAAAAAACTTATATTATTTGTTTGTTTAAAGTAAGGTCGCTAAATACAAAATATTAATTTTAAAACGATTCCCCCTCACTCAATTTGAAGTTTGGAATCAATTTATATTTATATTTGCTTTAGACTGTGATTTGTGAGTGCAATTCAAGTTTGTTATTCAGAAAATGTAAAAGTTATTTGCACTCAACTTTTCGAATTTTGTTCCCTTCAAAATTTTAAATTGAAATTATAGTTGAAATATCAGAAGAAATATCTTGAAGAAAGAAGAAAATCTGTAAGATACCCTCCAAACTTCACCAAGGAAATAGAGTCAACCATTCTGCATGTCGGCTGATTTCTTTGATACATCATCGAACCCGTAAGTATTTTTGCAATTGAAATAGAACATATTGTAATTAATTTATTTACCATCCATAGGTGTCCACAACACACAGTCAACGTCCAACAATTTATTCGGTTTCACAGTTTCGTTTAAACCTTGAACAATGTTCAATTAGTAGTTTAAGTCAAACGAAAGTATTCTGACGTTTAAACTTGAGTTCAGGAACCAATCTCCGAGTGACATTTCATTTAAAAAAATGTATTTAAGGCCGTGTGCCAATTGCGTTAAAATTGTTGTTAAATTTGATCCCAGTTAAATTTGATGCCTTTTTATTGGGGTGAATGAAATTTAAGCTTTTTGCTGTGTCAGTTGAATTAGTTTGAAATAGTTTATTTATCAGAACTCAGCTATTAAAATTCAGTTTTTACAATTTTTAACTTAACTTAACTAAAGTATTGTTAGGTTTTACCTAGGTTCGTTTCATTGAATAAAACTTATTTCCGTTTTAATACAACTCACTTAACGTCTTTTTACTTTTAATTCCACTTAATATTTCAAAACACTTTATTTCCTACTTTCTTTATTTTAAATTCAAACTTTATCACTTTCAAATTAAAGACTTGTACACGACTGATTTCAAATTCAAACTGATTGTCGGTCCGCATCCGCTTCCTCTTTTATACAGAAATGCTTGGCTCATGGAAGGTTCTTGAACTTGCTATAACAATATCGAGTAGGCAATGTAGTACAATATAGAGTAGGCAATGTAGTAGATGTACCGAACAGGTAGATGGCGTTTACCTCGATAGATGAAAACATTCAGCACCCTTTAAGTATTTGTGTAACACGTTACATTGCCCTTGTTCGCCCGAACAATTTCTTCACCATCTTCTCCACTGTAGCGGTATAGCCGGTCAATGTGAACAACTTTTGGCTTGCCTCTTAGACCTCGCTGAATTCGATAAACCACATCATTGATCCTTGTTAAAACACGGTAAGGTCCTTCCCATTTTTGTTGAAGTTTTGGTGGCAGTCCCTTTTGTCGATGAGGATTGTACAGCCACACTAGATCTCCCTCATGGAAAGGTTTCGTTGTGATGTTTGCATCATAGCGTGTTTTCATTCGGTCACTAGCTAGCTTTATTTTAGCCCTTGTTCTGTCATGGATGTCAGTCAGTTTTTCCTTTAGGCAATCCACGTATTCCTCTTCATTTTGCAAGGCAATCGGATATTTGTACCGAATCCAATTTCTGATGGAGTGTGACCAGTTGTGCTGTGCACCGCATTTCGGTATGCCATTAAAAATAGAGGAATGTGTTGGTCCCAGTCTCTTTGGAAGTCACCTACTACTTAGGAAAGGTGTTCTTTGAGAGTCCTTTTGAAACGTTCAACCATTCCGTCAGACTGCGGATGAAGTGGTGTTGTTCTCGTCTTCTTGATGCCAAGGAGCGAACAGACCTCTTGAAAGATTTTGGATTCGAAGTTTCTTCCTTGGTCAGAATGGAGCTCCATAGGAACACCGAACCTGCTGACCCAATTGTACACAATCTGATCCACAACTGTCTTCGCTTCTTGGTTTGGAATGGCAAACGCCTCGGGCCACTTGCTGAAGCAATCCATGACAACAAGAATGAATCGGTTTCCACTGTTAGATTCAGGAAATGGGCCTGCAATATCGATGGCAATTCTATTAAAAGGTGCTCCAACGTTGTACTGTTGCATCTTACTCTGTAGTTTTCTGCCTGGTCCCTTGGTGGCTGCACAAGTGACGCATTTTCTGCACCATTTTTCTACATCATCTTTTGCATGCAGCCAGTAGAAACGTTCTCGAATTTTCTCCAGAGTTTTGTTGATACCCAAAAGGCCTCCAGAAGATCCATCATGCATCTCACGTAGAATGTCATTAACCTTTGTCCGGGGTACAACAAGCTGCATCACATAGGTTTTGCCATCTGAGGATTCCCATCTTCGTTTGAGTAAACCTTCCTGCACATGTAGGGAATTCCATTGTGCCCAATAGGCTTTAAGGGTCGGACTTCTATCAGAAATGTTTCCCCATTCTGGTTTCTCTTCAAGTTCTTTCCATGCAAGAATGGGTTCGATGTCCAAATCTTCTTGCTGCGTATTCCTGATTTCCTCGTTACTCCAGTCGCCAACTCTTGTTCGTTGCATGGCAATAGATTCCTTTTCTTCCTGGCGAGTGCAATTCTTGCAGTCTTGGTTCTATGGGCTACGAGGTAGGGCATCTGCATTCGAGTGTAGTTTTCCTTTTCGATGTTGGATTTCATATAACTTATATGACTGGTGATGCCCAAGGACTTTTTGAATTTTCGATTAAACCATCTTTCTGCATTGTCGATATCATTTTAGTAACTTCGCCTTGTTTGGCTAAAGGCAGGCGCCTCGCTGGTTGCCGGATCGGCCTTGCATCACCAGTATCGATTCGATGCTGTACAAGTTGTGTTCGTCCATATTGCCCGTCCTGTGAAGCGAAAACATCAGCGAACTCTTGTAGAAGGTTTCCAGCAACTCTTAGCTGTTGTTGATCGAGATTACAGCAGTTAAACATTTTTCTCTTCAAAGCAATGACTTTATCTAGATTCACTGATTTTTCGGGATGTTCTTCGGTTATCTTTGTTATTGCCGCTACAGGGTCACAGTTACCGACAACTGCTCCTTTTCTGAGCTTGATCTCATATGGTTTGATGTTTAGTATTCGTATGGGCACCATGTTATTTTGAGGTGCCACCAGCGTCTTTCCCATGATGTAATTTTGGGAGCAATGCTCAGAGTCTGGTTCCACCATGAGGTATCGATGGCTCCCAGAATCATCTTTGATGTTTGTCCAAACAAAGACTTCTGAGGAAGGAGGTAGGCACATATCTTCTTTAATGATTTCTTTTATCGATGATGAGTTTTGATAGCCATAAACCATTGGAATCTCTATATTTCAGTATTTAAGAACTTGATTACCAATGTCGAGAATTATTTCATGCTTTTTCATAAAGTCGATTCCAATAATGCACTCATCGCATATATCTGCCACTAGAAATAAATGTTCAAACTCTAGTTCTGCCAAGCTGATCCGAAGACGGACTTCTCCGAACACTTGCTGCTTCTCCTGTTGCAGTCTTCAGACAATACCTGTTGGTGTTGTTTAGCCATGCCATCTTGACCAAGTCTCTTCGTACAATGGAAGCGGTGGCACCGGTGTCGATGGTAACCACGTATTGCTTGTTATGTTTATGATGTTTCTGGGGCCATAGATACCAGAAACCAGCTTCTGCCCCTCGAAGTTGGTTCTTACTCGTTTCCCTGCTGGTGAAACTTGACGAGGTGGGGCGTTGCTCTTGTTTGCAGTCTCATCTGATGTATTATTTCTGCTTCCGCAATGTTGACATGCGCTTCTTCTTGTTGGCATTCGGCACTGGCGCTGGAAATGTCCGGTCTTGTTGCAATTCCAGCATCGGATTTGTCCATCTCGACGGTTGTTCTGGAATGCCATTCTTTGGCAAGAGCATTCTATTCTATAGCAACTTCTCTTACCCGATGTACTCCTAGTGAAGCCTGTTCAGCTGCTTCCATAGTCAAGGCGAAAGCTAATGCTTCTGGAAGTGTTCGTTTTCCAGCTGTTCGTACTGCTCTCTGGAGATTAATGTCAGACAAGGCACGAACAAAGGCTTCCGCGGCGAATTGGTTTATGATTTCGCCCGCAGTTGGATATGCCAAGTGAGCTAGTCGTTCGATGTCTGCTTGAAGCTGCTGAAGAGTTTCACCCCGTTTCTGAACTCTGGTGTTTATTTGAACTCTAAAGACTTCTTGCATATGGCTTGTGAAAGTGCACTAAAGTTGCCATGCATCTCTGCTGGTATTGTTTGCAGTAACTCAGCAGCAGGTCCTCTAAGAGCCAGTGTAAGTGCAACAAACTTGTCTTCATCGTCCCAGCCGTTTGTCATCGCTGCTGCTTCGAATTGTCTTTTATAGATTGACCAAGAAGTTTGTCCATCAAAAGTTGGCGGATGCATTTCTTTTCTCTTTAAATAGTCACTAGAAGTTTCTCGTACCTTCAGTTTTCTTACCTTGTCCAATTCTTTGGCAATATTTTCAAATTTTTGCTCGAATTTTCGTTCTAAATTCTCGAACTTCCCGTCAATCTTAGTCTCGACTGTTATGAGTTGTTTTTTGATGGCTTCAAATCTTTCATCAGCAGCAACGATCTTGTTTTGCAAAGCAGTGAGCTTATCTTCGAGAAGGTTCTTTTGTTCTTCAAGAATGCTGTTTCTAACTTCTTCGAAAACATTCTTTTGCTCAGTTCTTTGATCTTCGAAATGTTCGAGAAGTTTCGTTTGTTCATTCTTTTGTTCTTCTCTTTGATCTTCGAAACGTTCTGGAAGTTTCGTTTGTTCATTCTTTTGTTCTTTTCTTTGATCTTCGAAACGTGCGAGAAGTTTCGTTCGTTCATTGTTTTGTTCTTCTCTTTGATCGTTTGAAACGTTCGAGAAGAAGAGCCAACATATTGGACAAATCTGTGTTGGTACTTACTTGTTCTTCTGCCATTTCTATTTCCAAGACGGATGTGTCTGGATTTTCACCGTGTCGTCTCATGGCTTCTTGCAGACGAATAATGAGGTCATTTTTCGTTCCAGTAGTAGGAAGACCCCGTTTGTTTAGTTCTGCTTTTAGTTCAACAGCGTTTAAATCCTTCAGAAGCTTACACATATTTTACTTTCAACACAATCACTTTTCACTAAAGTTTTATTTAATTATACTTCTGACACCAATGTTAGGTTTTATCTAGGTTCGTTTTATTAAATAAAACTTATTTCCGTTTTAATACAACTCACTTTATGTCTTTTTACTTTTAATTCCACTTAATATTTCAAAACACTCTTTATTTCCATTTTACTTTCTTTATTTTAAATTCAAACTTTATCACTTTCAAATTACCGACTTGTACACGACTGATTTCAAATTCAAACTGATTGTCGGTCAAGATTCAAGATTCAAGATTTGTTTATTGAAAATGAATGATATTTACAATTTGACTTATAGAACTAATGCTTAAGGTACTATGATAATACTAATTTGTTGGCACATAAGGGGCCTAACTTAATACAATGTGGGATTTACATAAAAATTGTATTATACATTTATATTGAAAATTTATTAATAAAATAAATATTAAAGTCGGTTGATTTTTCCATCCTCGGGTTGTTCATGCCCGGTTGTCCAGTTGAAAGGTGATTGTCGGTCCGCATCCGCTTCCTCTTTTATACAGAAATGCTTGGCTCATGGAAGGTTCTTGAAGTTGCTATAACAATATCGAGTAGGCAATGTAGTACAATATAGAGTAGGCAATGTAGTAGATGTAGAGATTTAGTAGATGAACCGAACAGGTAGATGGCGTTTACATTTAAGTATAATAATTAAAGGTTTTGTGGCCTTTACTCCAAGGTTTACGTTTTGCCCTGGTTTGATGGTGGGCTCATCAGCTAGGTGACATCAAACCCAATCTAGTACGCAATAATTGTCGATGATTACCGACTGCTTTATAAAATTTCCAGAGAAAACTCCCTGTGAATTATGTTTTTCTAAATGAAATTCAATAATTAAAGATTTTGTGGCCTTTACTCCAAGGTTTGCGTTTCGCCCTGGTTTGATGGTGGGCTCATCAGCTAGATGACATCAAACCCAATATAGTACGCAATAATTGCCGATGATTACCGACTGATTTATAAAATTTACAGAGAAAACTCCCTGTGAATTATATTTTTCTGAAGAACTTTGATTAAAGTTAGACATTAGAATTAGGATGTTATGCTCGTGGCCAAGCGAAGTTATAATTATGAATAATAAAAACAGTAAAAAGACTAAAAATAGCCAAATTAAATTTTATTATGTAGAGTATTTATGAATGAAATTCAATAACTAATGGTTTTGTGGCCTTTACTCCAAGGTTTGCGTTTCGCCCTGGTTTGATGGTGGGCCCATCACCCAGATGACATCAAACCCAATCTAATACGCAATAATTGTCGATGATTACCGACTGCTTTATAAAATTTACAGAGGAGACTCCCTGTGATTTATATTTTTCTTAAGAACTTTAATTAAAGTTAGAAATTAGAATTAGGATGTTATGCTCGTGGCTAATCAAATGTATCATAAACTAGTCAATTGCAGATATGTTTGCAAACAATTTCAGAGAAGCTTTCGAAGAATCAAACCTTGATGACAATTATTTTCTTACTTCTTCTGAAGAAATTTTCCCTCACTTAAATGGAATTAATTTTGAGATAATCGAAAATACCGTTGCACAAAGTTTCATGAAATTGAATGAGTGTTTCAACCCATGCCCTGATGGTGTGCCATCTTCTATATCAAAGAAATGTGTTGCTTATTTTTCATACCCCTTATGTGTTCTTTCTTTTCAACGTTCAAGGTGTATTCATTACACCTGTTCAAAAAAAACGTAAAAAAAAATAATGAACTACCGACCAATTGCTAAATTATCAGTGATATCGAAACAGTTTCAGTCAATTGTATGTAATGCCCTTTCCTTTCACCGCACTTTAACTGCTTGTGATAATCAGCACGGAATTTTCAAAAAACATCTACTGTTACCAATTTGTTCAACTTTACGTCCTTTTGTCTAGATGTTTTTAAAAAACGTGAACAAGTCGATTGTGTGTTTACCGATTTAAGTAAAGCAAGATGTATCATAATACACTAATTCTAAAACTATCTAATCAAGGTTTTAATAAAAAAAATTTCAAATTGGATTTCTTCGCATTTAAGAAATAGACTTTATAGGCTCGTATTTCGTAATCAATTTTATTTATTTTATTTATAAATAACTTGGTTTCGGTCATAAACATTTTGCCCTTCATTATCTATGCTGATGACATTAAGCTTTTCAGAAGAATAAAATATACTTCTGATATACTTTTGCAAGAAGACCTATTAATATTTAGAGAGTGTTTTAAATGTTGACAAATGTAAAACAATGAGTTTTACACGCAAAAAGTTTAATTTGTTTTTCATTATACGTTTGATTCAAGTCCTTTAAATAAAGTATCTGTATTTTCTGACTTAGGAGTTATTCTACATCCTAAATTAACATTTAAAGACCATTAAAATTACATAGATTCGGTCGTGATTTTCGCGCCCCTACCACGGTTGGAAAGTCGATATAATTGTACTTTTTTCATCTACGCAAGTACACTTTCATGAAATTCAGTACAATTTTCCTCAGCCACTGAATTAGATGAATTTAGGTGGTATTTTCATTGATAATGCCATATAACACAATTTGTTGGACCATTTATTGCACTGAACAATTTTTGTCTTTATTGTCTGTCCGTCTTCTCTATCTTGTCTCGTGTTTTGCTCTTTCTTTCATTAATTGTGTTCATTATTTTGTGACTCTATCTAATGTTGTGTTATAGCAAATCAAAACTAAAATCTGGTGGTTGTTCTTGTTTTATTATTGTATCTTATCTATACAACTATTGCGGCAGCAAATGTAAGAATTAGGCCCTGTTTTTTAGTTCGAGATTATTCCATCAGAGTTAGATTAACCTCGAGTTTACGCTCATAAAAACACCGTTTTAAGTCAGTTTGAGATCCCGAATTCACTCAGAATTAACTCACCAATGTAGCTGGATTAAATTTGATCTAAATCCGGACCTCAAAACTAACTCAAACCCTGTTTTTATCACAGTTAACTCGGAGTTTATCTAACCCTGGTATAATCTCGAACTGAAAAACTGCACCTTAATGTACAAGTCGTCTACAAACTGAGACTTTCTCATCATTAATTTAACACAAAATTAAAATAATAGCTTACTCTTGTTATAGTTTCCACATAAAAAGTAATTTGCCCAAAATATTCAAAATTATCCTTTTCCTCTTGTTGGGGATTTTTTGAGATTTTGGAGATTGTAGAGATTTCGACCAAACACATTTTTTATTGGGGATTTTGTCCATTGGGCTTCTCTCCCTATTGGGATTTTGTCCTTCAGGATCATGTTTTTGGGGGTTTCATCCAACGAAGATTTTTTTTGTCTGGGGACTATGGATGATTCCCAATATAAGAACGAAAAAACTGTTTTTGAAAAATGAAAAAGAACAATTCGATACACTTCTTTTAATTTTCGATACACTTCATAAGATTCATTTTCCATGCCTGACCCTTACGTCCTTAAGCTTTTGTTTGTTTCATTTGTAAGGCCAATATATGAATACGGTTGTGTAGTGTGGGCACCTCACTATTTCATTCACATAATATATAGACTTGAAGCGGTTCTGAGAAGGTTTTTGCGTTTGTGTCTTTGTTTATTTCCATGGTCCTATATAAATATAGGTACTTCCTCCTTATTCTCAAAGACGAAAAATTATCTTAATAAGCCTACCATTTTTGAAAAATCATAGAAAGTACCTACCTAATATTTAGAAGATCAAACTATGGTGCAAATAGCCCACTCAATCAATTGATTACGTTTTATAATAAATTTTACTTTTGTTTTGACTCTGTAAACGATAATCCAAAATGTATAAAATTTAAAAAGATGGCCCCTATTGTCGTTGTCGATCAGCGATCGTAGAAGCAATGAGCATCACTATCAATCGATCGCACAATCGGTATTATGTAACTTGATCAACTAGTACTTAAATTATTGTGAATGAAAAAGTATCGATTGTGATTGTGGTTGTGATTCATACTTTGACAGAAGTGATTTTTTCAGATTGTTTTCTTCTCTCCTCCAACAAAAGTGATTTCACTTCGTCGTACAAAAATTTTAATGTATTTCTTTGTAATGTTTGAATTCCCTGGTGTTATTGGCTGCATTGATGGTTCACACATTAATTTTTTTTTACTCAAAATAAAGAAATACAACATGCATGTTATAATCTATTCTAATTACATGTTGTATAATCTTTTTCTATATTATCATCTATTTTTTCCATGAGTTTTTGTACAAACTTCTGTAGCTATTTCTATATTTTCTTCCATAAAACTGACCAAAACTTTCAGCTGCTTTTTTGTTGAAACTTGTTTAGTCTGAATAAAAAATTATTAAAAATTTTAAAATGCATTTTTTTATTTATCAGGACTTTTATTTTTATTAAAAAACACTCATTTTGTCCGCAACAAATTATTTCACAACCATCTAACACCTCAACGATCACGAAAATGGCATTGACAACAAGCGATCGAAAAATCGACAAATTTAGTATCGATCATGATCTACACTCGAAAACCGATTTTTCAATTTAGCGATCGGTGATGGCTTGTTAAACATTAGCGATTAGCATGTTTTTATGTTTTTTACCAGCGTAGATTAATTATTTTAGAATTTAAGTATTGTCACTATAGTACATATACATAATTATTAGTTACAATTCACAATATATATTTAACATAAAAAAGAGGACTTACAAATATTACATTTATATTGCACTTTAAAATAAATATTTAAGCTGAGCTTACAAGTAAAATCAAAACTTGATAATGAAATAAGGAACAAATAAAACACGTATTCTCCTTGATTGTAGTTGTTAGCGAGCTTTTTCCCTCTTTTCTCTAACAGGTGTTTGTATTGTGGGCTAACGTTCTCCATATCTGTACGTCTCTTGATTGTATTGTCAGCATTAATGATGTGAAGAGTTTCAATTATCATTCTCTTATTTGGGTTCT
The DNA here is from genome assembly GCA_951217065.1 of Baccha elongata. Lineage (NCBI taxonomy): Eukaryota > Metazoa > Arthropoda > Insecta > Diptera > Syrphidae > Baccha > Baccha elongata. The sequence goes on along the minus strand of CATNUY010000120.1, from coordinate 1,344,555 downwards.
CTTCGCGTTGTAAAATTTTTGTGTCGTCTTAGCTTGGGGAATGGTTAAGTGTGATGCAATGTGTTGCCAGTGCTGTCTTCTGTGGTGCGTTGTTTTTAATGTCAGATTTGTGTCCTGATAATCTTTTTTTGATTTTTTGTTTAGTTGTCCCTATGTAAATTTGGTCGCAATTGTCGTTTTTTCCTCCTTTGCAGCTAATTTGGTATATTACATCAGAGTGTTCCATTCTATTCGTCTTTGCTTTTAGTCTTGTGTACAGTTGTGATGCGGTATTTGTCGATTTCATTGCCATTTTGTATTTTTCGGTGTCGAATAATTTGGCAGTTTTAAACCTGTCAGCAACTTGTTTTACGTAAGTAAACGATTTGTAAATTATATTTTGTTCTTATGGTTGGCTGTTTCTGTTTGCATGTTGTCTTATTAATTTTCTTATTTTGTTTTCCGGAAAACCATTCTGCATTAATATATTCTTAATTTTTACTCGATTTTTTTTTGTGGAATTCTACGTCACTTATTAGGAGTACTCGATTTATTAGATTTTTGGCAGTGTTGAATATGGTTTGTTTTGGATGTTGGGATCGGAAATTTATCAGTCTCCCTGACGACTTAGGTTTTTGATACCAATCCATTTTTAGAAGTTTTCGTTCTCGTATTACGACTGTGTCGAGGTAAGGCAATCTGTTATTTGTTTCAACCTCAACTGTAAACTGTATTTTTCCATGGAAGCTATTAAGGACTTTAAGTATTTGGTCGATTTCTCCCATTTTCACGATAGAAAATATGTCGTCCACGTACTTCGTCAGTATTTTTGGTTGATTTATAAGTTGAGGAAGGCATGTATTTAAAAGTTCCTCCAGAATAATGTCCGCTATTATTGGAGAAGCCGGATTTCCCATCAGCATACCATCTCTTTGTTGGTAGTTTTTGTTTCCATATACTAAATAATTGTTATCAATAATAATAATAATAAAATTTTGATCTGAAGCCCACTTAATAATTCAAAAAGTTGATATACCAAAGGTCACATCATATACATAAGTTATTATCTTTCTTTACATTATCATTATTTATTAAAATCTACGGTAATCAATCCACAGATTTCGCTAAGATAACTATTCAATTTTTATAACTAAGGCTAAATTTAAAACAAGTAGGTAACAAACTTAAAACTAGTGTTTTGAATTGAAATCTAAGCAAAAAAAACATCCAGGCTTTCATAATAAATATTATTATTATTATTATTATTATATGTTTGTTACAATGTAAATAAATTACAGAATAATACAATTGTTAATAAGCACTAGCTACCAGGGCTATAGGGTTGAAGCTAAAGTTTTTTTAATACATAAGATGATAATAAATATACAATATAGAAAGTTTAAAATTATTTTTATTTATTTATTTATTTATTTATTAAGATATTAATATACAATTAAAATTGTTAGTAATATTATTGATAAGAGCAAACAGCAGCGAAGGCTTTCGGCTCTAGGTTTACAATACTATATTGTTTAAATGAAAATTTTTAGACTTAAATATTTTTTTTATTTTAACGATATTGCTTAAATCCGGTTCTTTGAGAAGTTCAATGGGATTAGAGTTGTAGTTGTTGACTTGTAGTTGTGAATGCCCAGACAGAAAACATGGACTGAGTAAGTGGGTTACGGTAATTGAGTTTAGGCAATTAGGGCAAATAGGTGGATTTTCCTTCTTTAGCAGGTGTTGGTGGGTGAATGCTGTGTGACCAAGGCGGAGTCAAATGAATGTTTTGAGGTCGGATCTAGTTACATTTGTTGGAAACTTTGGCTGAATTTTCTTCGGGTTTATAGAGCTATAGTGGTGTTTGTAATGCTCCCAGTCAAGTAAAGTTTGCTTATGAAAAGCTTGATTGATTCGTCCCTTTAGGTCGCGCCGAGAGAAGGTGTTGAAAGTGTAGGTGGGAGCCTTAAGTGTTGCGTTTGCAGCTTGATCTGCAAGTTCATTACCCTTTATTCCTACATGACCTGGGGTCCAGATGAGTTTGATTTTAGTCTTTGCTTTTGAAAGAATATTTTTGCTATGATGTCTGTGTCGTTGCTCGGATTGACGATGGCCTGTAAAACTGACAAGCTATCGGAGCAGATTGCCCATTTCCCTTTTTTTAATAGACTCAACTTAGTGGCTTCAAAGATAGCTAATGCTTCGCTTGTGTAGACGGACGCAAAGTCTGGAAGAATGCCTTGGGATATAATTGCCCCGTTTTGGGATATGACCGCAAAGGCAGTGTTTAAATCTGTTTTCGAACCATCTGTGTACATAAAGTTCCAACCTTTGTTTTTCAAACCATTTAAGATTTCCGAGAATCGAGCTTTGTAGATGGTGTTACAGGTGTTTTTCTTTCGTAATTCCTGTAAATCGAGAATGACTGATTCCTTGGATAATGACCATGGTGGTTGTGTTGGTGTAAATTTGGTAGTTCTGGTTATGGGTAATTGAAGTTTATTTTGAATTTCAAGGACAAGGTGTATTGTAGAAGGGATTCTTCTTTTGCGTCTGTGCGATATTGCCTTTAAAATATCTCTGTCTATAACTGAACCTGTTTGAAAGATGAACTTTACGTTGAGTTTAGAAATGATTTCTGTGTACCGTTCTTCTATCGTTGGGAGCCCAGCTTCAGCAAGTATGTTTTTAATCGGTGTAGTTGGAAAAGCACCAAGGCTTTTCCTAGCTGCTTGGTGGTAGGTAGGAGCAATTATGTTCTTCGTTGATTTTGGACATGAACCGTAGATGGACAAAGCATAATCAATTTTACTTAAGACTAACATTTTAGTAATATTACAAAGTGAGTTTACATGTACATTACTTTTACTTGATGAAAGATATTTTATAATGTTTAGCCTTGCTGCCAATGCTTTCTTAAGATAAGTACAATGGGGTTTCCAGTTATATTTATTGTTTATGATAAGACCTAGGACGTTCAAATTAGTAACTGTTTCTATTTTTGTATTATTAATAATTAATTCTAGGTTAGTGCAGTTATGTTTTCTGCATATATGAATTAATTTGCATTTATCTAAAGAAAGATTAGAACCAGAGGTGTTGGACCATTGGTTAATTTCGTTAAGTAGACTTGAAAATAGCAATTTTGTTCTGTCTAGGTCACTGTATTTACAAAGTATATATACATCATCTGCATATATACAGTGATCTAGATCCTTGTGTTTTAAAACGAGATTACTTATTTCGTTGAAAGCAATTGAAAAACAAATTACCGATAAAGGTGATCCTTGCGGAATACCATTATCGAGTCGCTTAGTTTTAGAGAACATGTTTCGTACTTTGATGCAACATTTTCTGTTTGTAAGAAAAGATTTAATATATTGGAAGATTTTGGGTCCAAGACCCCAAACTCTCAACTTTTTGAGAATAAGGTGAATGCCTACAGGATCGAATGCCTTTTCAAAATCTAGAGCCAGCATTGTGATGTGGTTGCGAGCTGTCAGCGCGTTTGTTATTGCGAAATCAATATGAAGAAGTGCATCTATGCACCCTCTCTTTGGTTTGAATGCGACTTGGTTAGAACTTAGAAGTTTTTTAAATTCAGTGTACCATAAAATTCTATTCGCAACAATTTTTTCCAAAACCTTTGATAAACAAGGAATTAAAGAAATTGGACGGTAACTGTCTACGCAAGCGATATCTTTTTTTGGCTTATGTATGGGGATAATGGTAGATGTTTTCCAACTTTGGGATAAGATGCCTTTATTTAAGATATCATTAAACAGCGAAATAAGCCTTTGTTTAGCTGAGTCAGGAAGATTCTTTATCATCGGATAGGATATCCTATCGCGCCCAGGTGTCTTCCCTTGAAGTCTACTCAAGCAACTGTCAAATTCAATTGTAGTGATATCAGTCTCAATGCGTAGAGCCGCTGCGTTCGTTGCAGGTAGTGGAGTTAAATTTAGACTAGCGATTTTTTCCGTGTTAAAGGCCTGGGGGAAGTTTGAGTCATTGGAATTGGTTGACCAAGTATTCGCAAAAAAATTGCAGACATCATAAGGGTTGCTGATCGGGCCTGTTGGTGTGTTGATGGATAATATAGTATTAAGAGTGGAGTTACCCGTCAGAGTTTTAATCCTATGCCAAACAGTGCTTGTTGATGTATTGGGGTTAATTGTGCCTGTGAAGTCATTAAAGCTTTTGACTTTGCTACTTTTTAGATTTCTTCTAAAATGGGCATTAGCTTTTTTGTAGGCTAAGAGGTTAACTTGGATAGGGTTTTTCATGAAAGTCCTCCAAGTTTTAAACTTTACAGTTCGAAGCCTCGAGAGTTCAAGGTTCCACCATGGCACGATTCTATTGAAAGTTATTGGAGATGTTTGAGGGATAGAATCATTTGCGGCCATACGAATACTCTTAAGGAGTAGTGCGGCCTCTTTGTTTATATTACTGCTTATAGGGACTTTAGCAATCTTCAAATCCAGTTTATTTTTAAAAAAGTCCCAATTGGCCATTTCTGTTTTATATCTTGGGATATGCTTGGCAGTTTCTAGTTTGGGGGAAACACGAAGTGATATGCTTATCGGGAAGTGATCGCTGTTGTGCAAGTCATCGGATATGTGCCAAGATATCTTTGGATAGAGAATAGAAGAGCAACATGATACATCAATGTGGGTGAGTGTACCATGAGTGGAAAGGTGGGTTGGAGAACCATCATTTAGTATTGTTAGGTCTGATTTCGTTATGAAATCCTCAATGATTGAACCTCTTTTGTTAGTAATTGGGGAGCCCCATAACTGACTCCAAGAGTTTATATCACCAGTTAATATGTATGGAGGATTCACTTGTCGAATTATGTTCTCTAAATCAGATTGTGTAAACGTTTGTCCAGGTAGAATGTAGAGAGAAATAACCGTTATTTTAATACCCATGTCAAGTTGTACAGCAGTAGATAAAATGTTTGAATTCATTTGTATATGCACGTGCGGGATATTGTTTTTTATAAGTAAACCAACTCCTTGTACAGAAGTAAGATTATAAGAATGGTTGACAAAATAACCAAGATAAGACTTTGGTTTTATTGGATCTATTTTATACGATAGGTGTGTTTCTTGTAGCGAGACAATATCGTATTTACGTTCTTTTAGTATTAAGTTGAGTTCATCATAATTATTTATGAAACCATTAAGGTTCCATTGTAAAATATTGAGTGAGTTGAAAGTTTTATGTTGTCTGTTGTTCTGGTGTTTAGTTGAGTGTCGATGATCACACTTGCGGAGGAGGTCGCAATTTCTACCACACGTTGTGGGTAGATTTGCGCTCCCCACCGCAAGTGGGACCATCGACGTTGTGGTGGTTGCCGAAATTGTTTTTTTATGTGTTTTCATTTTTGTTAAGAGAGTTGGAGTTTGAAGTATTAAGTGGTGTAGTATTTGAATGAGTTATATTATCAGCATTAGAGAGTGAGGTGGGATAGTTTGTTTTTAGCGAGGTGGAATTGTTTTCAAGATCAAGAGAAATTGATTTGGTTTTTTCTACAGGGGCTGATAGTTTTTTTTGGTTAGTTGAAGGAGAAAGCATTTCTTGATCATTTTCATAAAGTTCTGTTATGGATTGTGATGTGGATGGAATAGAAAGTGGTGGAAGCGGTGGCAGTGGAGATGAATTGGTTTTGGATATATTTTGAGAGGACAGGCTTGGTTTGTTTACATTTAGTTCTGTTGTGGATTGTGAGGTGGATGGAATAGAACGTGGTGGAATCAGTGGTAGAGGGGTCGAGTCGGTTTTGGAAGATTGTGTGGTTTTTTGTTCAGATGGAGTTGGTTTGTTCTCGTTGGATTTGTTTTCAAGAGAGATTGTTGGAGCAGACAAGTTTTGAGATTGCTGGTTGTTATAAGCAATTGATTTTTTTATTCGCTCAGCAAGAGACAACGAATTAGAAGAGTGCACTTGATTTTGTGAGTTGTATGTTCGTCTTGCTTTAGCCATACTGCACTTATTTTTGGTTTTTATGATTAATATTTCTTTATTTTGAATGAATTTTGGGCAGTCTTTTGAAGACGAAGAATGCTTGTCCAGACAGTTTGCACACATTAATCTTGTACAGTTTTCAGGGGCGTGTGGGGGAAGACTGCAATCGGCGCAAGCTTTGGGTCTAGTGCATCGTTTTGTTGTATGTCCGAGTAGTTGGCAGTTGCGGCATCGCATTGGCGAAGGAACATATTCCTTTACCTTTTCTTTGAGCCAGCCAATTTCTACCGTTTGGGGAGTTTTATAGAGGTCGAAGGTGAATAGTATGAGACCTGTGGGTTCAAATACTTTTTCATTTATTTTCTTTGTGTATTTATACACATCGATTACTCCCTGGGATTTCATTTCTGAAATAATTTCTGATTCCTCAGTGTCTTTTAAATAAGGCGCAAATACGATACCCTTAGAGGAGTTAAGTTGATTGTGGAGAGTCACTGTCACGGGTATTTTGTTTGCTAAGTTATTTGTCTTTAGGAATCTATCGGCAATTTGTTGGTTTCTTGCTAATAAGAGAACGCTACCGTCTTTTAATAGGGATATATTATCATACTCGGTACTAATTGCATCGATTGATTTTTTTAGAACGAAAATACTTACAGACGTTAGTTTCTTTTCATTATCTTTCGCTGATATCACTATGAATTTGGGATTTTTCACATTGCGCACTGTAGGTAATTCAGGGAATTCAAGCGGTGAGCTTGCACGTTTGTTTTTCTTTGCCTTGGGTCGATCAGGTGACAAATCCGAGAGAATGTCAAACTGATTCCCTGGCTTATGCTTAGGCCCCGATGGGCCCATTCCGTTTAAAGGCAATGAAAGGGTTAAGATTTTATTAAACACGAGGTTGTTAAAGAAGTTTAAGAGAGTGTTGGCAAAGGGAGGACAGTGAACTGTCAAAAGAGAAAGTAAAAGTATCGGTCGAGCTAGAACACAGCGGGTAACAACGAGATGTTGACGCTACAAGAGCCAGACGAAGACTGAAAGTTTAAAATATTTAAATACATTTGTCGATATTTAAGGTCTTTAAGATATTCATTATTAGAGATATGTTGTCTGCGTATGGCAGTTTTAGTATGTCTAGAAGAGATTTATTTATGCTACGGGATGATAAAATACTTTGTATGGCTTGGCAGTTCAGAAGTAGGTGTGGAATCGTGATCATTCTGTCGTTACACAGGTGGCATCTAGGTGGATCACCGACGTGATAAGGGGTTCCTGTGTAGTAAGTTTAGCGGCTTCATCGGCTATTTCGTTGCCTTTAATCCCGGCGTGGTCGGGTATCCGTGTGTCCTTGTTCGATATGAGTTTGTCTCTTATATCTCGTATAACTGGGCTGTTATTGTTAATGTTTCTTACGCCATTGATGGTAGAAAGGCTGTCGGTGCAAATAATGGTTTTTTGTTTAGTATCCAAATTGGTTGCGTGAAGGATAGCTGTTGCTTCCGCAGAATATACAGACGAATATTCTGGAAGTAGCCCTTTGTATAAATTTTTATTTGTAGCATCGACTACTGCAAACGCAGTTCCATATAGATTTTTAGACCCATCCGTGTATACTAAACTCCAATTGTTCTGTTGGTAAAAGGTGGCTATTTCTGAGAAATGTGCTTTGTAGACTTCATGGCTAGTAGAACATTTCGGGAGAGAATTAAGGTTGGTGATAATAGAATGTTGTGAGAGGAGCCATGGTGGATAACTCGTTCTTTTTCCGGTCGTAAAGGCGAGTTGGATACCGATTTGCTCCGCTGCTGTTAGTATGTTATTGATGGTCGATGGACACTTTGGACATTTTGTTCAAGAAGAACAAAGTTTGGCAATTGCGGTGGCTGGTGTTATGCTTGAGCCGGATATTTTGTGGTAGAGTAGTCCTGTTAGGTAGTCAAATCTATCCTCGATAGAGGGAAGGCCAGATTCAGTTAGCATATTGATAATCGGGGATGTACGAAAAGCTCTTAGGGCAAGTCTCAATGGGAAATTGCTTCGATAAATTAAAAAGCAAAATATTTTGCTTACACCAAAACTCAAACAGCTAGATATCTTTGTGAAAATCAAGACAATCATTTAATTGTTAATTACTTTAAATAATTTACATAATCGTAAACCCAAACATTAGGCACTCAGATACAGATAAAACTGATGGAAATCGTTTATAAATAAATCGAACAAAGGAGGGCCAAGATGATTGCTTTCAGGAACGCCCGAATGAACAATTATAGGATAAGTTTCTAAGTCACCTATTTTAACAATCTGCCTCCTACTTCTAAGACAAGACACAAGCCATTTAAGTAAAGTTCCATCAAAACCATATGAAAAAAACGTTAGGTTTGTGGAAGTTGATCGGCCACAAAAAAATCCTTGTTGAAAGTTTGAAACGTGATTTTTTATAATATTATACATTTTAGTTCGTACAATTTTATTCAGAATCTTCGGAATAGAAGCTAGCTTGCTTATTGGACGATAGTTTTCTATGTCATTTTTTCTACCAGACTTGAAAATAGGATTGACAAAAGAAATTTTCAAATCCTCCAAAAAATAACCACAACTTAAAGATTGGTTAAATATAAACTGAAGTGGCGTACTCAAAGCTTCAGAGCAATGTTTTAAAACAATGGGAAAAATTCCATGGCAATCCGGATAATTCGATGGAACTAATTCACGAAGAGCTGTATAACTTCATCTTTTTCCACATAAACAAAACAACAATCGGTTATTGGCGATAAAACAACACCATCATATTATAAATTTAATATTTTTTCGGAACTTACCGCGAATATTTTTAGAAATATTTATTTCTTTTTTCCCGACGTTTCGAAAAAGTTTAATTTTTCGTGTTCACAGGATTAGACTGACGTTTGATTGTTGTTAATTTGCTCTCCTTCTCAGATTGTACCGGTGGGATGTTGTTGGTGCATTTTCATTTTTAGTGATGGTTGGTAATTTTGCTGTTGTGATGATTGTTGTTGCATTCGCATTGCATCAACATATTCCGGCGTATATGCAGAGCTAACCCCAGCAGCTGGTCCTTTTGCTTTTTGTTTTTGTTTTTGTTTTAGTTGGCTTATGATGGGATCCCATGTCGTTGAAAGTTTGAATCTTGAATCCCTGTTGAAATTTTAATGCATTTTAATTTCGATTGCTTCTCTTGTATAAAATGATCTTCGTTATAAGCCAAATGTTCACAGATCGCAGATTTGGTGACTGAATTGTTCTGGATGGCTTAAACGTGCTCATTTACTCGAGTTTTTAGGCCTCTTTTTTATTCGCCAATATAGTTTGATCGGCAGCTGCATGGGACAGAGTAAACTCCTGAATTTTGAAAAGGAATTATGTCTTTCGTTGTTCTTAAAAGTTGACGAATTTCGTTTGGTGGTTTAAAAATAGTTTTTTTTAGTCCGAAATACCTTTCCTATATGGCACTGTCCTATTGCGCACTGTAGGTAATTCAGGGAATTCAAGCGGTGAGCTTGCACGTTTGTTTTTCTTTGCCTTGGGTCGATCAGGTGACAAATCCGAGAGAATGTCAAACTGATTCCCTGGCTTATGCTTAGGCCCCGATGGGCCCATTCCGTTTAAAGGCAATGAAAGGGTTAAGATTTTATTAAACACGAGGTTGTTAAAGAAGTTTAAGAGAGTGTTGGCAAAGGGAGGACAGTGAACTGTCAAAAGAGAAAGTAAAAGTATCGGTCGAGCTAGAACACAGCGGGTAACAACGAGATGTTGACGCTACAAGAGCCAGACGAAGACTGAAAGTTTAAAATATTTAAATACATTTGTCGATATTTAAGGTCTTTAAGATATTCATTATTAGAGATATGTTGTCTGCGTATGGCAGTTTTAGTATGTCTAGAAGAGATTTATTTATGCTACGGGATGATAAAATACTTTGTATGGCTTGGCAGTTCAGAAGTAGGTGTGGAATCGTGATCATTCTGTCGTTACACAGGTGGCATCTAGGTGGATCACCGACGTGATAAGGGGTTCCTGTGTAGTAAGTTTAGCGGCTTCATCGGCTATTTCGTTGCCTTTAATCCCGGCGTGGTCGGGTATCCGTGTGTCCTTGTTCGATATGAGTTTGTCTCTTATATCTCGTATAACTGGGCTGTTATTGTTAATGTTTCTTACGCCATTGATGGTAGAAAGGCTGTCGGTGCAAATAATGGTTTTTTGTTTAGTATCCAAATTGGTTGCGTGAAGGATAGCTGTTGCTTCCGCAGAATATACAGACGAATATTCTGGAAGTAGCCCTTTGTATAAATTTTTATTTGTAGCATCGACTACTGCAAACGCAGTTCCATATAGATTTTTAGACCCATCCGTGTATACTAAACTCCAATTGTTCTGTTGGTAAAAGGTGGCTATTTCTGAGAAATGTGCTTTGTAGACTTCATGGCTAGTAGAACATTTCGGGAGAGAATTAAGGTTGGTGATAATAGAATGTTGTGAGAGGAGCCATGGTGGATAACTCGTTCTTTTTCCGGTCGTAAAGGCGAGTTGGATACCGATTTGCTCCGCTGCTGTTAGTATGTTATTGATGGTCGATGGACACTTTGGACATTTTGTTCAAGAAGAACAAAGTTTGGCAATTGCGGTGGCTGGTGTTATGCTTGAGCCGGATATTTTGTGGTAGAGTAGTCCTGTTAGGTAGTCAAATCTATCCTCGATAGAGGGAAGGCCAGATTCAGTTAGCATATTGATAATCGGGGATGTACGAAAAGCTCTTAGGGCAAGTCTCAATGGGAAATTGCTTCGATAAATTAAAAAGCAAAATATTTTGCTTACACCAAAACTCAAACAGCTAGATATCTTTGTGAAAATCAAGACAATCATTTAATTGTTAATTACTTTAAATAATTTACATAATCGTAAACCCAAACATTAGGCACTCAGATACAGATAAAACTGATGGAAATCGTTTATAAATAAATCGAACAAAGGAGGGCCAAGATGATTGCTTTCAGGAACGCCCGAATGAACAATTATAGGATAAGTTTCTAAGTCACCTATTTTAACAATCTGCCTCCTACTTCTAAGACAAGACACAAGCCATTTAAGTAAAGTTCCATCAAAACCATATGAAAAAAACGTTAGGTTTGTGGAAGTTGATCGGCCACAAAAAAATCCTTGTTGAAAGTTTGAAACGTGATTTTTTATAATATTATACATTTTAGTTTGTACAATTTTATTCAGAATCTTCGGAATAGAAGCTAGCTTGCTTATTGGACGATAGTTTTCTATGTCATTTTTTCTACCAGACTTGAAAATAGGATTGACAAAAGAAATTTTCAAATCCTCCAAAAAATAACCACAACTTAAAGATTGGTTAAATATAAACTGAAGTGGCGTACTCAAAGCTTCAGAGCAATGTTTTAAAACAATGGGAAAAATTCCATGGCAATCCGGATAATTCGATGGAACTAATTCACGAAGAGCTGTATAACTTCATCTTTTTCCACATAAACAAAACAACAATCGGTTATTGGCGATAAAACAACACCATCATATTATAAATTTAATATTTTTTCGGAACTTACCGCGAATATTTTTAGAAATATTTATTTCTTTTTTCCCGACGTTTCGAAAGTTTAATTTTTCGTGTTCACAGGATTAGACTGACGTTTGATTGTTGTTAATTTGCTCTCCTTCTCAGATTGTACCGGTGGGATGTTGTTGGTGCATTTTCATTTTTAGTGATGGTTGGTAATTTTGCTGTTGTGATGATTGTTGTTGCATTCGCATTGCATCAACATATTCCGGCGTATATGCAGAGCTAACCCCAGCAGCTGGTCCTTTTGCTTTTTGTTTTTGTTTTTGTTTTAGTTGGCTTATGATGGGATCCCATGTCGTTGAAAGTTTGAATCTTGAATCCCTGTTGAAATTTTAATGCATTTTAATTTCGATTGCTTCTCTTGTATAAAATGATCTTCGTTATAAGCCAAATGTTCACAGATCGCAGATTTGGTGACTGAATTGTTCTGGATGGCTTAAACGTGCTCATTTACTCGAGTTTTTAGGCCTCTTTTTTATTCGCCAATATAGTTTGATCGGCAGCTGCATGGGACAGAGTAAACTCCTGAATTTTGAAAAGGAATTATGTCTTTCGTTGTTCTTAAAAGTTGACGAATTTCGTTTGGTGGTTTAAAAATAGTTTTTTTTAGTCCGAAATACCTTTCCTATATGGTTAAAAAACTCTTTTTTCTGTTAAAAATGGTGCTTCTTGTGATAGTCCCAGCATAGGGTATTGTTGCACCAGAGACCCACATTCTTGACCTTTTACAGCTATTTCCTGCTTGCCGATATATAAGGAAGCAAAATAACAAAAGTCCAGTTTATTTTTTATAAATGACTACAGCTTGATGACTTTTTCCAGATAAATAGGAAAGCATTAAATTGGCAGCTGAAAGAGAAAACTGCAACAGATTTTTCATTTTTGTGTATAGTACAGTATTAATAAACGTATTAGAGTCTTTAGATAAATCCAATAAACCTAGAAATGATACAATGAAGCATATATAACAGTGTTTTACTTATGCCAAATCTAGTTAGCTTCAGATAAAGACCATCTAACTACACGGTGTCGAAAGCCTGCTCTAAATCAACCAGAACGGCACCCGTGCATTGATTTTTCGCTTTGTTCTATTGAACATCAGAAACTTACTTAGACGCAGCATGAATAGTGTCATGCCCCGCCTTAAAGCCAAACTGATTGTCTGGAATAATATTTTTGTCCTCAGCCCACTTGAACACAGCTCTATTGCTGATACTTGGAAGAAGACTTATCGACCGAAGATTTGCCGGATTGGAGCTGTCCTTTCCCTTTTTGGGGAGAGGATGTTACCCCAATATAAATTAATAGACAATCTATAATTTTGTTCAATCAGAACATTTATGTTTTTGATCGACTACTTCAATGTCCTAATCTGCAGATCACGTGTGTCCGTAAAACGTCTGTAAAGAAGTTTCAATCTAGTCAGCAGTCCACTTTTTTGTCGGTGAAGTGCGTCGATTGTCGCGTTCTTGTATAAGCCAGTTGCGTCAGTTATAACTAGTCGTGAGTCAAGCAGTAAAAGATCAAGAAAACTACCGCTTCTCGGAAATGACGGTCTATATGTAGCCAGAAGGTCGATCCTACACTCACACTGTATCGTCCTATCCAATTAAAATGATGGTTCCCTCTAGAATTTTGTTCTTGATTTCCCCAATCTACATGTTTGGCATTCAAGTCCCCTGCCATGAAGTAATAATTCTCATCTAAGTTCAGTCTTAAACATTCAAAAAGTTTTTCGAGCTCTGCGATAAAATTAGCTGGCTGATGTGCGTCAGGTGCTTACATTGCGTACATTCTTTTCCCTTGCTGGAGAGGAATGCAAACGATGCAGGCTTCTAGCAGCCCAAATCTTCGCACTTCACTATTATACAGGGTGATTGGTATAAGATGCACCAAAAAGCTTGAGCGTGTAGGTGGGGTTAAGACAAGAAAAAAATCGTATGGGAGGGGGGTCTATTTCCCCCCGTTTAGGCGGGAGGTGCATTCTTAAAATTGATTTAAATCAGAAAAAAGATTATTTTATTTAAAAACAACGGTGAATGATACAAAGACTTGTTATATCTTTTTCTCTTATTAATTTTTAGTCAAAAACAGAAAACCGGATGCCAAAATGTATCTAAGTTTTTGAGAAATTAAGAAAAACTAGAAGTATTTTTTTCCAAGAAAAACACTTTTTTTTTTGGTTTTCCCAAATTTGACCTGCTCAGGCCAATTATTAATTAGGGGATTATCCCTTTTTTTATTTTTTATTACATACCATTACATACCATACTGCCCAGAGCAGCATCTACATGTCGATTGAAATATAGATACTGATCTAACCAGATGCCAAGGTACTTTACCACATCCTTACTCGCCAGTTGATGTCTACTTGGTCCAACGATCACTAGATTTCTCCAGTTCTTTTTTGTATCCCTGGAAGCCCTAGACAAAGGGGTTCTAATCATTCTAAACAGGATAGTTTATGATTTCTGGAAGTTAATTTTTAACTTCCAGTCACCACAATATCGCTGAATCTTTTTGAAGTCACGCTGCAGAAGAATTCTAATGACTTCAACTTTTGGACCCGTTCTGTACGCTACAAGATCATCGGCATACGCAATTGAATGAGTAAAACTACCTATCAGATCGCTGGTGTAAATACTAAAAAAGGTATCTCGTAGATGCTTTTTAATTTTCCTTAGCGAAATTACATTTTACTTATATTCTGGAACATGGGCCCATAACCTGTTGCAGATTAAGCACAAAAATAACTAGGTACTTCCAAATAATATATAATACACAATTTAGTTATACATATATTTATGCTTTATTAAGAGTAAAGAAAACAATCAGAGAGAAAAATTTAATACTGTGTCGTGTCGGTTAAAATCAAATCGAAGTACAAAAGTAATAGAACAAAAGATTGATAGAGAAAGATAGATACTTATCTGAAATTGTATTAGATTCATTCAGTTATCAGTGATTGGATGTTATACCACTCGCATAACTCCACCATTCTTTTGATGAAATCCATGACGTTAGCAGAGGAATCGAACTTTTATCTCCATATTCCTCACGGCTTCTCCGTTGATATTAATCCTAGGCAGCGTTTGGTTCTCTGCCCCATTTTCTTTGATAGGATTCTTATCGGTTGTTCTGATGTCAGGGTTGGTTGCGGATAATTGATTTGCCTGTGTCGGGTTCGGTATCGTTGGAAATGCGTTTCGAAGGCTTGGCGGATAATAAAAATAGCGTTATTCTGGTAGCCTCGTCATCTTGTAGTATTTGGCCGTAGCCGTATATCCTGGAGCATAGTAGAGTGGTAGCATGGATGGTGGTATATGATGAGAAGTCGACATTGGCAGTGTTTTATGTCCATGGTTGTCTATTATACTGGCGCACCCGTCCTTATATTTTTGTTCGTTAACAAATGTTAGTTAGTTAGTTAATTTTTTTTTATTTCATCTCTTGAACATTGATTACAATTTTTATTACAAACACAATTGTCGTGGCACTGCCGTCTGCCAGATTGACAATTTTGTTTACTTTAAGCTTTTAATATTAGTTAGAATTACATAAAAACAATAAATAAACAAAAATAGTCAGTATAGTTACTCTTTCTTTTATAAATAGAAGTAGAATTTTAAAAATTTTCGTTTAATATTGAATCTCTGTAAGCCAAAGCAATTTTAGAATATGGATAGAGTTTAGATACATTGAGTTCGTTTAAAAGATCTATATATTCACTGTCCGTGAGAAAACATTTTCCCAGTACACTTTTCCTTGTTTCACGCAGAATGAGGCATTTCCTCATGAAAAACACGACATCCTCCCTTTCTTCCAGATTGCAGAGCTTGCAAAGGCATGGTAAATCATCTCTATGTGGAATATAATTTAAATTTATGAGTTCACCTCGGAGTTTTACTATAGTTGAAATTAAATGAACACTATTTTTATCACGAAAGTAATTTTTTTCCAGAAGGTTGTAATTTAAACGGCTGCAAGTTGTTAGGTATATTGAATCTGAGATTCAGTCTCACTCGATTGAGACTTTGCTATGTAGTACCTATCCAATTTTGAAATAAGATTGTATAGACCCATTCTCCAGTTATCCAGCCAAACATACATCAGCTTCCCCGTCAATGAACCTCAACAACGAAGTTCAGCGTATCTTTGGGTCTAATCTTCTGTCAGTTATGGAGAAAGCTCGAAGTGCCGTTCCAAAACACTACAGTCAACTGAGCGAAAAGGAAAAGTCAATGGCATTGGCCACCTTCATTTTTGAATTATGTATGTGAAGAAGCTCCGCACTCTGACGTATAATGTAAATTCATTATACAGCCTGGAGAAGAGGACGTCATTCAACTTGTTCATGAAGAACAACATACCGGACATCGCCCTTATCAGTGAGACGAACGTGACAAAGCGTAATAATATCAACATCGCGGGATATAAAACCTACCGACAAGATAAAACCGAAGAACGAAGAAGAGGAACGGCAATTTACGTCAAAGGAAAATTCTCTCCCAACACAAGCGAGGTCATTATAAAAGGACTGAAAACCAGCGAAGCCACAGCCATCAAGATGACCCTAGGTAGAGATGAAACCCTTACAGTCATCAGCGTCTACTTTCAATGCGCATCCACTGCAAGGAACATCAAAAGTGACCTGAATATCCTTAACGGGATTCTAAAGCGAGGCACCTACGGAATCATTGGCGGTGATTTCAATGCAAGACATCACCTATGGTTGGACACGGTAACAAATTACGAAGGCAGAGCTATTATTGACTGGATGGAACAAAACAGTGAAGAACATTCACTGGTGGTTATATCACAACCTAAACCAACCTTTCCCAGAACACCATCGACGCTGGACTTCTTCCTGGCCTCATCCAACCTGGTACATATTCTTCCAGAGTTAAGAAATTACAGCTGCTCAATAGTACATAGTGACTCGGACCATGAAGCCGTCCAACTGTCAATTAACCTTGACCAACCTATAGCTCTAGCAATAGAAGTACCTGAGAACTATATAAATTACAGACGGCTAAATATTGAAAGACTTCAGAGGGACATTGAAGAAAATATAACTCTCCCACCTTCAAACAGGAATTTGCTGGATAGTCAAATCGACGCAGCTATAGATAACTTGGAAAATGCTGTATCTGGTGCACTGGACAATCAAAAGCGGCCTAGAACATCAAGGGATAGGTACCAACACCTTCCTCAGTACGTGCAGAATCTCTATGCTCACAGACAGCGACTGAGGAAACGGCTACAAAGGATTCATCAAAGTGAACTCAACACAAGAAGCAGCAACTACCGAACAGTTTTGTGTGAAATTCAGCAGGTAAACATCATGTTCCGGAACTGCATTAAACACCAAAATAACATCCAGTACCAGAAGAGACTGCAAGCAATCAAGCCAGGGCCTGATGCCTTCAAAAACATCAACAGGATTATTGGGAAACAGCCACATATTCCGGAAACAATCATCTGCAATGATAACAGTGAAGCAACCTCAACCCAGGACAAAACGGAAGCGTTTGCTAATTACTTCGAAGAAAACTTCAATCCAAACCCACCCGACGACCCGGTGTTTCTACGTGAAGTTGAGTCATCCATTCACCGGACTCTACTGCCGAATCCAGAAGTTATCCATTTCAGTGAAACCAATTCAGCAAGTAATCCGATCGAGAGTCCACACCTGTGCTGTCTGGAGGAGGTTGCTGAGATCATCGGTAATTCTAAACCAAAGAAATCAGCTGGACCAGATGGAGTCTCCAACTTTGTGCTGAAAAGGCTACCAAATGCAGCAATGATCCTCCTCACAATCATTCTCAACAACTGTGTCAACAACTGTTACTTCCCCCAGAGGTGGAAAACAGCTAAGATCGTGGCAATTCCGAAGAAAGGTGCATCCAACCAAGTGTCCAACTACAGGCCGATATCGCTTCTCAATAGCATCAGCAAAATTTTGGAAGAAGTTATTCTCCGGAGACTTAAAAGATTTTGCAGTGAACACTCAATCGTCCCCGATATGCAGTTTGGATTTCGAGAAAAACACTCAACGCTGCATCCGCTGTTAAAGTTTCAACACGATATAACCACAGCCCTCAACAAGAATCAAGTCACCGTCGGGTGCTTTCTGGATGTCGAGAAAGCATTTGACAGCGTTTGGATAGAAGCGCTTATTCATAAACTCTATCTATTGAACTTACCTCCGCCACTAATAAAAATTCTTTTTTCTTTTCTTTCTTTCAGAAAATTCTTCGTCCAAATAGGCAAGCGAAAATCGGACTTGAAGAACATCAGAGCCGGAGTCGCCCAAGGATCAAAACTAGGCCCCTTCCTCTATAGCTTGATGAGATCAGATCAACCCGCTCCAACTGAATGCGATAATATTCTCTATGCTGATGATTCGCTAACTTACGCTGCCTCAAATTCACCGCTTATAGCAGTCCGGAAAGTAGAGGCTCACATCCATAGACTCTGCCAATTTTACAAGAAGTGGGGGATTCGGATCAATGCTACAAAATCGGAACTTATATGCTTCAGAAGACCTTCAATGAGAAGAGCCAGCTGCACAGTAGCCAATATAAGAAAACTGGTTCTGAAACTTCCTGACGGATCAACCATACCAGTCAAACCGAGTGTAAAATACTTGGGGATCCATTTCAATGAGCTGCTCAGGTTCAACCCGCACTCAAGGAATGTCCTCAAGAAAGCCAGCTGGGCCTTCCATCGTCTGCACCCATTAATGAAAAAAAGAACCGGACTAAGCCAAGAGACGAAGATGCTTCTATACAAGCAACTTCTGCGACCCATCATCAGCTACTCGTTTCCAGCCTGGTTTACAATTTCGAAGACAGCCATGAGTGAACTCCAAGTATTTGAAAGGAAGATTTTAAGAATATGCACTGGACTTTTCTTTGACCGGCAGAGACAGAGGCACTACAGGAACGAACTCCTGTATAAAGAAGCAAAAATAATTCCGCTGGACAAATATCTAGTGATGTCGACAAAGAAGCTAGTTGGTAACATAATCAACCACCCGAATCAGCTAATGAGAAAGATTGCCATCGAACATCGACATCCTGAGCCAAGGTATCTCAGCGTTATGGAAACCATGGACGAGAACTTTTTTACGGACAACGACAACGAGAACGCAATCTCGTTCTACGCTGACACAAGGTCGGTGCACTACCGCGGCTGAGCGCCGTACCCCCCCCCCCCCCAACACCTAAATCAAAATGACAACCGGGAAGGAACACCCTGAGGACGATTAAGTCAACCGACTTCTTAAATCAAATTTATTTATCACTAGTATATGTATTATGTATTTTGTTAAACTTAAGTCAGTGTTTAAGGTTAGGCCCCTTATGTGCCAACAATAATGTAAAAAAAAAAACATCATAGTATCGTAAGTAGATGTAAGCCAAATTGTATATATAATGTTCAATAAAAATTAAATTGAAAATTGAAATTCTCCAGTTATCTAAATTTAAATCCAGCTCTGTGTTGCACAATTGTGCAAGTTCCAACCATTCTGCGTACCAACTGGATTTATATTAATTGATAAAAAAGGGGAGGGACCAGTCTCAACAATCAACAAATAATTTTTTTTTTTATTTTTTTTTTCTAACTTCAATTTTTTATTTTCAAATTATTTTATTTATTTTATTTTATTTATTTTATTTTTATACTTACTGGCCCCATACGGGCGCTCTAAATTATACTATAACTATATTTAAAAAATGCCTTTCGGCGTAAAGACTACTCTTAATTTAAAATTCAATATTACTTAAACCTAAACAAGAAAATTCTTTAAAAACTTGTTTTTCATGACATTATTAATCAACAAATTGTTTGGCGTGTTCGATGGCAAGTGAAAAATACGCTTTAAATAGTATCTTAGTAATTTTTCTACTACATCATACTGTTTGTATCCCCACACTTGCGCACCATAAAATAAGACAGATTCAGCAACAGCTTCGAAAACTTTGAATTGGGTGCTATGGTGCACATACATATTGCCGAAACATTCTTTCTAAGTTGAACTGATTGCTGTTTTTGCTTTAGAGAGTTTCTCTTGTAGATGTTTGTCCATATTCAGGTTTCTTGTTAATAGGACACCAAGATACTTATAGCTGTCAACTAGTTCAATCTGTTCACCATTGAACTTCCATTTTTCATTTCTGCAGGGACGTCCACCAGCATTTTTGAAAATCATGCCTTTCGATTTGTCACGATTAACCTTGAGATTCCACAAACAGCAGTAATCACGTAATCTATTCATCATTAGTTGAATGGATTCGGGTGTATAAGCAAATAAAACTACATCATCCGCGAATATAAGAGCTTTAATCCAAGTTCCTGCATAATCTGTGAAACATATATCGTGCACGGAGGATAGCTACCGTTCCGCCTAGGTGGGCTGTGCTGTCTGTTAGCTCCTTTTTGCTGCGGATCAATATGCTATCAAAAATGTCGTGATATTATAAAGGTTTAAACTCCTGGTAATTTAAAAGAATTCCTCCATTAATCAGTTTATGGTTTCCCTTTTTTTTAGGATAATTTCTGGGCTAGTTTTTAAATTTCTGGTCGGTATTAAATCCTTCTGGTGAGTGAGTACGTCGAATTTCAGACGTACTATTCCTGTCGGGAATCCTAATTTAAAATTTAATTCGCGCGAATTTTAACGAATTAAGCTTCTTAACATCCACAAAAAAAAAACAGACAAAAATCCAAACAAAAGAAGGATTTTTTTAATGCTGTACGCTTCTTATCTTCTCATCACACTTCATTGAAAATTGATACAATCTATTGACACAATCTTAGATTATTTTCATAACATCCAAATATAACACAAGCAAATTAATGTAAAAAAAGTATTTTTTTTGGTCGGCAATTCACGACACAAAATAACTGCGCAAATTTGCATTATACGCAAGCCAGTTTGTGCCAAACACGACACAAGTAAACTGATTTCTCATAATAAATAAAATTTTGAATAAGACTGGAGGAGAATCAGCAAACTCCTCTAATTTCAACCATCCATTAAGTATTCGTTTTGTCCATAAAATATTCGTGCGAAAAAACCTTTAACCTAAAAAGTAGGTTTCGTCATGCCGTCCGTCGGACTGTCTGTGCGGATGTTTGTATGTTTGGTTGTCTCTACACCGACCTTCAGCCTAAGAGACTTGACCGATTTAGTTCAAATTTCGTATATAGCCCTTTTTGGTGATTCCCTAGAGGAGAAATTCGAATGTTTGTTTTAGCCCGTCTATAACGGATACCTGTAATATATCTTTTTAAGTAAAATTTTCTCAAAAACGGCTCTTACGATTATGATAAAACTTGACATTAAACTTGATAAGGAGCGTCTAATGATAGCTGCCATACAACTTGATCTCACGTCTAGGCCATTTTTTGATATTTTTCCAACTTTCTTCAGAATTTAATAAATTTAATTTTTTTAGTCCCATAGCTTGCTCTTGTAGAGCAGGTTCGTGCGACCTAGTCGTGCATTTTATTTAATTTCTCTTCCTAAAATTGTACTGGTGGGTTGATTGCATTTGAGATGTTGATTGTTGTCGTTCTAAATACACTGTTTCTCATGGCAATAATTGTAGTTCTTGTAAATGTATATAATCTATACAGGCATAGCTTACTTCATCAGCTGGAGCATTGATTTGATTTGTATATGTGTTTTGGATCCCACGTACCAGACAAGTTGAAGCTTTGGTCACGAGTGAAATTTGTATGTACTTTTATTTCAATGGCTTCTCGTACCAATCTTGGTACATAGAATTTTTCCATTGCAATAGATTTCGCTTTGTCAAATCTAATGTTATGATCATCGTTGAACACTAAATGCTCACAGACTGCAGACTTGGTTAATTGGTTATTTTGTATGGCTTTTATATGCTCATTCAATCGAGTTTTTATTGCTCGTTTGATTTGTCCTTTCTTATAAGAAGAGCCACTACTGCAGGGAATAGAATAAAATCCTGGATTCTCTAGGGGTAGTTTATCTTTTGGCGACAGCAGAATTTGACGATTTTTTTCTGGAGGTTTAAAAATTAATTTTATCCCATTTTTCGATAAAATCCTATCCCTTCAGAAACTCCTTTTCTGTAAGGTACGAAAGCTCTTTTTTTGTTGCTTTCGACTACGTTTTGTGTTTCCTTTGGCTTTGGTTTCCAAGAACGTTGTTTGGAGCTGTAACCATTATTCAAAAGAACCCTGTCGACGTGTTTTAGTTCTTCATTTAGGTGATCATTTTCACGGATTGCATTTGCTCTCTACGTTGATACACAAATTAAAACGAAACAAAAACATAAATACAGATCAAATCAATTCTCCAGCTGATGCAGTAAGCTATGCCTGTTCCCAAGATTATATTATTTATTATTATTATTATAACTTTATTGAGATATAAATAAATTACATTTTCATTAAAAAACAAAATTAAGCTCTACCTACCAGGGCTTTGAGCTAAGTATGTGATTAAAAAATTAATTTTAATTTTAAGATGATTTCATTTACATGTTTTATATTGGTGTAGGAGATGACTGTCAAAAGTTCTTGAAGTTCTTTTCCAGATGTGGTTATGGAGATCGAATTTATGTATGGGCACTGTGAAAAGTGTGTTACGTTAAATATTGGACTTTCGTTGCAAAATTCGCTGAGAGGAGAAGTTTCTCTGGTGATTAAGTGCTTGTGGGTGGTGTTGTCATGCCCCAGTCTCAGTCTTATATATGTTTTGACCGCTGAACTCGGTAAGTTACAAGGGAATATTGCCTTCGCACCGGTTGGATTGAGCAGAGAGTAGGAATGTTGGTATTCCTGCCATGCATTTTTAAACTTGATGTTCATAAACTTTTTCAAATATTTCGTTATATCCTTTTTGTTGAATTGGTAGAACAAAACGAGGGGTTCATTAATTGCAAGTTTGGCTTCCGAATCAGCATTTTCATTTCCAGCGATGCCTACATGTCCAGGTACCCATGCTATTTTTAAGTTTTATTTTTTTTTGCAATGAGTTTGTCGCGGATGTCACCATAAATGCTTGAAGAGTTGTTAAAGTTGTTGATGGCAATTATTGATGAAAAACTATCAGTGAAAATAATTGTTTTTTTGTTTTTTGCAGTTTGAATAGCTTTGAGTATTGCAAATGCTTTAGCCGTGAAAATTGATGAATAGTCATGAAGTAGACCCTTACTGATAATAGATCTCTCTTCGGTAACAACAGCGAATGATAAAGTTCCATCGTATGTTTTAGAAGCATCAGTAAACAGGAGTTGCCATCCCAGCCTTACATAATTTTCTTTTAACTCTAAGAACATTGCATGATAGATACTGTGGGGGGTAGTATCTGTATTAAATTCTTTGAGGTGAGAGATTAAAGAGTTGCTTGAAAGATTCCATGGGGGAAGTTGTTTTTGGTTTTAACTACAGTGATGGATGTTTAGATTTTTAGCGGACTCCAGTGATTTTTGTAGAGCAGAATGATATTTTTGAATTTTCTTACGTTTTGCCATGTTCTTCATGTCATCGTGAATAGGTGTTGCGAATGGTGATTTAGTTTTTGGTGTGATATGCCAGGTGAGGAATTCGATTCTATTTGTTAAGTCAGGAAGGCCAGCTTCTGTAAGGATGTTTCTTATAGGTGTTGTACCGAAGGCTCCAAGACAGGTTCTTGCAGCTGAATGGTAAAGTTTTGAGATGAGTTGCTTTGATGTTTTTGATCATTTGCCAAAAATTGGAAGCCCGTATTCGATTTTGGAAAGAATTATGTATTTGACAACATTAGCAATATGTTGTAACGCTTTACGAGCCGTGCTTTCCTTATGGGAGAAGAGCTCGAAAAGCGGACAGAAAATAAAAGATTTTTGTTTTTAAACTTTTAAATACTTAAATGGCCCGCTGTCTTAAGCTAGGCTGCGACCAAATAAGTTACGTTTATTTCCGATTTTGTTCTGTGTCGAATTTTAAACATTCCTGTCTTTTTATACTATTTTAATCTACAAATTCTACCCCAATACACACGCACTTTTCCAACCATATATCCACCAACCAATAATTACATAATTTATTCCAATTGGTAATATTTCCTTTATATTGTAACCTAGTTGGAATTATTTAATATAAATATTTCCCAACTGTTCTTCCCAAAAGTGCCGCCGCATCATATTTCACATGTATTCACTCATAGCGCCGCTTACCCCTGCTAAGATGCATTCTCAGCATTTAGTATCAATGCCTGCCTGTGGGAATAGAGCAAAATGTATTTGTTGGGAGGTTGGAATGTAGTGCGATCACTACATCCTTCCCCCCTTCGAAAAAGAAAATTGACCTTGAAGAGGTTAATTTTCTTTAAAAAGTACAGGAAGTTTAGTAAACATATTCTTAGAAGAGGTTACAAAAGTTTTTTTTTTATATTATTATTATTAATATTATTTTTCCTTGAAGAGGCAATAATTTATATATATTTTTTGTTTTTCCTTGAAGAGGTTACAAAAATTATGTATTTTATTTGAACGTTCTTACATTATTTTCCTTGAAGAGGTTACAAAAATTCTGTATATTATTTGAAGGTTTTTTTTTACATATTTCTTAATCTATTTATTATTCATATATATTAATATTTTTTTTTTTTTTTTTTTGATAATAACTCATTAATTCATTAACTCATGTTTGGTGTGAACAACGCGAAAAATATTTTCTAAAACTCAATCTCCTAGTGAAATCAAGTGAAAATTGTATGCCCTTTTTTTCTTTTTTGATATCTTTGTCTGTCTGTAGAGTTGTAACAGTTAGAGGGTGAGGTACAATTTTTCGTTGTGGTGTGGGAGTTATAGTTGTTTGTTTTAATTTGTTTGTCTGTCGAGTTGTAGCATTTGGAGAGTGGGGTACGACCTTTTTTTGTGGTCTAGAAGGTACAACCGTTTGTTTAAGTATGGGTTGAGAAATTATAATATTTGGTAAAGCACGAGGTAAAGGTGGGGGAGGCGGTATGGTTTGAGAAACGATAGTGATTGGTAAAGCACGAGGTAAAGGTGGGGGAGGCGAAATGTTCTTGGGTTTTTCTTTACAGCCCGCGGGTAATTTTCCAGGTAAAGGATTTTGTGTTTCTGTTGTACATAGTTTTATTGATGTTCCCGGCGTATTTGCTGGCTTTCTTTTGGAATATCTTAGTTTTGTAAAGATGATTAATGATAAAATTATTATGATCATTAAGGCTCCTGAGTTGGTGTAAGATACTAGTTCTGGTGTGAATTGTAGGAAAGGTTTAGTTAAATGTAAATCGTCTTCCAGTGTCCTCAAATTTTGGTTAATTTGGGTTCACTTTTTCTTTGAAAGAAATTTGGGACAAGTGAATGTCTGGAAAATTTTCCAACGTAGTGTTATTAAAATAAAGTGTGTTATTTTGGGTTATATTTATCAGTGAGATGTTTTTATGAAGTCGGGTATGATAAGGTTAGCATTATTTTCTTTGGGCAGTTTCCAATGCGAAATTGTGTAGGAACAATTATTTGATAAATGGAGTATTCCGATAACTTCTAAATATTTTTGAGATATTGTTGTGCCACATTGGGAGTAGATAATTTGTTTATCTTGGAACGCAAACAACCAATTATTAGGAGCTTTGAGTTTAATAATATTGTTCAGGAAACTTGTAGATTTAATGAAATTGCAAGATGTGTGTTCGTAAATTTTGCTGTCAGGAATTTTGAAACAAAGATCATGTGAATTTTCGTTAACTGAAAAAGGTTTATTTTGGTTACAAATGAAAAATAGAGATTCATGGTAGATATTTATTCGAGAACAAAGGTTATTAAATTCTGTTGTTGCAAAAGTAAGATGCGCGTTTGTTGGATAGCTGGTTTGGTTGAATTTTACCGGGAATAGGTGAATTTGATAAATTTTGAATGTATTTGAATTACATAAGGGGATTGTAATTTTAATTATGATTTGATCTTAAAATTCAATTGATTTAACATTAGTTATTTCGTTGATATATTGTGGGTCTCGTAATAATGGGTTTACATTATTATAATGGGACATATTTGAATAAATTTGTCTTAAATCTTCTGATCTGAGTAGGAGCGGGTGTAATTTGTGTTGTTGAAGAGAGTTGATAAGGGTGAAAAATCTTGATAGGACCGTTTCAATGGATTGAAGTTGTGTTAAAATTTTAACTACGATTTCGTTGATTTCGATTTGTGCTAGGTTGTCGTTTGCCTAAGTGTGCCTAAGCTTGTGAATTTTGCCTTAACAGTTCTTGTAAAATCGTTTACCTCTTTCTCCAGGGTCTCGTGTTCTGCTTGTATTTTATTGAACTGATTATATCGAAATTGGATTTTGTTATTGTAAGTTACTTCTTAAGGTATTATATGTTTTGGTCTTGAAATGATGTTAGATTACTAAGTTGTTCGTGAATCTTTTCAGCATCTCCGTCATCCATTGTTCCAAAAAGAAATTTACTAAACCTGCCAACTATATTCACTAATCCTCGTTTCGTACGGTGACCACCAAAGGCTTTTAGTTCGTTTATTTGTTCTTTTAAGTCAAAAGTTGTTTTGGAAATTATGTATTCCCATCTTTGCCATTTTTCCTCATATTTGTTTTTTCGGTATTGGCAGATACTTTTGAGTGTATTCTCGCAAAAATGTACGTGTTCCCATACTTTTTCCCATTCTGGAAGTTTTACTCTGGTAACTATATTCCATTCTTGCTGGTGAAAAACAGCTTTTCCTACTGGCTCTAGGATTATACCAGAAGTCTCATTTAATTTCTGTATTGTAAAAGTGGCGTTCGTTGCCTCGCCGTATAGTGTTTGTATCAGCAGTATAATGAGGTAAATCGCCATCTTGAATAATAATGCAGATATTTATATATATATTTTTTTTTGTTTGTGTAAGGAGATATAGTGTAGTGATCGTAAAAGGTGGGGTAAAAACTTGGCATAATCATCTGTTTTCCGCATTGAATCCCGGCGGGAAGATTATGTTGGTATTAGATTGGGAAAAGGACACAGACCTAAACTTTTGTTCATAGGTGTAGTAGTTGTAAGTTGTTGTTATGTATCATTTTTGATTTCTTTCCAATTTTGATAACTGTATTTTCGTCGGATATTATTTTGATGACTTCGTAAGGTCCGTCCCATAAGTTTGACAGTTTGTTTTGTCTCGTTTGGTTTTTCATTAATACTTTGTCACCTACCTTAATTTTTTTCTGTTTGGCGTTTTTGTCATAATACTTTTTGTTTTTCTTTTTCTTCTCGTAAATTGTTTCTCTAGCGATTTTGTAACCATGTTGCAGATGGCTTTTGAGTTCTGTGGCGTAGTTTTCGTAGTTATAATAAGTCTGTGGTTCTCTGTTCAGTGAACTGGGAATTCGTGCAGGATAACCATATAACAGTTCAAATGGGGTGTAATTTGTACTACTATGTGGGGTAGTATTATATACGAACATAGCGTATGGAAGCCATGTGTCCCAAGTGAGTGTGTCCTTGTTTATGTATTGACGCAAGTATTTTGCAAGTGTCCTGTGGGTACGTTCTAAAGCGCCGTTACTTTGGGGGTGGTATGGAGTGGTTTGTAATTTCCTTGTCTTGAGGACTTTGCATACCTCTTTAAACAAATTACTAAGGAAATTTGTTCCCTGATCCGTTAGGATCGAGTCGGGTATTCCGAATCGACATACTAACCGCTCAACTAACATACGTGCTATGGTTGGGGCTTCAGCGTTTGGCACAGCTATTGCTTCGGAAAACTTTGTGAGATCGTCCTGAAATGTGAGAATGTACTTGTTGTTTTCGTAACTGACGGGTAGTGGACCAACTATGTCTAAAGCTATACGCTCAAAAGGAGTTCTGCATGTAGTGGTTACTTTCATGGGTATTTTGTTATTGGTGATAGTTTATTTTTCTGACACGACTCACATTTGTGTATGTGGCTTTTAACGTCTTTGGAGATGGTTGGCCAGTAGTAATATTGCTTAATTCTTTTGGAGGTTCTTGTTACTCCTTGATGTCCGCCAAATGGTAACTCGTTTTTTTCGTGTAATATTTTTACTATATCTTCAGGTTTTTCTATTAATATTCTTGAATCGATATGGAGATGTGTATAAAATTTAGCCTGTTTAAAAGTTTCAAATATTAGTGTTTTTAGTTCGTCTACTTATGGGTAACGCCAAGGCAATGGTTGAAAGTTCAGTCCTATTGCATTCACTTACGATGTCTTTCAAGCTGTTTGTAATTTTTTATCGGTCTGTCGGACAGTTTTATGTTCGATTTAAATGTTACAAAAAAAAATATATTTAGCATTCTCATAAGAGAATGCAACCACTTAAATAAAACGCAAGTTTATTTTATTTTAATAGTTTATTAAGCATCCGATCCCTTACCTCTGGTGGGGGGAAATCTTCAGCTATACGAAGTTCAGTTAATACTAAAATCCTACAATGTTCAAGTCAACCTATTTATACTTATATTATGCTTATGCAGCAATTCTGCATATCTAGAACAATTATTTCATCATTTATCTTTGTATGATGAAATCCTAACGATTTATTGTTATCTTTCTTCATTTGGATGCACACTTGTGCATCTGATTTAATTTCATTGCAAACTGCTTATATGACAAAATGATCAAAGAAGATACTTTGTATCTTCTTTATTGAAAGGGTGTTTTAAATATGATTATAATTGAATGTGAGGGTGTTCTGAGAACGTAACTCCTCCCCCCTTAAGTTTGATGCTCTCCTGAGAATCTAAAATTATGTTTTCAATTTTGACTTTTTTAGTTTCTTTGTATTTAAAATATATTAGCAAAATTGCAATTGTAATTATTATGAGTGTTATACTGCTATATGATATAATATGTTTTACATTATTATTGTATTTCAATTCTTGTAAAGCTTTTAAATTTTGCATGTGACTTATATGTATATCATCTAATGTAAGATTTATATGTTGTGATATATTCAATGTGTTGTACAATGGAATAACAATATTTTGCTTAAACGTATCTTTTTCATTATTGTATATAGTTTTATTTATCTCTATGTTACATTCTTTAAAATATATAAGGTTGTTCTTAAAAATTGTATATTCAATGTTATTACAATAGTTATTTAGACTTGTTTTGAAAAGGTTTTTAGTTAAAATCAGTCCATCTTCTAATTCAATTAATTCTTGTTCTTTATTTAATCTTATTTTACAATTCTCATATATTGTCTGGTACAAATTTTGGATACATATTGGACTTTTTTTTAAGTTTTTTACATATTTTATTTAATTTTTTTCATATATTGTTTCGTTGTAAATTATATAGTTATATTTAGATATTTCGATTTCAAACCCTTTATTATTAGGTATAGGTAAAATCATTATACTTTCATATTTATACGTAAATGTAGGTATTTTTAAAACAAAAACTAATTGGTTGCTTCTAGTAAGTAGGCTGCTTTCTATATGTTCTAATTTGTTGATTGAGATATTAAATCTTCTGTTTTCTTCGTTTGTCAAGATATTTCTGCCTAAAATGCCTAATCGTGAAAAAACTATGTTGTCTTGTAACTTTTCTATTTTATTATTTAATAACATTATATCTGTATTGATCTGTAGTGAAAGTATACTCTTGGCTAAATTTTCTTGTTTAATATCTGTGGAGTTAACGAAATTCCTCAATATATACTGATGTTTGTTTATACGGTCTGCCATTGTTTCTAATTCTGTTTGAAACTGTGTATTAATCCCTATCTGTTTATTCAACTCGGCAATAGCATTTTTATTATTTTCCTCTATGATTTTTAAATGATTTTCAATTTCTACTCTGTCATCATTGTCCATTACACCAAAAAGAAAATGGAGTCCACTACCTCCTATGTTTAAAAGTCCCCTTTTTTGTCTTGAATGTGGAAGTATCATCATCATCAAGTCCTGTAACCCCGCTCGGGGCATAGGGCGCCAACAAAACGTCTCCATCCTTCACGGTCTGCAGCTAGATACCTTAACTGTGGCCACGTCTTTCTCTGGGAATTAGCTTCTGCTACAACTGTTGACTTCCATGTTGTTCTTGGTCTTCCAACCCGACGTGAACCCTGAGGATTCCATTCCAAAGACTGCTTTGCAATATCATTGTTTGGTTTCCTAAGTGTGTGACCAATCCATTGCCATTTACGCTTTCTTATGTCGACGTCCAACCGCTCCTGACTTGTCCTGCGCCACAATTCCTGGTTTGAAATAGTTTGTGGCCAGCGAATCTTTAGAATGTGGCGTAGACAGCGATTCACAAAAGCCTGCGATTTTCTCGAGATGGTGGCCGAGACTTTCCAGGTTTCACAAGCATATAATAGCACGGATTTAACGTTGGATTCGAAGAATCTCAACTTAGTGCGTAGGGATATTTGACTGGATCTCCAAATTTGAGACAGAGAACCAAAGGCAACGCGAGCTTTATTTATTCTGCTTTTAACGTCCAGATCCGTACCACCATTTGCTGATACAGTACTTCCAAGGTAATTAAACTGTTCGACCTCTTCAACAGGCGTGTCATGCAGAATAATACGTTGTTGTTGTTGTTGTGAAGGGGGTCCTGTTAGCATTATTTTTGTCTTTTTGCCATTTATTCTAAGACCGCACGATTCTCCTTTCAATAGCAGAGATTGACACATCACGTTCAGCCCACTGATGTTATTTGCCATGAGACATATATCGTCGGCATAGTCTAAGTGGCTAAGCCTTTCAAACGGTCTCCATTGAATGCCCTGCCTCTCCGTTGTACCAACGCTGGCCGTCAAAACATCATCTATCGCCAGCAGAAAAAGAATTGGCGATAGAACATCCCCTTGTCTCACACCCTGACGCACTTCAAAAGAGTCGGATAGCTGCCCATTATGCAACACAAAACACCTCGCATTGTTGTAGGACTCCCTTATAATGGCGACAATTTTTGGGGGAATTCCTCTACCAAGAAGTGATCTAAATATACATTCGCGGTTAACTCGGTCAAAGGCCTTCTCAAAATCTACGAACATGAGGTAAAGCGGTGTTTGAAATTCCGCAGACTGCTCAAGGACGATGCGCAGAGTGTTGATATGGTCGACGCACGAACGACCGCTGCGGAAGCCAGCTTGATGCCTCTTGAGTGTAGACTCTATTCTAGCCTTTATCCGTTCGAGGATTAAAGTTGCCATTAACTTTGGAAAAACGGACAAAACGGTAATACCACGCCAATTGTTGCAGTTCTTAAGATCACCTTTCTTTGGCAACTTAACAATCACTCCATCCTTCCACTCCCTGGGATAGGTTTCGTTTTCCCAAACAGTTTGTATCAGCGGATGCAAAATACTTGCTGCTATGACGGGATCAGCTTTCAGGAATTCAGCTGGTACACCATCAAGACCGGCTGCTTTGTTGTTTTTGAGGAGATTTATCGACGATTGGATTTCCGCAACTGAAGGAGGTTCGATGTCAATACCCCTACAGGATCTACGCATCTCGTTTAGTTGGGGCACTTCAGCACTCTGCTCAATGGAATCTTCATTTAGCAGGACACAAAAATGATCCTTCCACCTGCGTAGCTGGTCTTCAATTGATACCAAAAGTGTCCCATCCACATCCATTACAGGATGATTAGTGTTGCTTTTTTTCCCGACAACTTCTTTGGATATTTGGTACAATTCTCGGATATCTCCTCTTCTTGCAGC
This sequence comes from Baccha elongata, assembly GCA_951217065.1. NCBI lineage: Eukaryota > Metazoa > Arthropoda > Insecta > Diptera > Syrphidae > Baccha > Baccha elongata. The sequence goes on along the minus strand of CATNUY010000120.1, from coordinate 1,313,294 downwards.
GTTTTCAGCATTTTCAGCGAGCCCGTCTATCCTCACCCTCCTGTCACGTCTCACACAACGATAGACCAACTTGTGTGCTATCCGATATTCGCTCCGCAATTCAGCCTTTCGTTGAACGTCTGTCTCGGCGTTTAATTGCACCTTCAACGATTTACGAAGCTCGATTTTGTCCCAGGTGTCTTGGGATATCCAAGAGTCTCTAACTCTCGACCGCCTAGGCACAGTCTCGGATCCAGTCTCCATAAAAACACTCTTTATTTCACCCCACATCTCGTCAATTTCTGAATGTTGTAATCCATTAAATGACGAAGCTCTGTCGTAAAGGGTGTTGATATAGTTACGACATATGTTGGGATCACTTAGAGCATTCGTGTTGAATTTTGGGCTCCTTGCTGCATCCCGCTGTTGTCGTAGTATGGCCGCGGTTCGTAGTTTGAGACTCATGACAACCAAGTGGTGGTCGCTTGCTACATCGGCATTTCTTAAATTACGGACATCACACATTGACTTCCTCCATCGCTGCTGAATCATGATATGATCAATTTGATTTTGGGTTTGACCATCTGGGTGCACCCAGGTGACTTTGTTGCACGTCTTATGTTTAAACACAGTCCCACCAAGTACAAGACGATTTGCGTTGCAAAAGTCAACAAGCATGTCGCCATTTTCATTTCGTGACCCCAAGCCATTCATTCCCATCACTCGTTCCAGACCGTAATTGTCTGCTCCGACTTGTGCGTTGAGGTCTCCCATGACGATTATAATATCGGCTGTCGGAACACTACTGTAGACCGAGTTAAGATGAGTGTAGAACGCGGTTTTGTCCTCCTCGGTCGCTTCATTTGTGGGGGCGTAGCACTGAATAATTGTGACGTTGCGAATTTTTGAGCGGAACCTTGCAGTCATTATTCTTTCAGATATGGGCGCCCAAGAAATAAGACTGCGCCTAGCTACTTCGTTCAACATAATTCCAACACAATGCAGCCTTTGGCCACCCTCTCTTTCATCTTCCCCGGAATACAGCATTCTCGTTTGTCCAGTGTCAGATCTGTATTCAGCTCTTCCTCTCCACTTAGTTTCACTTATGCCCAGGATACTGATCTTAAAGCGAAGCATTTCGCGCTCTAACTGCTCGTACCTTCCCTCGCCATACAAAGATCGAACGTTCCACGCTCCAATTTTTGTACGTATGCCATAGCCAAAAGTATCCATTGCATTTCTTGAAAGACTTCCACTATTTGTTGACGATTCGTTTATTATTATGGCGTCTTGATTGACGCTGTTGCATGAAAGATGCCGCACCCCCAAATCCGATGTGCGGTTTACTGCAGCCGAAGCTGTAGAAGGATTCTCCATAAAATGGTTACCTCTTGAGGAATCAATTCCATTTGTTGTCATTTTCCATGTAATAGCATATACCTTTCCACCATGGTGTTTTCCGAGATATGATTAATAACATACATAAGCTCAGATTCGACAGGCACACCCGCCCTTTGTATGGTCGAACACATAATCGATTGAGGCCGCCCACTATGGGAAAACAGACGCCTTTTGTAGCCGCCCACTCTGGGTTACAGTCGCTACTTGCTGCTACCGTTGGCCTTTTTAAATAGGCTCATTCGCTAACAGACTTCCATGCCGTTGACTACAATCTGCAGTTCATCCGCCTTTAGGGAGATTTTCTTCAACCCAAGGACAAGTCCGTGCCCTGACCAGCAATGCTGGTTTGTTTGCTTATACCGGCAGCCTTTCGGACCCCTTGTGCGTTAGCGTTACCCGCTCTCTACCGCGAGGAGGTGCACATAGGGATTTTCCTCTCATTGAGCCAAGGACCACCGAAGTGGCGTTACCTTGAACTCTCCAGTACTTTAGAGAGAGAGAATGTGGAAGTATACTTTTTAATTTTGATTTAGAATCTTCTAACGCATCTGTCATTAATCTATTTAATCTCAAATCTTTAAAATTATTATATCCGTTTTGTATAGAAAATTCAATTTGTTTTATAATTTCACTGTATGTTTCTAAATTAATTATATGAAGTATTTTATCGTATTTTTCGATTAATTCAATGGGCTCCTGTTTGATTATAACATACCCTGCTTGGTTGGGTTTCTATCATGCTTCGCTGTTTGACATACAGTACAATTGTTTATATATCTTCTAATTAATTCTCTTAACTTTGGAAAATAGAATTTGTTTTTTATTTCAAGATATGTTTCATGTATTCCCCTGTGATTATCTTGTTCATGAATTTTCTGAATGAGATTCAATGCATCGTTTGTATTATTTAAATCTTTTAAAAGCGTAATGCATCTTAGTAATTTTAGTTTACTTTGTTTGCTGTAAAGCTCAACATATTTTTTCTGAATTTTGCAAAATAAATTATCACTTGGACAGTATAATGCCACTTTGCCGTGATCGGGTAAAAATTCCCTTAATGCTTCAGTAAAAAAATCGCTAACATCTTTTGATTTAATAGTAAGTCTTCTTACACCTTGATATATAAATTTTATATTTTTATTTTCATCTTCTGATACTATAACTTCTATTTGATGCTTAAACATATTTGCTGGTAATTCTGAAATACCTATGTGATCATTTCTTTCTTCTGATCCACTATGATTTGTGGCCAATGAGGAGTCATCTTTTCTGTTTAGTGCATTTACTTCAAGTCTACTGAGATAATCTGCTACACGATTTTCTTTTCCTTTTAAATATTCAATGTCAAAGTCATATTCATTTAAACTAATTTTCCATCTCTGAAGCTTTGAGTTTGGTTCTTTAAGGTTACTTAACCATATTAAAGGTCTATGATCAGTTCGTATTTTAAATTTGCGACCGTAAAGATAGGGTCTGAAATATTTTGTTGACCATACAATACTTAATAATTCTTTTTCAATAGTGCTATATTTGCGTTCATGTTCGTTAAGAGTGCGAGATGCATAACATATTGGGTGATTTGATTGTGAAAGAACAGATCCGATTGCATAATTGGATGCATCTGTTGTTAATACGAATTCTTTTGTATAATCAGGATATTTTAAAACTGGATCACTATATATAAGTAATTTAAGTTCTTCAAAAGCTGTAATATATTCTGGGTCCTTAATATTAATCTTTACTCCTTTCTTAAGATATTTGGTCATTGGTATTGCTACTTTTGAATAATCTTGAATAAATTTTCTGTAGTAACCTGTTAGTCCTAGAAAAGATTTTATTTGTTTTGTTGTACAAGGAATCGGTATTTTATCAATTGCTTTTCTTTTCTCTGGGTTGAGCTTTATTCCATTAGTAGTAATTATATGCCCTAAATATTCTGTATTTTTGCTAAAAAACTTGCACTTATCTATTTGTATTTTTAAATTATGTTGTTTAAGTTTCTGAAATATTTTATTAATTGAACAAATATGTTCTTCAATTGATGTACTAAATATAAGAATATCATCTAAATAAACTACACATATTTTTCCTACAAGTCCTTCTAAGACGTGATTAATCATTCGCTGAAAAGTAGCGGGGGCATTTTTTAATCCAAATGGCATCCGATTAAATTCGTAATGGCCATTAGCTGTTGAAAAAGCGGTTTTATGTCTGTCTTTAGGATTCACCAATATCTGATGAAAACCTTTAGCTAGATCTAACGTAGTAAAATATTGGGCTCTTCCCAATTTACTAAAAATATCATCAATATTAGGTATAGGAAACTTGTCTTCCACGGTTACTTCGTTAAGCTTTCTATAATCTATGACAATACGCCATTTCTTAAGTCCCGAGTTGTCTATCTTTTTGGGAACGACCCAGATAGGAGCATTATATGGACTGCTACTTTCTTTTATTATGCCTTGTTCTAACATTTCAATTATTTGTCTATCAACTTCTTCTTTATGTATTTCTGGATATCTATATAGGCGTGAATATATTGGCTTATCATCTTTTGTTTCTATTTTGTGTGATACTTCATTTACGTTAGTTAAAATATCTCCTTCTTGATAAAATAATTGGTTATTATTCTTTATTATTTGATTGAGAGCTTTCTTTTCGTCAATATTCATGTAAGGTTCTATTAACTTGTTAAATAAATTTTGTGAATCAATACTACATAAGTTTATTTGTTTACTTGACAAATCTTGAATATAACTATCTAAAGGATAATATTTGGGTTTTGAAAGCAATGGGATTTCAATATTATTAATGTTCAAAGTATGAGTAAAATATGATAACTCAGCTTGTAGTGGAATCAGGATATTATTTCCTAAAATTCCGTCGAAAGAACTGTTAGATATTGGAGTAATTAAAAATTCCATAGTTGAAACTTTTTTATTGAATTCACTTGGTAACGGTAAAATTATTTTCGTTTTTACTAAATTATCTTTATATAATGTCTTCAGGGTTACTGGTTTTACTAATCTACTTTCAAAGTTTCTAGGAAATATATTTTCTTTTAATACGGAAGTCGCTGCTCCTGTGTCTATTAAAAATCTAAGTTTTTTATTTAAAATATGAACATCTATGCAGGGTAATGGTCTGCTGAGGCATGTATTTGAAAATTTGATGTGTTTGGAGTCATATGATCTACTTCCATTGGGTCTGGAATGTTTCTTTTATTTTGTGTGAATGGATTCTGATTACTATACTGATTAGAAAAATTGCCACTTCTATTTGGTTGCCTATAATTTTGATTGTTTCTATAAAAATTCTGACCGATATTATTCTGATTTCTATTTATTGCTGTGTTCCCAGATTCATTTCTATAATTCCTATCGTTCTTATAGTTTGGATTAAAGTTATTAATTTTGTAATTTTTATTATTGTTAAAATTGTTTTTGTATCTATTATTAAAATTATTATTGTTATTTCCAGTTCTATAACTTCGAATATTTCTATCATTACTATTATTATTTTCTTCTTTTGTCCAATGACAAGATTCTAATTTATAGAATGCTTCACTTAAAGATTGTATGTTGTGATTAATTATAATCGAACTAGCATTTGGTGGGATTTTTTCACAAAATTTAGCTAATAATGACGCTTCATTATTGCTAGGATTATACTCTATTGGTTTATCTTCCGAGAGATAATATTTATTATTTAATCTACAGAGAATGTCTGAATATAAATTATAAAGTTGTGTAATATTTTTTGAATACACTTTGTCAGCTTGCTCCTTTAATTTTAAAAAGGATTCTTTTTCACCAAAATTTCTAACTAGTATTTTTTTTATTTCCTGCCAATCGCTTGGGTCGCCACTCCGTAAAACTACATCTAAGGCGAAATCTGTTATTTTAGATTTTTTTCATTAACTATAAATTCTTTTGCTGCCTCATTGTATGAGCTTGTCACGTTTATTATAAATTCTGATTTTTTTATGAATATAATTAAACTACAAGATTTACCATTGAAGTTTGGTAAATTTTTTATTAATTTTAAGGGATCGATATTTATTGACGCCATTTTTACCTGATTTTCTAAATTGATTGCTGGTTGACTTTCTTCAGATTTTTCTTCCTCTATTGTTTTTCCTCTTATTTGTTGAATTGCTGCTGCTTCTGTTGAGTCTCCTTCTATTTTGTTGAATTTTAATGCAGCTGGTATGGTGTACGGTGCGAAGTTTGGCATGTGAACTTTTTTATAAGTCTCTCATTAATAGTTCAATAAAAGCGTAAAAATTTTCTTTTTTTTTTTCGCGTTGTGGCTTTTCTTTAACTACCACAATCCGTTTTGTATTATTTTTGAGTAAAAATTTTGTTTTTTTTTCGCGTTGTGGCTTTTTCTACACTACCACAATCCGTTTGAGTAATTAACTTTTTGAACTTAATATTTATATATATATTTTTTTTTTTTTGCACACATTTTTTTTTCAGTTAAACATTCCCTCTATGGGATTAATAAAGATGGTCCTTTCGGATCTTGACTTTAATGTTTTTCACTGATTTGATTTTAATTTTGTCCAATACCTTTTGGTTATTTTAGTTAACCGGTATTTCACTATTTAAATTAGTAAGTGGTAAATTGAGTGGCAACACTGTTGCGAAAGTGAAAGTAACCCTATACTTGCATTCTTATAAAAAAAAGTAAATAAATTAAATAACAGAAAATAATTAAAAAGCAAATCGCGAGTATTAAATTCGTTAGAAAAAAATACATTAAAAAAAGTATTAAATCCAGGCAAGTTCGGTTTATTTTGTTTGTAATTTACTGAAAATTTATATAGCACCAAAGGGAAAACAGTAAAAGAGGCATCGTATATATCCCATATAACAAAAACAAAATGAACAAACGACCTTTAGCCGAAACTTCACCTGAAAAAGATATGGATGCATGCAAAAAAGGTAAAAATGATTCTGACCGAATATCAGATCTTACTGTTGCGGATCTTAAATCATTATTCGATGAAAAACAACAGCATTTAGCAACAAAGTCGGATATTGAAGAAGTTCGATTAGATTTACATGCACTTAAAAAAGAGAATGAAGAGCTTAAAAAACATGTTGATTCCTTACAATTAAAAGTCAATTATCTTGAGCAACAAATAGAAAATGTCCAAAGACAAAATACGGACAATAATCTAATTTTTAAAATGCCAGCCAACAACGAAATAGACCAAGTGGAACAGGTGACAGAAATTTGTACTAAGCTGTCAAACGACGCTAATATAATTGCTAAGGAAGACATAAGAGAAACAAAATCATGGAACCCAAAATTGAAAACTTTTATTTGTAAATTTAAAACCAAAGATAAACTTTTCACTGTCCTTAAAAATACAACTAAGCTTAAAAACACTGCAATCTCAGTTCAGAGAGACTACCCGCCGAATATGAGGAGAAGGATTGCGCGTCTTCTGCACGTTCGGAAGCTTCTTAAACACGCACATAAAAATGCAAAAGCGACAGTTAAAGGCGACAAGCTCATAATCGAAGGCCTGGAGTTCACATGGAATGACCAGTTAGGTTTAATACACGGTGAGCATTCTGGTTTCTTAAAAATTAGAGAAATGTTTAATTTGCCGGAAAATTTCTTTCAAAGTTGTTTACATAAAAATGATAGAAATGACATTGACAAGACGATGACAGGTGTCACTGTGGATCGTGTGGAAGGTATTAGAAAGTGTTCCGAAATAAGGGCAAGTTGCTCCCAATAGCGCAGGGGTGTTATAGAGCGAAACAAAAATATAAACTTAAATAAAAATGAAAATGAAATTATATATTCTATACATAATATCGTCGCATACAATGTAGGAGGACTAAAAAATAAGCTTTTGATTCCTATGTTTTTTATTAAATTGCTAAACTTTGATCTTATTCTACTGTTTGAAACGCATCTTATAAAGGAGGACTGCAATGCATATGAAAAATATTTGCCAATGTTTAGTTGCCATTGGATTCCAGCTAAAAAGACAGCAATTAAAGGCAGAGCAAGTGGAGGAGTTCTTGTGGCTGTTAAAAAAAATATTTTTGATTTATGCGAGCTGAAAATAGTTGATGAAAAAATTATAATTATTCAATTAAACATCAAGAAAATGAGCTTTTTTATCATCCCAGTCTATTTAAATTGTAACAATTGGCAAAGCGACTTTGAATTTTTATACGATGTCTTATGCAACCTAAACACACATAATGTAATGATTATTGGAGATCTGAATGCGAGAACAGCAGATAAAGAGTCAGCATTTAAATTTAACACCCGTAAAAGATGCTCAAAAGACACTAAAATAAATGCAGAAGGAAAAAAGGTTATTGATATGTGCAATGACTTTGGACTCGGTATTCTGAATGGATGTACAGATGGTGACGCAAATGGGGAATTTACTTTTATAGGAAAACAGGGAAGTTCAACAATTGATCTGTGTCTTGTTGGTGGTGAATGGATTGACATTACCAAGGATTTAAAGGTTGGTGATGCTGTCTTTTCGGATCATGTTCCGGTCGAACTGAGTATAGAAATAGAATGCGCAAAGGAAAATACCAAATATACATCGGTCGAAAATTCGAACGTCATGCGGCGGAAAACGAGGCTGGAAGACGTATACAAAACCAAAATGGATGCACTGTTGCAAAATAAAATAATGAATTGCAGAGCAAGTTATGTGCCACTGTTAGAACTGCAAAACATTCTAAGAGAAGCGGCAAGCGTTATGAAGACAACATGCGTTTTAAAAAAAAAGTCAGATTGGTATGATCAGTCTTGTGAAAACCTTAGAAAAAAGGCATTTGCATTGCTTAATTTTTTTAGAAAATACAACATCGAATCAATGCGAAAAGAATATGTCAACACCACAAAACAATTTAAAAAGCTGTGCAGGGAAAAAAAGAAAACGTACGAAGAAAACTTGGCAAAACAGTTAAGCCACTGCAAGGACACCGCAGAGTTTTGGAAACTAACCAGACAAATAAACGGCAACGAAGGAAAAAATAAAGCTATGAGTATATCACTGGAGGACTTGAGAATTCATTTTTCAGGATTGCTGAATATTTCGTCAGAACAATGGTTGTGGAGTTATGCTGCACCACACGCTGAAAGTGATATCCTTGATGCGCAGATAAATACTTTGGAAGTTGAAATAGTGCTAGACTCTCTTAAAGATGGTAAGGCAGCCGGCACAGATGGAATTCCTTCAGAGTTTTTTAAATATTCTTCAACCGAATTTAAGCAAAATCTCGCACAAGCACTAAACACTATCTTCAATTTTGGTGTGCAGCCCGATTTCTTTGATGAAGCTATTATATGGCCAATATTCAAAAAAGGTGATCCAAATGACCCTACGAACTACAGGGGAATATCATTCCTAAATGCCGCTTTGAAGATTTACACTTCTGTTCTGAACAAAATGCTTTGTAACTGGGTTGATAAAAACAAGAAGCTGAGTGAGTACCAGTCAGGATTTCGGAAAGGATATTCTACAGCCGATAACATTTTCATGCTTGGATGTCTAATACGAGGTAAACTAATTCGTAATGAAAAACTTTACACCTTCTTTTTTGACTTCAAGGCTGCGTTTGATACAGTTGACAGAAAAACCATGTTCTATAAACTTTATAACTTAGGTGTATCATCGAAGTTTATTAAAGCACTGCAAAAACTTTACAATCAAACGACGGCTAGCGTTCAGAATGGATGTGGTAAATCAAAAGAAATTCTGATAAATCGAGGACTGCGTCAAGGCTGTAATCTAAGTCCATTGTTATTTGCACTTTTTCTTGATGACATTGTTGATTGGCTTCCCTGTGGAGTAGAATTTGAACATCGCAAAATAAAAGTTATAATGTACGCCGATGACATTGTTATTTTGGCGGAGTCTTCAGCGTCCCTCCAACTGATGATAAATAGGCTGTGCGATTACTGTAAAAAATGGGGACTGGAAGTAAATGCAGCGAAGTCGAAGATAATGGTTTTTCAAAACGGCGCAGGTCGAATCGCAAAAGGAGACAACTGGAAATATGATGGAGTTGGATTAGAAGTAGTTAAGGAATATGTCTACCTAGGAATGACGCTTACGTTTAATTTAAATATGGACAAACACCTCAAAGTCAAAGCTGATGTTGCTAGAACAGCTATTTGCTGCAACTGGAACAAAATTTTCAATAATAAATACATTTCAATAAATGCAAAATACGAGGTTTTTAACGCAACAGCAAAAGCTGTTCTTTTTTTATGGAGCACAGATTTGGGGTGTTCGGAAATACGAAATTGTGGAAAATTTGCTGCGATTTTTCCTCAGAAAAATATTTCATCTTCCTATTAGCACACCCAAGTACATGTATCATTTGGAAACTGGGCTTGCGACACTCTTTGTATCCACACTGAAGCTGAGTGCCGACTATTTGGTACAGGTGATTAACATGGACCAAAACCGATTGCCAAATATAATGTTGCGAAGCGCCATACGCCGAAAAACTGGGTTCTACAAAGATTGGATAGATCTTGCTGCAAATTGTGGTATTATTCTGGAGTTGGATGCATCTAACGGTATTCAGGCGAGAAAAGTACTCTACGAAGTTATCCAATCCATTGATGAAAACCAGAGATACGAATTAATAGAGAAGGCGAGATCATCTACCGAAAGGAACATTTATGCAAAGCTTAATTATAATCTAAATGAACAAAATTACTTCAATCCGGATTTTTCAAGGAAAAACATTAGTACTATTTTTAAGCTGAGAGGTGAACTTCTTTCCCTAAATTGTATGCCGCACAGAAACGATCTAGCTACTATTTGCACCTTATGCAATATGGGGGTGGATGAAAACATTAACCACTTCATCGGAGTATGTCCAATATTGAAAGAGCTAAGGAGACTCTTCTTCGGAAAAAGTTTTCTCAACGAGATTGAAGTAATAAGTTACCTTAATGGAAAGAATTGGTTGCCGATCCAAAAGTATACTACCGAAGCGATGTCCTATAGAAGAAGAATCATCGATGAAAACTTTTGAGTTAAACTTTTTTCTATTTTTGTTTTAGCTAAACTGAAAGCCCTCTTTTTATTTTATTTTCTTTTGTTTTTTTTTTGTTTCATAAACTTTAAGTCATTTAATTTTTCGTTTTTGCCAAACTAAAAGCTGATTTTTTTTTTTTTTATCAAGTAAACTAAAAGTCACACTGTTCTTGATTTGAATTTGTTTGAATGAATTAAAAGTAAATTATGTTGCACTAATTGTACCAAGTACTTATAATAATGTATGTAAAGTAAAGTTAAGAGATGTAGGATTGAATACATATGAAATAACATTGTCACTCGGGCGGACGACATTATTTGTCAAGCCTCAAAATTTATTCTTAAAACAAAAAATGTATGAAACAAAATTTTTTAATCACTGAATAAAAAATTTATCTATCTATCTATCTATCTAGTAAGGACAATTTATTTTTTCTGATATCCCGAATTAAACTTTTAAAAAAGTAAGATGCGTATTTTAACTATGGATCTTTCGGGATCCTACCACGAATGCGCCAGTTTTATGTTCGATTTAAATGTTACAAAAAAAATATATTTAGCATTCTCATAAGAGAATGCAACCACTTAAATAAAACGCAAGTTTATTTTATTTTAATAGTTTATTAAGCATCTGATCCCTTACCTCTGGTGGGGGGAAATCTTCAGCTATACGAAGTTCAGTTAATACTAAAATCTTACAATGTTCAAGTCAACCTATTTATACTTATATTATGCTTATGCAGCATTTCTGAATATCTAGAATAATTATTTCATCATTTATCTTTGTATGATGAAATCCTAACGATTTATTGTTATCTTTCTTCATTTGGATGCACACTTGTGCATCTGATTTAATTTCATTGCAAACTGCTTATATGACAAAATGATCATAGAAGATACTTTGTATCTTCTTTATTGAAAGGGTGTTTTAAATATGATTATAATTGAATGTGAGGGTGTTCTGAGAACGTAACTGGACTTCGCAAGGGTAAGGGTAATGTCACGATGTAGTAAAACACATTTGTAGGTTGGAGTTTATGGGTCAGGACTTCGCAGATTTCTGGTTTTTTGAAATTAGGTAAACGATTTTTCAAAATTTTTTCTTCTGTTGTTTCTACAAGAGGCAGTATAATATAGCTTTAAAGTTTACTTTATTATTTAGAAATATTGATTCTATTTTTTCAATTATATTAAAATTTGACTTGGGTTCTGTTGCTTTTTTACTTGTTTCGGCGATTACGTCATTTTTTCCTTCTTTAGCCCATCTTTGGTTTCGAGTTGTAACTAATACTTTGGTTTCGTCATTGGATTGTATGCGACTTAAGGCATCAGCGTTTAATTTTATTTTCCCTGGTTTGTGTTTTATTGAATAGTCGTATTCAGATAAGAGAATTTTTCATCTTGCTAATCTTGACATAGGATCTTTCCTAGAGAATAGCCACTGTAGAGGTTTGTGGTCAGTGCAAATAGTAAAATGGGTTCCGTAAATTTACGGACGAAATTGTTGTATAGCATACACGATTGCAAGTAGTTCTTTTTCAGTAGTGTTATACTTAACTTCGGTATCATTTAATGTTCGACTTGCAAATGATATAGGTTTGTCCTGTCCGATGGGATCCTGGGAAAGAATAGCTCCTATTCCAACATCGCTAGCATCTGTAGTCACGATAAATTCTTCTTTAAAATTTGGGTAAGCTAAAATTGGGGGATTTATCATTTTAGTTTTCAGTTCTTTAAATGCTTCGTCACAGAATGCATCCCATTTAAAAACACAATTTTTCTTTAAAAGTTTCGTAAGGGGTTTGGCTATAGTAGAAAAATTTTCTATGAACTTTCTGTCGTAACCAACGAATCCAAGAAATGATTTTATACCTTTCGTGTTTTTAGGTGTAGGATAAGTGCTGACGGCTTTGACTTTTTCAGGATCTGGCTTCAGTCCATCTTCAGAAATAAGATGTCCCAAGTACATTAATTCGTGTTTAAGAAAATTACATTTTTCTGGTTGTAGTTTTAGATTATGCATACTCAGTTGATTAAGTACTTTTCTAAGTTTGGAATTATGATCGTTTGGATCGTATCCGTAAAGAACTATATAGTCCATGTAGACAAAACAGTCAAATCCTTGCAAACCAGTGAGAACAGTGTTCATTAAACGTTGGAAAGTTGCAGGGGCGTTTTTTAACCCGAATGGCATACGGTTATATTCGTAATGTCCAAATGGTGTGCTACATGCGGTCTTACATCGATCTTCCTTATCCATCAAGATCTGATGAAATCCCTTAGCTGGGTCAAGAGTGTTAAAGTATTTTGCTCTACCCAATTGGTCAAATATATCGCTGATATTTGGAAGTGGGTAAGCATCCCCAATAGTTAAGTCATTCAGTTTCCTGAAATCGACAACTACCCTCCAGCGTTTGCTTCCATCGTTGCCCGGTTTTTTGGGAACAAGTAGCAAGGGTGAGTTCCAGGGACTTGAGCTTGGTTGAAATATATCATCATCTAACATTTCTTGTACCTGTTTATGGATTTCTTCTTTTTAGCTTTCTGGAAGTTGATAAGGTTTAATAAAGAGAGGGGGTTTGTTCTCATCAGTAGCGACTTTGTGTGTCATCGCATCAGTATAAGAGAGATGATCTCCCTCAAGATAAAACAAATCATTATATTCTCTGCAGATCTTACGTATAGATTCCTTCTCTTCTGTATTGCAATGGTCTAGTATTAACATGGATTCTAATTTTTCTAGACGTTTTTCGATTTTGTTATTGAAAACTTTTATATCAGATTCATCGTATTCATCTAGGCTATTGAAACTTAAATTTAAATTATTAATGTTTATTTGTTTTTCAATTTCTAGCGTATTCATGGTGAGCACTTTGATTTTGCCGTTTATAGGTCTTACTATCGCTTCGCCTACATACACTCCTGGGCAAATTTGTTTTTTTTTCGATCACAATGTCTTCGAGTTTTTTATTTCTTCCTTCAAATGGAATTTCCACCATTTTTTGACTACGAGGTGGAAGATGTTTATAAATATTTCTATCACTAGAATTGTTTTCTGATGTTGTCTTACAAATTGCTCCAGTTTCTTTGCTTCTTTGGCTGTTGTTCTCTGAAGTCTTACCTTTATTTATACCTGCTTTAGTTTCTTTGCTCTTTTGGCTGTCGTTTTCTAAAGTCTTAATGGTTGTATCGGAATTTATTTTTACCGTTTGTTTGTTTGAAGACGAGGGTGATTCTTTGTTATCAGAGTCAATATTCATTTTAAGCTTATTTGAATTAAAGGTTTCGATTGTGGTTTGAATACCACTACCTTCGATTTCAAAATCATGGCCCGTAGACACCGTCTCGTGAGGGGTAGCTTTTTGACTTTTATTTCCAATTACATGGTCACCAACCTTTTTGCTAAAATTAATTTCATTTATTTCTAAAACTTGTTTTTTGTAATTTACCTTGCATTTGTATTTGGCATGGAAATCGTTACCTAAAATACCATCATACTTTAAATTTATACGTGCAGTAAGGAGTTGAAAAGGGTGTTTTAAAGAAAGATTTTGTTCTTGATTAATTATGAAGGAACCTGTTATTTCTCCTAGGGTAAACACTGAGTCACCAGAAATTGAGGATATGACACACCTTTTTTCTGGGTTAACATTTGCCATAAGTTCGTTTTTGTACAAACTTACATCTGCCCCAGTGTCTATTAGGAAGGTGGAGTAAGTTTTGTTTGATGGCTGGAATTGAAGATTACCGGCTCATGAAACTCTGGGCAAAGGGAAACAGACAGCCTTTTTATATTCATTGTTGCGGGTCGGCATTCAGATCTAGTCGGGAAGGATGACCCGTTGCTTCCTCCCGAGCATTGTCGTTTCCCGAATCTTGAGGATGAAAATCCTCACCAGATCTCCAAGAACAACAATGTCGTAATTCATGAGTTGAATTACCTTTAAATGGGTTTTTATTTTTCCGGTTTGTGGATGTAGGTGTATAATTATTGGGAGTCGGTTTGTTTGGTTTCGGGAGTGTGCTAAACGTAAACGACAATCATTCTCAGTATGATACAACTTATGACAATAGTTGCACTTTGGGGTTGATTCGTTTTTAATTTCGGGTCTAAAGCTTGGGAAATTTGTATTCCGGTAACATGCGGCAGAAGTGTGACCTGTTTTATTGCAGGTCTGACAGATTTGCGGTCGATTTTGGTTGGATCTAGTGAAACATGAAGTTGCTGTGTGACCAAATTTACCACATTGCCGACAAGTGACCCTTGTGTAGGTATTTCTGTATGAGTTTTGTTCAATGTCTAGGCGAGGAGATTGCGCAATGCCATAATCAATGGCTGTTTTCAGATCCATGGCATTAAAAGCTTTTACTAATAACCTTAGTTGCTAGTTTCTAAGTCCGTCTTCGAAGGAACGTAAGGCTATTTGTCTGTTTTCAGAAATAAGATAGTCCCGTACTGCTTGGTCGGTCGTACTTTGGTATGTCGCCCTATCTAATTTCTGTAGCAAACGTGTTAGCCGTTCACCGTAGTTTTTTATGTCTTCCCTCGGGTTTTGTCGCGCATACATTAGCTCTGTTTGAGTGTTGGAACGTGAAATTATTTCTTTAAATTGTCCTTCTAGTTCGGCTACTAGTTCGGCCCATGTGTTTAATGTTTTGTACTGGGTTAGCTCGAAAGCTACCCCTTGTAACCTAGTCTTGACAATATTAACAAATAAAGCATGTTGAGTGTCGTCTTTGATGTATGAAAAAAGGACGTTGCCGCAAGCGACAAATTTATTTAATTCGTCTGGATTTCCATCGAACACAGGAACGATGTTATTAACCTCATTTAAGGATATTTTTACTTCCATTTTTGAGTGGATGGATAGAGGTGTAGATTCACAAATAGGAGTAAGGTTTTTTGTTGTTGTATGGTCGTGGTAAGGTAGTAACTTAAAGAAACTTACCACCGATATTTGCTTTCGCGTTGACGGAATTGTCGTAAAATTATGGTCGAGTGAGAGAAAAAAAATAAGTTCGCGCTGTTCATAACCCAGACAAGATTGTGAATAATACAGACAAGGTTGTGGAAATATAAAATATATGTATATATTTTTTTTTTAATATATATCTATCTTATCTTAATTATCGATGAAGTTGATGTTGTTGACGCTGATGCTTATGTTGTTGATGTCCTTGATATTTGTGATCCTGATTTTGTTGTTGATGTCGTTGATATTGTTTCACTTTGCCAGGCAGGCTTCACGCCGTATAGCTGTTGATTACGACCTGGTCTTTTATACACTGCCTAAATTTTGCCTCCGGCGTCCACTTGGGAGTTCGCCAGGTCTTACTTTTATATGTCTTTACACAAAAAAAAAATTCACTTTCTGGTGTTTAGCCCCAGAACGCCTCAAGATTATATCTTGTTATTTGGTATATTTGGTAGGGGATTTTGAGTAATCCCACCGCTGCCACCAAAATGTTGGAACGCTTTACGAGCCGTGCTTTCCTTATGGGAGAAGAGCTCGAAAAGCGGACAGAAAATAAAAGATAAAATGGCCCGCTGTCTTTAGCTAGGCTGCGACCAAATAAGTTACGTTTATTTCCGATTTTGTTCTGTGTCGAATTTTAAACATTCCTGTCTTTTTATACTATTTTAATCTACAAAATCTACCCCAATACACACGCACTTTTCCAACCATATATCCACCAACCGATAATTACATAATTTATTCCAATTGGTAATATTTCCTTTATATTGTAACCTAGTTGGAATTATTTAATATAAATATTTCCCAACTGTTCTTCCCAAAAGTGCCGCCGCATCATATTTCACATGTATTCACTCATAGCGCCGCTTACCCCTGCTAAGATGCATTCTCAGCATTTAGTATCAATGCCTGCAATTAGTGCATTGGATTTGTTTACAATCCGTTGGACATTGGATATTCATTACTCATAACAGTTTAAGGGTTTTGACGTAACTATGGCGAGTGAGCATTATGATGGCCTAGTGACGATTTATTTATGAGTCAGTATGTTATGGTATTTTATTATTGGTGCAGTGTCGGTGGTTGAAGTGTTTTGAGAAAATGCGTGGGAATAGAGTAAAATGTATTTGTTGGGAGGTTGGAATGTAGTGCGATCACTACAAATAGTATTTACGTTAAAATTACTTTTCTTTGAGGAAAGATACTTGACTAAGTTAACCCTGGTGGTGAGACTCTTTTTAATGAAAGAACAATGATCCTTAAAACTATATTTGGAGTCAAAGATAATACCTAGAATTTTAGAGTTATTAACATTTTTTATACAGATATTGTTATAATTAACTCCTTGAATACATTTTTCACGGCGTCCTGGTCTACGTCATCTCTCCTTCGCAAGCATGGTCTACCACGCTGTCGTCTGCCTTAAAATGTACCACAAAGAACTTTCCGAGCAGGTTCCTCTTCGCTCATGCGAGCTAGGTGCCCTGCCCCCGGAGTCTACCGAGCCTAATTTTTGTCACGATATCTGCTTCAAGGTAGATTGCGTAAAATTCATGATTGTACCGTCTCCGGAATCGTCCTTCCTCACATATGGGGCCAACAATTATCCTTAAGACTTTTCTCTCGAACGCGGCTAAGAGGTCAGAGTGCCTTTTGCTAAGCACCCAAGTCTCGGATCTATATGTGAGTACTGGCAGGACCATGGTCCTGTACAGCAGTAGTTTTGAAGTTATGGTGAGATTTCTGGATTTGAAGAGCTTTGACAGACTGTAGTAGGCTCTGTTGGATTTGAGAAGCCGCCCGCGTATTTCTTCTTCTATATTGTTATCGGCTGCTACTATTGACCCAAGGTATTTAAAGGATTGCACCACTTCAAATTCGTGCTCCGCTACCTTGATTGTTTGACCAACTGTTCCTCTCGCATTCGACGCCACCATGTACTTTGTTTTACCTTCACTTATGTGCAGCCCCAGATTTTGTGCCGCCTACGTTACGTTGGTCATGGTCAACCTACATAGTCGTGTCAATTTATTTGGGATGCCGAATTCTCTCATGGCTTTGTAAAGTTCTACCCTGGCTATGCTATCATAGGCGGCCTTAAAGTCTATAAACAGGTGGTATGTTGGGATGTTAAATTCTAGACATTTTTCCATCGCCTGCCTGAGGGTAAAGATCTGATCAGTTGTTGATTTGCCTGGAATGAAACCACACTGATATTGTCCGATGATGGTTTTAGCGTATGGGGTTATCCGGTCTTGTAGGATAGAGGAGAGTATCTTATAGGCGGTACTCAACAACGTGATACCTGTATTGTTGCGGCACGTTGTGACATCTCCTTTCTTATGTATGGGGAATATTATACCTTTTCGCCAGTCTTCTGGCATTTCTTCATGCTCCCACACGTGCACTATAATATCATGAATTGCCTGACGTAGAGCTGGCCCACCGTGTTGAAATAATTCGGCTGGTATACCATCAGCTCCCGGGGCTTTGTTTTTCTTTAGCCGGCCTATAGCCTTCTCAACCTTTTCTATGCAACATAGGGTATTCGGCTTGAAGCAGTGGAGCCTCCATTTCTGCAGTGAGTTGACCATTTACCAATTAAATAAAGTACACTTCCCATCGCTCCAGTATTCAATTTTCAAATTTTTCAAATGATTTTATTTCAAATAATTTACAAATGTTTTGTTTTCCATTCATTACATGACATGGCATACGCCGTCTGCCAGTTGGCAATAATGTTTAATTTAATAATAGTACAGTGTTTTTCATTATTCAATTTAATTTTTTATTTTTTTTTAAAAAAAGCTCATCAAAAATACGTTTTCGGTAACTAAGTGCTATTTTTATATATTGATACAAATTGTTCCAATCACTCCCACCGTTTAAAATATTAACCATTTCAGTATCACTCAGATAATTTTTCCCAAGGGTACTTCTTCTAGTTTCTACAAGGATCGGACATCTACCCAGAAAATGAAACATATCTTCCTTCTCTCCAAGGTTACAAAGCTCACATATTTCTCGTAGATCGCTTCTGTGCGGTATATAGTTCGCACTCTCCTAGTGCTTTTAAAATGAGTGTCAAGAGGTCGGTTGAGTACTCCACCGTGAAATAATTATTCGCTGCCAAGTTGTGGTCAAGTTGGGCATATATGTTCCTATGAAATGAACTTCTGGCTTTCTCAACATAGTTTTCTCGTTTCATTTCGTCTACCAAACTAATTAAGCGATAAAGTTCGCTTTTCCACGTGTCCATTCTGTCATCTTGAAGTGATAGTGAATGTCCACAGTACTCGGCTAAGTTACTCCAAGACTCATACCATGATGTTTTCCTTCTGATAACCAGCATTGTTATTTGTTTTGGTATACGTCTGTCATCCATTTCGATAGTTCTTAATATGTAGTCTATCTGAATTTTGAGGGTTGAAATAAACAAGGGTGAAAGGCCCGTCTCCAGCATAAGAATGTGGTTAGCGGTACTATTCGGTAGCCTCAAAGTTTCGCTGCTCTACTTCTTCAAACTCTTTATGTCCCCAGACTTGAGCTGCGTAACACATGACCGCTTTTGCTGTTGTTTTAAAAATACTATATTTTGCATCATATTCGACATCATTCTTCCAGGTTGCATTAAGAGCACATTTAGATTTTGCCAGTTTGTCCACCATATGGTTTTTCCAGTTTAAACTTCTAGAAATCCGTACCCCAAGATAATTGTACTCGTTGACGACCCCAATATTTTGCTCTCCGAATTTCCAAGATTCGTTGTGACAGTTGCGGCCTCCAGTGTTGCGAAAGATCATTATTTTTGACTTATTAAGATTTACCTGTAGCTTCCATTTGTTGCAGTACTCGAACAATCTGTTGATCATCAATTGGAGACTTCCGGGCGACTCAGCCAGCTCAACAATATCGTCTGCAAACATCAATATTTTGATCAAAAGATCAGCTGAAACTCGTGCTCCACCTTGCAAGATGTCTTCAATATCGTCGATATACAGCGCGAAGAGCAAGAGGCTTAAGCTGCAGCCTTGCTTCAAACCTATTTCAATCTGAAATTGTTCTGAAATTTTGTTTCCAAGGACAACTGCGGATGTTGTTGAGTCATATAAAATTTCTGATATGTTTGCAAACTTCGTCGAGACTCCCTTATTGCAAAGCTTCAGCATTAGTGCATTCCTGTCTATAGTGTCAAATGCTGCTTGAAAGTCAATAAAGAATGCATAAAGCTTCGTTTCCTTTAAATATGTCGGCTATGTTGGTAAGCGAATAAATTTGATCAACCTTAGAATAATTGTTGAGTGCCTCACTCAACAAATTGTTACTCTTCACCCAGTTGTAAAGCCGTTTGGAAAGAAGTTTAACAAGAATTTTCGTTGAAGAATTCAGCAATGATATCCCTCTATAGTTAGATGGAACTCTGTTGTCACCTTTTTTTAAAAATGGGACATATGATAACCTCTTTAAAACAATCAGGTATACAAGCGCTGTCATATGCTTTGTTTAAGGCTTTAGTTAGATTTTCTACGAAAAGAAAGGTGCTGAATTTGTAAAATTCTTGGGGTATTCCATTTGTGCTCGGAGACTTATTATTTTGGAGTTCATTTAACACTATTTGTACCTCTAAACATGAAAATAGGGCATCCAAGTCTTCGTTCTGGATATAAGGTTTAGCAAATTGGTACGATGAAGAGAAACCATCATCCGTTAACCTCTTAAAGTGTTGCACTAAGTCAACCAATTCAAGTGGTGCCACAGTTTGTTTCTTTGTTTTTTTGTTGATTTCCCGAACAGTTTTCCAGAACTCTCCTGTATTTCTGCAGCCTGCAAGGTCTCGAGCGATGTTTGTAGAATACATTTGTCTTTTCTTCTTTAGAACTTCTTTGTAGTATTTGTTCAAGGCAAGATATTGTTTTTTAAAGAAAGAGTTATCTGGAAATCTTCTAAACAATCTTAACCAGGCAAATCCAAACAGTCTTTATCGAACCATTTTTCCCGATATTGCGTTGTGGTATTGGTATTTGATGGCCAACATTTTGCTGGTATCGAGTTTTTAACAATTTCATCAAGTTCCTCTAAATTGGGTTCCACAGAATTTCTTGTTTGTACTAGGAGTGCATTATTTAAACCTTCTGCATAACTATCTGCAAATGCATTTTCCACTTAAATTTGAGCCGTGTGGGTGGCGCTTCTGGTTGCCTTTGATTCTTGTTGGAATTAAATGTCATTTGTATCGGATGGTGATCGGAATGTATTGCAGTTAGAATTTCGAATTCGTCCATCACGTTGTTCCATTCACCCGACACCATTGCATAATCGATCACTGAGTTTCCTTGCGATCCTATAAACGTAAAATCTCCTAATTTATCACCATCCGTAGCTCCATTGCATATGCTAAGTCCAAAGGAGTTACATAAGTCCACAACTCTTCTTCCTTCCCTATTGATTAACACATCTCTCGAACAACGACTCCTATCCATTAGCGTACTCTCGCTTTCTAGAACGCCTGTTCGCGCATTGAAATCTCCAATCATTAAAATGTTGGATAAGTTTCTGCTAAATAAATTGTCTTCCAACTTCATAAAATCGTTTTCCCAGTTACTACAGTTGAGATATATCGGGATTAGATTAAATACGTGTCAATCCATCTTTATTTCCACTGAAATCAAGTCTCCTGTTTGCTTGTAAGAGCAGTTGATGCTTTTAAGATTATGCTTGTACCCTATGAGTATACCTCCACTAGCACGACCCTTCCTATTTATTTTAGTTGCTGGTATCCACCTTAAGTTGTATTCACCGAAATTTAGTTCAATTTTTTTACAATGTTCAATAGTTACATGTGTTTCAATTAATATTATTATTTCATACTGATTAACAAAATTTATAAAATCTATTACTTCTAATTTATTACTTAAACCTCCAATATTATAACTTAAAATTCTAATTTTTGTGAATTCATAATTCTGACAGACGGCTTCAACCTAGTTATTATTTTTAACATTAGAATTAGAATGTGCTTAAGTTTTAACACTTGAAAGCGAAGCTTTGTGGATCGGTGGTCAGATTTCCCTCTCCGTCCTTGCAGTATGTGCAGCGTGGTGTGTACTGCGTCATGTTTCGGATGGATTGGTAGAACTTCCGCGCCTGGTGCGGACCTCGCTCTCGGCTTTTTTGTATTTCACAGATTAAATTCTTCTCCCAGGCTGATTTGTTCTGTCTTTGAAGCCGTTTTTCTATTCTTCTGAGCCCTTATATTCTTCTTCGCGTGCCCGCGTTCTATGAGATTGTTGCATTGCTCGGAACGCAACATTCTTACGTTCAGTCGCTAGCTTGCATTCATCATCAAACCAGTCGTTCCGATTTCTACGACTGCTGCCTAAGATGGAGTTGGCAGTACTAATGACAGTATTCTTAAGGCGTGTCCACTTCTCATCTACGCCCAGCATACTGGCTCCAGGACTTACTCTCCCTAAATCAAGTGATTCTAGGGCGAGTCCTAACGCATTACCAAAGGTGTTACTGGCATTTTCATTGCGCAGGGCAGCCGTGTTGATTCGAACCTGATCGGCGGATGCAATACGTCTTCGCAAGGCAATCCGCCCTCGGAAAACCATACCAACAAGATAGTGATCCGAGTCGATATTGGCTCCTCGGTACATTCGTACCGCCATCAAGTTCGAGTAGTGGCGACGGTCTATTTGGTTACGAGTGACTCTATCAGGTGATACCCAGGTGGCTTTATAGATATCTTTTCGCGGGAACCTGGTACTCGCAACGACCATGTTTTTCGATGCTGCCAATTCTAAGACTCGAAGTCCATTGTCATTAGTGTTCTCATGCAAACTATGGGTGCCTGCGTAATGCCTGAATACCGGTTCCCAACCTATTTTTGCATTCAAATCCCCAAGGATGATTTTTACGTCATACCTTGGACAGGCATTGAGGGCCCTCTCGACTTGTTCGTAGTAAGTCTCTTTTTCTTCGTCTGAGGACTCCTCCGTAGGTCCGTGAACGTTAATGAGGCTGATGTTCGTAAATTTGCCTCGCACGCGAAGTGTGCATAGCCTTTCGCTTATAGCGTTAAAGCCGATGATGGTAGACTTCATTTTTTCGTTGACTAGGAAGCCTACCCCGAGCACATGGTATTTTTGAAGATGTTGTTATATAAATCTAACAACCTTGTCTTAAAACAGAACGGAGTGTTTTTCAGCATGGTGTAAGGTATTCTATCAAAACCCGGACTTTTACCCTTTACTGAACTCAGAACGCTTCGAGCTCTAAAAGATTTATGGGGGATTCAATCAAAATTGCTGAATCTGAAGTAATGTACTGTGGTTTGGGCTCATTAAGACATGTGTTCTTTTCGTCAATGTAAATCTGGTTAAAATTTGGATCGTCTTGGTTTATTTCTCAACATTTGGCAAAAAAGTCGTTAATTTCTATTGGACAGGTGAGATTATTTTGTAACTTGTTTTGATAAGTTTTATTGTGTGAGGAACAAAGTTGCCTGTAAGACTTTTAATGTCAGCCCACATTTTTTTGGGTGTTGAATTTTGATTGATTTCCCATGTAAATTTTTTGAAACAGAATATTTTTTCTATTTTCGCCGCTCTTTTGAATTGAGCATTTGCCTTACGATAACCAATTAAGTTTGAGTCATTAGGTGATTTTTTAAATGCTTTAAAGGTATCTATCTTTTTTTTTCGAAGGTTTGCAAGATTTTGATTCCACCAAGGGACTGTTTTAAGATGGGGCTTATTTGTTGTCTGAGGGATTGACACATTTGCTGCAGAACGAATTGTTTTAAGGACGGAAGCAGCTTCCTTATTAATGTTGTTGTTGGTTGAAATTGGTCTAGCTGAAATTTGTTTTGAGACTTCATTTTGGAACATATTTCAGTCAACTGATGGCTTGTGGGATGTAGGTGGTAGTTGTTTCTTCTTTTGTTTTTATTTGCGCAATAAGGATAGTATTGGTTTCGTTTAAAAAAAAGAATTCGAGATTTTAATCAAACCTGACATTACGATGATAGAGAAACCTAAAAAAGTAGGTTTCGTCATGCCGTCCGTTGGTCTGTCTGTGTGGATGTTTGTATGTTTGGCTGTCTCTACACCGACATTCAGCCTTGACCGATTTAGTTCAAATTTCGTATATAGCCCTTTTTGGTGATTCCCTAGAGGAGAAATTCGAATTTTTGTTTTAGCCGTCTATATCGGGTACCTGTCATATATCTTTTTAAGTTAAATTTTCTCAAAAACGGCTCTTACGATTATGATAAAACTTGACATTAAACACGGGATGGCATTTACAGTTTATTGATAAGGAGCCGTTTAATGATAGCTGCCATACAACTTGATCTCACGTTTAGGCCATTTTTAGATATTTTTCCAACTTTCTTCAGAATTTAATAAATTTAATTTTTTTAGTCCCATAGCTTGCTACAAGAGCAGGTTCGTGCGACCTAGTCGTACATTTTATTTAATTTCTCTTCCTAAAATTGTACCAGTGGGTTGATTGCATTTGAGATGTTGATTGTTGTTGTTCTTAATGCACTGTTTCTAATTGCAATGATTGTTGTTCTTGTAAATGTATATAATCTATACAGGCATAGCTTACTTCATCAGCTGGAGCATTGATTTGATTTGTATTTGTGTTTTTGTTATGTTTTAATTTGTGTATCAACGGATCCCACGTACCAGACAAGTTGAAGCTTTAATCACGAGTGAAATTTGTATGTACTTTTATTTCAATGGCTTCTCGTACCAATCTTGGAACATAGAATTTTTCCGTTGCAATAGATTTCGCTTTGTCAAATTTAATGTTATGATCATCGTTGAACACTAAATGCTCACAGATTGCAGACTTGGTTCATTGGTTATTTTGTATGGCTTTTATATGCTCATTCAATCGAGTTTTTATTGCTCGTTTGATTTGTTCTTTCTTATAAGAAGAGCCACTACTGCAGGGAATAGAATAAAATCCTGGATTCTCTAGGGGTAGTTTATCTTTTGGCGACAGCAGAATTTGACGAATTTTTGCTGGAGGTTTAAAAATGAATTTTATCCCATTTTTCGATAAAATCCTATCCCTTCAGAAACTCCTTTTCTGTTAGGTAGGAAAGCTCTTTTTTCGTTGCTTTCGACTACGTTTTGTGTTTCCTTTGGCTTTGGTTCCCGAGAACGTTGTTTGGAGCTGTAACCATTATTAAAAGAACCCTGTCGACGTGTTTTAGTTCTTCATTTAGGTGATCTTTTTCACAGATTGCATTTGCTCTCGACGTTGATACACAAATTAAAACAAAACAAAAACATAAATACAGATCAAATATTAAGCACCTGTGTAGCAACGGACCACTAATATAATGCAAATTGCAGCACATTATATATTTATTTTGCTCTTCTAACTAGACAAATCTAACAGTTTTTAAAATATGATAATGGTTGAGCAAAACTTAAATAATATAGTTCCCAATAGTGAGTTAATTGTTAATATTCCTAAAACCATATTAAAAGTAATAGTTTCTCAGAACCAAGGTTTTAAATTATGTCACATAAACGCGCAAAGCCTTTTTAAGAAAATAGATGAGTGTCGGCATTTGTTTGAGGGTTCGGGAATTGATGCAATAGGAGTGTCGGAAACTTGATTCAAAAATGATGTTTGCGATAGATTTTATAATTTAAAGGGTTATAAACTATATAGGGCTGATAGGCTGAACCGAATGGGTGGTGGAGTTGCATTGTATATCAAAGAATCACTCTCAAGTAAAATTAAGTTTTTTTCTTCACCGAACTGTGCTTTCGAATATGTTTTTGTGGAAATTTCAAGCCAGTGTGAAAAACTTCTTTTAGGTGTAGTATACAGGCCATATTCTTATATTGACATAGCGTCTTTATCGACCCTCCTTGAAGAATACTCTGTAAGTTTTCATAATATAATACTTTGTGCGGATTTTAATAGCAATCTATTGGTCGATGAAACATTGATAGACACCATGCAAACATTTAATTTAAGCCCGGTAAATGTTCAAAATCCGACTCATTTTTCACGTGACTCAAATACCTTGTTGGATCTATTTTTCGTTTCTGATTCTAACAGAGTACAACTATATGCCCAGTTATCAGCACCTGGTTTTTCCCGACAGGACATGATTTATCTCTCCTTTGAATTCAAACTTATAAAGAAAAATACTGTATTTCAATATCGTGATTTTAAAAATTTAGATAGGATAGCTCTTGAGTCTGTTGCCATGTTAATAAATTGGCATAGGGTATATCACTTACTCTCTCCTGATGAGCAGGTTGAAGTTCTTTAAAATAATGTAAACTATTTGTTTGAGACTCATGTTCCATTAAAAAGAAAAATCGCCAAGCATGGAGATAATCCTTGGTTTTCGGATGAGATACGCAGCTGTATGAATAGAAGGAACTATTTCTATAATAAATGGAAACGTTTCAAAATAGCAGAAGATCGTCGAAAATACCGGCAGTTGAGTAACGAGTGTGTTAAGCTTATTAACACCGCCAAAACCAGATATCATACCCGTAACCTCAATCTCTCTCTAAATGGTCGTAAGCTATGGAAAAATCTTCGCGAGATTGGCATATGTAAGAGTCAGCACTCGGATATTGACTTTATTTGCAATGAATTGAATCGAACTTTTATATCTTCTGTCCCAAACCCAACAACGGTGATTATACCTCTTTCATCCTCTCTTAATTATTATCCATCATCTGACGTGCATTCCACTTTCGATTTTTTAAGAGTTACCCATGAAGATGTTGTTGAAAGTTTTATTTCAATTAAGTCTAATGCCACAGGTCTCGACAATCTGCACCCTACATTTTTAAAATCGCTTCTCCCTCTTATATTACCCTACGTGAGTCATAGTTTTAATACTATTCTGACGAAAAGTATTTTCCCCTCACAATGGAAAACATCAAAAATTATTCCAATTTTGAAAAACCGCAGCACTCAAGAATTTCGTCCCATATCAATTCTCACATTCCTGTCCAAAGTCCTTGAAAGACTCATGAACAAGCAGATTTGCCAGTTCATCACCTACAATAATCTGCTTAGCACCAAACAGTCCGGCTTTAGAGCGCAACATAGTTGCACTACTGCGCTTTTAGAGGTTATCGAACAAACAAGAAGAGCATTGGATGGTGATAAAGTCACATTTTTGGTTCTTCTTGATTATTCTAAAGCATTTGACACTATTGATCATCATAAGCCATAAACTATCCACTGTATTTTATTTCTCCCCTGAAGCTGTTAAGCTAATTTTTTCTTACTTATCAGGACAAAGCCAAGCTGTGGTAAGTGGTAACCAATCTTCAGATTGTCTTCCTTTATACCGTGGAGTTCCGCAAGGATCTATTTTGGCCCACTTCTTTTCTCGCTTTATGTAAATGATGCTCCACTTGCCATAAAATATTGTGATATACGCATGTTTGCTGATGATGTCCAACTTTTAATTAGTTCTGACTTGGGTATGATTGAAGACTGTGTAAATAAATTAAATTGTGACTTAAAAAATATCTTGGAGTGATCAAATAGCTGTGGTCTTGTTCTCAATCCAAACAAAACAAAATGTATTGTAATATCAAAAAAACACTTGATTTATCTTACTTCCCAGTAGTAGAGTTGAACGGAGCACCAGTAGAGTATATTGACACAGCTAAAAATTTGGGAATATGCTTCAACAGGTTATTGACTTGGAAAACCCATGTGAATAAAACAGTTGGAAAAGATATGGAGCACTGAGAACGTTATCTCTCACTAAAAGTTTCACACCCATAGAAACTAAAAAAATGTTGTCTAAAACGCTCGTTGTTCCTATCTTAACATTTGGTTGTGAAATTTTTTCATGTTTAGACTCTTGTTCCCTAAGAAGGTTAAATGTAGTATTTAATAATGTTATCCGATATGTATATGGGCTCAAGCGTCGTGACCACTTATCTGGACCATCAAAGAGTTTATTCGGTGTTAGTTTCGAAAACCACCCTAAATATAAAACACTGGTGTTGTATTTTAAGATTATTTCGACCCAAGTACCTTCATTTTTCCTCATCAACTCGTACAAATTAAATTGTAATCCCTTCACACACTTGCCTTGTTTCTGATCGCCAATTTTTGATTAACGCTGCTCGCCTTTGTAACTCTCTGCCTCGTCAGTTAAGAAGAGCATTTAACTTAACGTGTTTTAAGCGTGACTTGCTAAAATATTTGCCTACCGTATAAGTTTGTATTTTATTTGGTATTAACTTGTCTTTTGCTACATTTGGTGCTAGTATACATTTATAAATTTTTAAATTTATTGCTAGTATTAATTTTGAATTTTTTAATTAATATTAATAATATGAATATTATCTTATGAATATTGTAAATTTATCTTTTTTTTATATCGTTTTTTTTTTGTATATTTTTTTTGTAAATCAATTAAAAGTCCTTTTCTTAGGCTTAATCAGTTTAAAAGATGTATATTTTAAGATTAAGTTTCTTATTCGAAATAAATAAATAAATAAATAAATAAAAATAAAAATCAATTCTCCAGCGCTGATGCAGTAAGCTATGCCTGTTCACAAGATTATATTATTTATTATTATTATTATAACTTTATTGAGATATAAATAAATTACATTTTCAATAAAAAACAAAATTAAGCTCTACCTACCAGGGCTTTTAGCTAAATATGTGATTAAAAAATAAGTTAGATAATTAATTTTAATTTTAAGATAATTTCATTCACATGTTTTATATTGGTGTAGGAGATGACTGTCAAAAGTTCTAGAAGTTCTTTTCCAGATGTGGTTATGGAGATCGAATTTATGTATGGGCACTGTAAAAAGTGTGTTACGTTAAATATGGGACTTTCGTTGCAAGATTCGCAGAGAGGAGAAGGTTCTCTATTGATTAAGTGCTTGTGTGGTGGTGTTGGTATGTCCCAGTCTCAGTCTTATATATGTTTTGATCGCTGAACTCGGTAAGTTACAAGGGAATATTGCCTTCACACCGGTTGGATTGAGCAGAGAGTAGGAATGTTGGTATTCCTGCCATGCATTTTTAAACTTGATGTTCATAAACTTTTTCAAATATTTCGTTACATCCTTTTTGTTGAATTGGTAGAACGAGACGAGGGGTTCATTAATTGCAAGTTTGGCTTCCGAATCAGCATTTTCATTTCCAACGATGCTTTTCTTAGGTTTCTTTTTTTTGCAATGAGTTTGTCGGGGATGTCAGCAATAATTCTTGAAGAGTTGTTGATGTTGTTAATGGCATTTATTGATGAAAGACTATCAGTGAAAATAATTGTTTTTTTGTTTTTTGCAGTTTGAATAGCTTTTAGTATTGCAAATGCTTCAGCCGTAAAAATTGATGAATAGTCATGAAGTAGACCCTTACTGATAATAGATCCCTCTTCGGTGACAACAGCGAATGATAAAGTTCCATCGTATGTTTTAGAAGCATCAGTAAACAGGAGTTGCCATCCCAGCCTTACATAATTTTCTTTTAACTCTAAGAACATTGCATGATAGATACTGTGGGGGGTAGTATCTTTATTAAATTCTTTGAGGTGAGAGATTAAAGAGTTGCTTGAAAGATTCCATGGGGGGAAGTTGTTTTTAGTTTTAACTACAGTGATTGGGATGTTTAGATTTTTAGCGGACTCCAGTGATTTTTGTAGAGCAGAAGGATATTTTGGAATTTTCTTACGTTTTGCCATGTTCTTGATGTCATCGTGAATAGGTGTTGCGAATGGTGATTTAGCTTTTGATGTGATTTGCCAGGTGAGGAATTCGATTCTATTTGTTAAGTCAGAAAGGCCAGCTTCTGTTAGGATGTTTCTTATAGGTGTTGTACGGAAGGCTCCAAGACAGGTTCTTGCAGCTGAATGGTAAAGTGTTGAGATGAATTGCTTTGATGTTTTTGATCATTTGCCATAAATTGGAAGCCCGTAATCGATTTTGGAAAGAATTATGGATTTGACAACATTAGCCATAGTATTAACGTTAAAATTACTTCTCTTTGAGGAAAGATACTTGACTAAGTTAACCCTGGTGGTGAGCCTCTTTTTAATGAAAGAACAATGATCCTTAAAACTATATTTGGAGTCAAAGATAATACCTAGAATTTTAGAGTTATTTACATTTTTTATACAGATATTGTTATAATTAACTCCTTGAATACATTTTTCACATTTATGTTTTTTGCATATATGCGGGAGCTCACATTTAGAAAAAGATATTTTGGAACCTGACATATTGCCCCATTCTGATAGGTTTTCAATTATTCTTGAGAAAATTGTTGCAATGTTTGCAAGATCTAAATTTCGTGAAAAGAATAAGATCGTCCGCATAAAGAACGTGATTTATTGCGAATATCTACGTATAATACTTATTTCGTTAAAAGCTATTATAAATAATGTTACTGATAGTGGCGATCCTTGAGGAATGCCATTATTTATGTTATGAATTGAAGATTTAGTTTTTACACGAAATTTGCGGTTAGATAGAATAGAATTCCTTGAGGAATGCCATTATTTATGTTATGAATTGAAGAGTATATATTAGTTTTTACACGAAATTTGCGGTTAGATAGAAATGATTTAACATAATTAAAAATTTGCGGACCAATTTTACATTTTACAAGTTGATTTAAGATAACATGGGAGCCAACTCTGTCAAAGGCTTGTTCAAAGTCAATTGTGAAAATAGAGACATGGTTTTTTTCAGAAAAAGCCGAAGATATAAACGTATCAATGTGTAAAAATGAATCTTGTGTGCCTCTTCCATTTTTGAAGGCAAGTTGGTTTTTGTCAATGAGATTGTTTTTTTCTAGCCACCATGATAATCGCTTTGAAACAATTTTTTCTAAAATTTTTGAAGTGCAGGGAAGAAGAGATATAAACCAGAGAGGAACGATAGTCGCCATCCTCCTTGTTTGGGGGATGATTTCGCTTTTGAAGATGTTGTTATATAAATCTAACAACCTTGTCTTAAAACAGAACGGAGTGTTTTTCAGCATGGTGTAAGGTATTCTATCGAAACCCGGACTTTTACCCTTTACTGAACTCAGAACGCTTTCGAGCTCTAAAAGATTTATGGGGGATTTAATCGAAATTGCTGAATCTGAAGTAATGAACTTTGGTTTGGGCTCCTTAAGACATGTGTTCTTTTCGTCAATGTAAATCTGGTTAAAATTTGGATCGTCTTGGTTTATTTCCCAAATTTGGCAAAAAAGTCGTTAGTTTCTATTGGACAGGTGAGATTTTTTGAATTTGTTTTGATAAGTTTTATTGTGTGAGGAACAAAGTTGCCTGTAAGACTTTTAATGTCAGCCCACATTTTTTTGGGTTTTGAATTTTGGTTGATTTCCCCTGTAAATTTTTTGAAACAGGATATTTTTTCTATTTTCGCCGCTCTTTTGAATTGAGCATTTGCCATACGATTACCAATTAAGTTTGAGTCATTAGGTGATTTTTTAAGTGCTTTAAAGGTATCTGTCTTTTTTTGTCGAAGGTTTGCAAGATTTTGATTCCACCAAGGGACTGTTTTATGATGGGGCTTATTTGTTGTCTGAGGGATCGACACATTTGCTGCAGAACGAATTGTTTTAAGGACGGAAGCAGCTTCCTTAGTAATGTTGTTGTTGGTTGAAATTGGTCTAGCTGAAATTTGCTTTGAGACTTCATTTTGGAACATATTCCAGTTAGCTTGGTCGGTTAAGAATTTAGGTGGAGTCTTTGGGTTAGGTTCCTACCTAAAGATATTGTGGTAAGGATCAAAAAACGATCGCTACCGAATAAGTCATCGGAGACCTTCCAAGTTGATTTCTGGGTAAGATGTGGGGATATAAGCGTTAAATCGACATGCGTAAATGTTCCATGGGTAGAGAAGTCGTTTAATATTGCAAGACCGGTGTTGGCTATAAAGTTTTCAACAAGTCTACCACGGGTGTTAATATTGGGGGAACCCCAGGAAGGAGACCAAGAATTAAAATCCTCTTGCACAACTATGGGAGTAGATATATTTTTTAATAGACTTTCAAGTTTTATGTGTGTCTCTTGAAGGGACACTATACTAGGATTTAAATCTTTTATTAACAATTGGAGAGCATGGTAGTTATTTAAATAACCATTCATGTTCCATTGTAGAATGTTGAGATCATTGAAGACGGTGGAGCTTGTCTTCTTATCCGTACAATTCAATGTACAGACCGAAGCCAGGTTTCCACCTGGTGGTTGAGTATTCCCGCGCCCCCCTGGGCGATGAGAGCTCCGTCCATCTGGGCGGAGTCTTCCATCGCCGATAGGGGCGCGGGGTGTGGGTCGGATAATTTTGCTATTAAGATGTTTCATATTCATCATCAATATTCATAGGTAGATTTATTTGCGATAGAGGGGAAGAATTTATTGGAGAGTTGGGTTGATTAGTGCTATTTAAACTAAACGTAGGTGTTGTTTGTGTGTTTTCATTTAAATTGTTTTTTTCGTTGTTTGTATTTTTTTGCTTTTGTGCTATTGAGGGGTTCAAAGGGAGATTTGTTTCCGTTAGAGAGTAAGAATTAATTGGAGAGCTGGTTTGAGTGCTGCTTAAACTAAAAGAAGGTGTTGTTTGAGTGTTTTTGGTTAAATTTATTTCGCTGTTGTTTGTAATTTGTTGCATATGTGCTTTTGAGTAGTTGATAAGAGTTTGAGTTTGCTCGATATCAGTGTGATCTTGGGAAATTGCATTTTGAGTTGATTTAGATATGTCATCATTATTTGTTATTTTAGTTGTGTCAGAATTGTCTGCTGTTTGAGTTGGTTGTGGGTTAGGATTTTGTGGTATTGATTTAATTTGATGAGTAATAGGAATCGGGTCGATTGCTTTTTTATTATTTGAAATATTTCAGGTGCAGTTTGTTTGAGTTTATCTGAGTAAAGAGAAGAAGAGAAGGTGGAACGTATTGGGTTCCGCTCTCTGTGGGTGCGCCTAGCTTCAGCTAAGGTGCATCTGTTTTTGGTTTTTATTTCCAGTATTTCTTTGTTTTGAACATACTTTGGGCAGGTTTTAGAGGAGGCAGAGTGAGGTCCGAAACAGTTGGCGCATTGAGTGCGAGTACAGTTACTGTCATTGTGAGGGGGGAAATTGCATGTTTCACATGATGCAGTCCGTTTACACCATTTTGTTGTGTGTCCAAGTAGCTGACATTGCCGGCAACGCATTGGATTTGGAACATATTCAGAAACTTTTGCTTTGAACCAGCCGATTTCAAGGGAGTTGGGGATTTGGAACGAGTCGAAGGTAAAGATCATGAGGCCAGAATGAATGCGAATATGTTGTTGTTCTTTTGACTGCACTAATTTTGTGAACTTGTATACATTTGTTACATTTTGACTTTTGAGTTCGGAAATGATTTCTGCTTCAGGCACATCAACCAAGCAATGTGCGAATGCTATGCACTTGGAGAGGTTAAGGTTAGCATGAAGTTTAATGTCCACCGGGCAAATATTGTTTAGAGCTTTAGATTGGATGAACTTGTCGGCTATGTTTTGGTCTTTTGCTATAATCAAGATTGAACCGTCTCTTAATTGAGAAATTTTCTTGTATTGGGTGCTGATTGAGTCGATTGTTCTTTTCAAAATGAAGACACTAATTTTAGATAGGGGTTTGGACTTATCCTGTGATGTTATGTGCACAAAACGTGGGTTTTTAAACACTGATTTTTATGGTAGGTTTGGGAAAACTTCACTAAAAACACTGCTGGAGGTTTTAGTTCTTTTTTGTGGGGGAGGAGGATCAGAAAGCGCGTATTCGTTGAGAATACCATATCGGTTTCCCGATAGGCGTTTAAATTTCGGGGCCATCCCGAAAAAACAGTTCGTAACTCGATAAACGACTTTTTGTTTTGTATTTATATTAGATTATAGAAATAAGAGAGTAAATTTGGTGATCGAAAAGAAAAGAGAAACTCGGAATCACACTTTATCTGGATTATATAAATTTACAAGAACAACAATTATTGCAATTAGAAGCAGTGCATAGAACTACAACAATCAACATCTGAAATGCAACCAACACACCGGTACAATTTTAGGAAGAGAAATTAAAAAACAAAAGAAGAAACAACTACCTACTTCCCACAAGCCATAAGTTGACCCGTGACCACGACGAATTGAATTTCGTAGAATCGTCGGATGTACATATATATTCAATTAAATTGAATCAATAAATCTGTCGCGGTTAGTCCGTTAATTAAATAAAATTTAAAATGTCTTAACAATCGCGAATACAAAACTTTAAAATCTAAAATTGGTTCATATAGTTGAATCTTTGTGGTAGGGAGGTTAATCTGACTTAAATATTTGACTTTATCTCTGGCTAGTGCATTAGAAAGATCAAGTGGATTTAAAGAGAACACTATTTGCTATATTGGTTGATTTAAACCAAGTATGAATGTTCTTAATGCATTATCCCTGGCGACGTTTATAAGACAGCTAGTTTCAGATTTGAGTGGTCGGTAGGTCATTATTGTTTTGTTCGTAATCAATGTGAGTGGTCGTAAAATTCTTATAAAGACTGTTTTCCCTATCTTAAATTAGAAAGTTCACTTTGTAGCATATATATGGGCCTTTTGTCTTCGTACGTTATATCAAATCTACCTATAATTGCATTTACATTTAATGGCGTTCCGTGTGAAGTTTAAATGTCGTTTGCTGCTCCTATCACTTTATTTCTAATTATGTTTGTGACTGCGTAGTACCTAGGGGGAGTAGCAACCAGTCAAGGCATTGTTGTAATGTCTTGTGTTCTTTTGTGGGGATGAAAAGTTGTAAAATGGTATCGAACATGTATTATACTCCCAAAGAATTTTTTTTTAGTTTTTTTTCGATTGCAACCCACATGTTAAGCTGCTTTTTGATAGTCCGTTGCGTGTTTCGGTAGGTAGGTAGGTAAAATGGCGGTTTTGCAGAACAACTATTCAGAAGAAACACAATTAGCGCCAAAAAGCGCCGTTTTGATACCATAACTCGTTTGACCTAATTTTTTGTCATAAAGTGGTAGTGACTGTTAAGCTAAGGGGATCAGTTTTTGGTCTGTACCCGCAGTCCCAAGGTAAGAACTTAGCTCACACTGTGTGCTGGATGGTTCCATTTGAACTTAGAGCCGACCAATCAACTTTACACTAGATATATAAGAGGCTAGGCCCGTTCAAAAGCAAGGCACACCTACCAGGTATAAATCCGTGTTTTGATGCTTTCGCCAAAAAATAGAGTAAGTGCTAGTCCGAAAAGCCAGTCTAAAAGGGAAGTTTCAGAAACTTAAAAGGTGAAAGCTGAAATGGAGAGTGAGTGAGTGCTTTGAAAAGGAAAGGAAAGGAACCAGTTTTTGGTCTGTGCCCGCAGTCCCAAAGGAAGAAATTAGCTCACACTGTGTGCTAGGTGGTTCCATTTGGACTGAGAGCCTGCCCAATAACTTTACACTAGATCTATATGGAATAAGCCCGTCCAAAGGCAATTTATACCTACCAGGTATAAATCAGTGCTCTGATGCTATCGCCAAAAATAGAGTAAATACTAGTCCTAAAAGCCAGTCCTAAAGGAAAGTTCCAAAAACTTCAAAAGTTAAAGTTGAAATAGAGATATTTCTTGGTTAGAGCCAACTGGTGCTGTTGAGAAAAGCGGTAAAATCATTTATCCTTTTGTTCGACAGCACGTTTAGGTTGTCGAGAAACAGGCTACCGAATGCCTGGAGGCGAGACCTAGCCAGGGCCGGAAATAGCAGAGGAAATGCTCACTAGTTTCTACAATTACGGCAGAAGCTATTGAAAGGTATGCGCAGTTTAGCTGCATGTTCGCCTATTGGCCAATGGCCAGTGACGATTGCAATGATCCTGGCCGTGTCTATTGTGTTTCGTTTTATTAAATCATTCGATCTGTTTTTGTCATAGGTTGGCCATATCTTTCTAGTTATTTTACAGGTTGCCAAACCTTGCCACCTCTTTGTTGATTCTGAAAGGAAATGGTCATATATTCTGCCCTTCACGAAGCCCAGTGGAAGATCTACTGATTCCGCCTGAGAGACGAGAAGGGCTGATCCTTTCCTAGCAAGATCATCTGCTCGCTCGTTGCCTTGGATGTCGCTATGGCCAGGGACGCATACGAGAGAAATTTTTATACTATCACTGAAACTTCAAAGCTCTGCTTTGCATTGATGAACTATCTTTGAAGACACCAGGCAGCTGTTAATTGCTTTAATTGCAGCTTGGCTATCTATACAAATGGCTACATTGTGAATATTTTGGTTAGATATTGTTTTTTGTTTGAGTATCCTACAGGCTTCCTTAAAAGCAAGCACTTGAGCTTGAAATATGCTGGCAGCGTCGGGCAGACGGAACGATTGACTAATTTTAAGTTTGTCGGAGTAAACACCTGCCCCAACTCCATCAACCATCTTTGAGCCGTCAGTGAAAATTGTGGTGTCATATTCATTTGTCACCGTATCATTTTTCCATTCGTCTCTGGTAGGAAAAACCACGTTAAAACTTTAATCAAAGTCAAGACAAGGGTATTGGTAGTCAATATGGACTGAGCAAAGATCTATTGGCAACAGTTTTAAAATTTGTTCAGACCATAGGATCTTTCCGCCCAACAGCTTGCTTCTTTAATCCTGGTTGCACTGCAGGATATCATGTATTTGATGTGAAGGTCTAGAGGCAAAAGATTAAGGGTGGGTCTTCATGACAATAGAATTTAAAATTCATGTAAACGTATTTCAATGTGGTAGTGCGATATTCTTTTCTCTTCATTATTGTTTTTGATACGCTCAACTACTCTTGTTCTCTTTTTCAAAATGGGTTTGTTGTTTTGTCATCCTTTCGATTTGAATGGGAATGATGAGTTCTATGCTTTCTGTTTATGGAAGGGTGAAGGGATATTTTTCAATTTTGTTTTCAAAACACATGAGTAGGTAATACACTAGGTATAGCTTAAATGTGAGTCATTTTTTTTCTCTTTTCGTTTAGTTGTTTTTTTTTCACTTTCACTTGCTGTTGCTGGAACTGGAAAAACAGTAACAAAAAAATGTGAACTCGTTTGTAATTCGATCGAGATCTTGATGAAGGTCAGGACACATCAAATGAACATGCATAAATATACGTTACACATGTAGGTAGGTAGGTACATTGAAATAGTTTTTTTTTAGGAAGCTTTATGTAAGATAAGTGTGAGGTAGGTCAATATAACTATTTGACCTGTTTGAAAATTACTTTAGGGTTTATTGCAAAGGGGTGAATTTTGGAGTTTACAAGTAAGGATGTTGGAAGAATAAGGTAACTTGTTCATTTGTAATGTGCGAAATTTGAGATTTCCTTTCGATTTTTGTTGTTGTCAGATTTCAAACAACAGCACAACACTGTATATTTTTGTTTTGCAATTGAAACATTGTCACTTCATTGTCACGTTGGAAAACCTACCTACCTATGTACATTTTGTTTTCAGAATAAAAATAAAAATGACCAAACAGAAAAGTCGTGCAGCATTTACATTCCTAGCTATGCATGCGAAATCGCCCAACTCTGAGTTTTTAGAACTTGTATCATCTTGGATGTAGGTACCTACGTCTAGGTGTAATATAACCTAATCTATATACCTATGTAGATAGGTACCTATATAAATACAAATTAATTGGTGTCTGTTTGTACGCGGATAACTCGGCTGAATAATTATCCGACTTGCTTGGGAGTTCTTTGTTGGATTTTTATTGAACCAGGTTAACACACAATGGAGCCGAAAGTTTGAAATTTTGGAAAATTGAAAAAATCTTAAAAACCCAAAATTGCGGAAAGAAGTTCACCAAAACAGCTAGTTTTATACAGGGTGAGTCATGAGCAATGCGACAAAATGCTAGGGCGTGTAGGTTGCGTTGAGACAAGAAAAAAATCGTATGGGAGGGGGGGTCTATTCCCCTCCGTTTAGCCGGGAGGGGCAATTTTCGAAAAAACTGACTTAAAATGGGAAAAAAATTATTTAAAACCAACGGCTTCATTCACAATGCTGTGCGATACGTTTTTGAAAAGCCAATAACTTTTTCTTTCATTCTGTGTTTAAATAAATCTATTCTAAGAAATAGTTTTTGAAATATTAATTTTCAAAGTCAAAATTTTGAAAAAAAAATTGAAAAAAAAATTTCAAATTCATTTTTTTTTTAATTTTACGTAATTAAATGCTAATTTTAATTTCAAAATTCAATGCTGTTATTAATTTTAAGTCTAAATAAGAAAACCGGATGCAAAAATTTTATGTCGTTCTCAAGAAATTAAAAAAAAAAACCAAAACCACCTTTTTCTAAGAAAAACATTTATTTTTATTTTTACGTTGCACATGTAGGTAGGTAGGTACATTGAAATAGTTTTTTTAGGAAGCTTTATGTAAGATAAGTGTAAAGTAGGTCAATATAACTATTTGACCTGTTTGAAAATTACTTTAGGGTTTATTGCAAAGGGGTGAATTTTGAAAACTTTTAAAATTGCGAAAACTAGATCCAAAAATGTGATTTTCAGAAATTAGGTGCTTCCCCCCATTTTTCCAAATTTAAATTTTTTAAAAACTCTACAAGGTTGTGGTACCCTAATACGAAGTTTTTTCTCTTTTTATTTTGAAAAAAAAATCGAAAAACTTTTGCACTAATTTAGCAATTTTGCCTTCCTGGGAGCTCCCTTTTTCGAATTTTCAAATTTAAAAACCAGTGCTAGATTGTGCTAGGACTCTTCTAAATTGTTCCAAAGTTTTGTTTCGAAAAAAAATATGTCATCTTCAATATTTCTGTTTCTTTCCGTTGTAGGATAGCACCTGACAAAACCGTTACATGGCATCTGACCCGCCGGCGGTCACAGTTATTTTCCTGTAAATTTTTTTTCTGAGGCTCTTTGTGAACAAGTTACTTTTTAACATTCACAGATTTTGATTGAAGTATATTAGTTATTTGGCAAACAACAATTCAATCATTCAAATTGCATTTTTTTAAATTATTTTCCATTTATTTTTTCAACAAAATCAACCCCAAATAATTTGGAAAATAATGGGTAAAATCTGATAGTTTTCATTTCTGATTTATTTTTACCTAATGCTTTTATTTAGGTGCCAGTGAAGAAAAATGAGTATTTTCATTGCAGGCTAGGTACCTACGTAGATCGTCATCATGATACCCTTTCCCTCGGCACATGCCAAAGGCCACGCAAAGACATTTCAGTCACACACATTCTTATTTGCAATTACCTACCACTCCATGTCCGTCAACACGCGAAATGAAAAAAAAAATCGTTTCTAAATAAAAATAGGAACATAGATATACAATTGCAATATACACATTCCCTCTTCCCACTATCTCACAATTTACTAATCGTGTCCAACCACACCACCAAAAAGGAGGTCATCTTCAATATTTTTGTTTCTTTCCGTTGTAGGATAACAGAAGAGGAGGTATCTCCAATTTAGGTTTAATCGCAAACAAAAATTGAAGTGCCCAAGCCCAAGTGCCTACGTCAATTATTCTGATACAGAAACATAGATCTCAATTTCTTCTTCCTTTTGACACATCAACCTTGAAGATTCGATAAGATTAACTCATTTTATAGACGATTCCCTGAGACTCTATTTCTATATAATTAACGAATAAAATCTTTTTCAGCATTATTCCCACATCCATAAGTTTCCTTCCAAAACCAAGTAGAAAAAAAAACAAAAATATCATATACCTACTTGGACGACAGCGACGACGACGATACCTACGAATCGTACGTACACCAGCGTTGCCGAAGTTAACCAATCGTGCTTTTTTGACACGACAATTTTTTCTTGTGGCACAGTGGCACGAAACATTTCAATATCGCACACTTTATCATTGCCTATATCTTACTTTAATATTGATGGAAAATTATATAATAAATTACAGAAATAAAGTTTTATTTTTTTAACAGAAGATTTATAGTTTTTTCATGGCAAGCAGTTTTTAAAATGTGACACGGCATTTTCTTTTCTCGGCGGCAACGCTGATGTACACCATTCACCATACCATTTGTGTTTTGTGTATCACCACAAAAAAAAAAAAAGTTGATTCTAAAGAGAGTGCGAACAGCGAAAATATAATATTCTCTTTCGACGGAAGTTTCGTGAACTAAATATCGTTGTGTGCGTATTTTGATTAACAAAATGGTTAAAAAGATGCTTTTTCAAAATTAAATATAAAATTGTTTATGCGTGTGATATTGTTTTTTTTCACTTGGAACTTTAGCAAAAAATATTGAAATAAAATACAAAAATAATAATAAAGTTGTACATGGCATTTCAACCTGGGAAAACTACCATGTGTATAGATACTTTGAATTGTAAATTTTTACGTCTAAACAATATAAAATTGCAAAAAAATTTACAGCAGGATTTACAAAAATAATAAGAGATTCGAATAAATTAAAAACAAAAAATATTAAGAATAAAACATGCCAGCCCCAACGGGGAAAAGAAAAAAGTAGTATTGTTTGTGTATATATAAGTTTTTCAGACGTATAAAGTGGAAAAAAATATTTTTTTGTTTTGTTTCAAATAAAGTATCTACTTTCTGTTATAAAAAAAAAATATTGTTTGGCTCCGTTGAAAATTTAAGAAACTGCGCCAATAAACGAGCTAATTGCACCTGTGGAACCTATGCTGGCTGTTCTTTGAATCTTTTTCAGTTTGTCTATATTATATTTTTTGCTTAGGGCTGGCCACCATACAATCGATCCGTATGTTAGAATTGGACGAACAGGCTTCGAACCCCATTTTTTCCCGAAAGTTTTACTACATGCATAGAAGGCTATACCTGCTTTCTTCACACTTTCTTCGATATTCATTTTCCAGCTAAGCTTAGGGTCCAGAATAACTCCTAGGTATTTAGCTTTTGTTGATGGACAAAGAGTGTGACCGTTCAACTTGGGTAGGGTGAATGGGGGAATTTTAGTCCTAGTGGTGAAGAGCATCAATTCGGTTTTATTTAGATTGACACCAAGTCCACAGCTAGTAGCCCAGATGTCAACTCTTTTCAAGGCAGTTTCCATGATATCACTTATCACTGTAGGAAACGCCCCTAATGTCATAACCACCAGGTCATCCGCATACGCCACCGCCTTTACACCACAGTTGTCCAGTTCACAAAGGATTGTGTCCATGACAAGCAGCCATAGTAAAGGGGATAGAACTGCTCCCTGAGGTGTACCCCTATCTACGAGTTTTATAATGTGGTCGTTACCCAACGTGGCTTGAATAATTCTTGATTTTAACATGGATAAAATCCATTTTGTTATGTAAGCATCAACGCCGAACTTGACAAGAGATCCCTGAATCGAATTAGCAAGAACGTTATTGAAAGCTCGACGTCAAGGAAGGTTGCTAGGGTATTCTATTCTTTGTATTGAATTGTTTTTTCAATGGTGCGCACTACCTCATGAAGAGCCGTTTCCGTGGACCTTCCCTTAAGGTTAGCGTGCTGTGTTTTTGAAAGATGATTTCTATCTAAAATTCCTCTATGTATATGTCAATTATTCATTCCAGTGTTTTCACGACGAAGGAAGTGAGGCTGATGTGCCTAAAGTCTTTTGCGGCTTCGTGTCCCCGTCTTCGTCGGAATGAAAATAACTTTGACTTATCTCCACGACTTGGGGACGTAGTCAAACCGGAAGCAATTTGTGAAGAATACTTCTAACCAGGGTACAGCTGTGTTATGCAACTTCTGTAGCACTATGGGAATAATGCCATCTACACCTGGAGATTTGTATGGGGAGAAGCTATTAATAGACCAGGAAGTCTTTCCTTGGTTATGATAGCATGAATATTTTCTAAGTGTTCTGACTGAGCGCTAAGGGCATTGTCTGTTACTAGACTGTAATCTTTGCAGCCTGGGAAATGGGTTGTCATTAAAGCCTCTAGAGATTTGGCTGAATTCACTGTCCAAGTACCATCCTCCTTTTTGAGGAGAGATGGGCAAGAGTGTTGTTTTGACAGTATTTTGCCTAGTGTAGAAGAGTCTTTTCTATTTTCAATTAGATACTGTGTAGATACTTTCCAGTTTTCCAACTTGACCTGTTCACTATTGTTTGTAAGTGTAACGTCTAGCGCATCTTCCCACCCTTCAAACGTATCGGTACTCGGGAAAATGAAGGTTGAGATATTGCATTTTTTACAAATAGACATGTTGTTAAAAATAATAAAATCAAATAAAGACTGACCTCTTTCATTGATATCGGAACTTCCACATACCGTGTGCCATTGGCATCACACCCCAGTATGAGGTTGGCATTGTGGATGTTATGGACCAGGGTGGCAACTTCCTCGGGTGGTGCAATACGATCGTGGGCCATATACGCTGATCCTACGTATAGTCCAACTTCACCTGCTGTCTCCAGTCTGACAACTGTCAGGTCTGTAATGCTAAAATTTGTTCATAAAAATACTTTTAAATGTTTTTTAGCATTAATACAAGTGCGGGGGTTACCTCGGTTATTGTTGTTTGAGATGTAGTAGAGATTGTAGAGCTGGTCTTGAAGCCCGCAGATCTTATGGCTTCGAAACCATGGCTCTTGAATAATGCCGAAATCGACATTCTGAGATTATCTGAAGCACTTTTTGAGTGCTTCAGATTAATCTGCGTGAATTTCAGCATGTTTGGTTGTTGTTGCAGCCACGCCCAATGGTTCCAACGTCACGTCGGATGCGTGTTTTCACTGGTTTGATAGTTTGGATGCAACATACCATCCTTTTTATTTATTCGAAAAAGTTGGAATATTTTTTTTGCACTAGATGCGATATCTATGTAACTCTATTATCTGTGCTAATAGTAAACTAGTTATCATTTTGATTTTCCAGCAAAAATACATAATTTAATTAGCAATACGAACTCCTTTGATCTTACTTAATCAACAAAAATTATCCTCGTTCAAAATTATTACCACATAGTCTTATTTGTTTTTTTTTTTTGTTTTTGCTACTTGATCACTATCTTCTCAATATCATACCTACTTATCGAAAACGCACGTTTTCGCTCCTGATTCTTTTGAAGGCTTTTTAATACAAAATTTCGCTACAAACTTACTTACTAACTTAAGATGGCGCTTACAGTCCAGGATGGACTACGGCCTCAACCAACATGTCTCTCCAGCCAGCTCTGTTCCTAGCTAGCCGCTTCCAATTTTGCACCCCAAGTTGATTAAGGTCGTTTTCCACGTGTGTGCGCCATCTATTGGGGGTCTTCCTATGCTGCGTACACCATCCGGATTGGACTCGAAGACTCGTCGGGCTGGTGCGTTGGTGTCCATATGTTCCACGTGAATCAGCCATCTCAGCCGCTGTATTTTCAGCTTCTTTACCAGATTAATATCGCTGTATAGCCCGTATAGCTCGTCATTGAATCTTCTTCTCCATACTCCTTCGATACACACAGAACGAAAAATCACGCGAAAATATTTCTCTCAAAGCACCCAAGTAACTTCTCATCGGATTCGCTACAAATCAATGCGTAAAGTTTCGGTGAACTTGCAAAATACTTTTGTTTTCTCCTATTGTATATTTCAATTAATAACTCGTGAACTAAATTGTATATTTAAAACCAATAAATCCTTCTAAGTCAGCGATAAAATGAGCTTTTTAATAATGTGTAATACTTTATAACTAGTCCTACAAAGTTGTAGGGAAATTTAACTTACAGTGATGAAACGAACGGGATATAATTAAACATGCAGAAGAATAATTAAAAGAGCTTCAATTTTTACTTGCCGTTTTTGTTGCATAGGTTGTCGTCGTGAGATCAGTCCGTTTCCGAGGCTTGTTGTCGGTCTCGTAATTCTAAGTTTTACGGAACAGGGAATTAACCTGTTGCCAACCTGAGGAACCAGCCTGATCATATTAGCCAAACCTTTTTTTAAAGGCTTGTTACTAGCGGCCGCCGCGAAGAGGCTATTGTCACACTTCCATCAGTCCCGAATAGTCACGGCACGTGCATGTTTTCGTATGCTACATGTTATTCCCCCTATTCGTCTGATGGCTGACCGCCATGCAAATAAGATCTCTCAAATGCAGTGCATTTGTCTCATCCCCTTCCAGAAGCGAATTTAGCGTTATATGTGGATGCGAGTAATTTTTCTGTTGGAGCAGCTCTTAACTAATTTAATAAGGGACAGCTGGAGCCACTCACCTTCTATTCAAAACGAATGACAGACACACAGAAGAAGTATAGCACCTACGATAGAGAGCTTTTAGCAATTTATCAATCCATAAAGCATAACAAGTTTATGATCGAAGGACGAAAATGCACAATCTATACGGATCATAAACCACTAAAGTATGCATTCCAACAGAACCCTGATAAAGCTACTCCACGTCAAATGCGTTACCTCGACTACATTGGCCAATTTTGCACAGACATCCGACATGTTTCAGGAAAAGACAACATTGTTGCAGACATGCTTTCCCGCATTGAAAGTATTCAAAACAGTTCGATTACGAAAAGTGTGCGGAACTTCAAACCCATGACGAAGAATTGAAACAACTACTGTCTAAAACTCTGAAGGGAAACTCATCTCTGCAATTGCGTCAAATGACAATGCCACAGTCATCAGCA
Source organism: Baccha elongata (assembly GCA_951217065.1). NCBI lineage: Eukaryota > Metazoa > Arthropoda > Insecta > Diptera > Syrphidae > Baccha > Baccha elongata. The sequence continues at coordinate 1,269,261 of CATNUY010000120.1, read as the reverse complement.
AGTGTCTATTGTGATATTTCTTCTGGAATAATCAGACCTTTCATCGTAGAGTCAATGAGAAAGCAAATATTCGACTTAGTTAATCGACTTTCGCATCCAGGTAAACGAGCAACGAATTCGCTAATCACTTACCGCTACGTCTGGCCTGGAATGAACAAGGACATCAACAAATGGGTAACATCTTGTATTCAATGCCAAAAGATCAAAATTTCGCTTCACAACAAAACGATTATCGAAAACTTCAAAGTACCAGACGGAAGATTTAAACACATCAACATCGATTTGATTGGTCCTTTTCCACCTTATATCGATATTGCTTAACTTGCATCGACCGCTTCAGCAGATGGCCCGTTGTGATTCCATTGTGTGACATTACAGCAGAAGAAGTTGCGAAAGCTCTCATTCAAGGATGGATTTCTCACTACGGCGTACCTGAAACTTTTGACGACGGATCAGGGGAGACAATTTCAATCAAAACTCTTCGAAGAATTTTGAAAGGCGTTCAGAATCAAGCACACTCAAACTACAGCTTACCACCCCCAATCCAACGGTATAATTGAGCGTTTTCATTGAACCCTTAAAGCAGCAATCAAATGTAAAGAAACGAGTAATTGGTCTGATGCCTTGCCACTTATTATGTTGGGAATTAGATCTACAATCAAGCACGATCTCAATGTTTCACAAGCCGAAATGCTTTACTGTACTACTCTCAAGTTACCCGGTGACATTTTCGACCATAACACAACCGAAAATGTTACTTCTGATTTCGTGAAGAATCTCAAGAATGCAATGAAAGATTTACAACCTATTACCACGTCAAATCATTCTAAAACCAAGTCCTATCAACAACACGAACTTGACATATGCACACACGTATTTGTACGAGATGACACTGTAAGGAGACCTTTGAAATCACCATACGATGGTCCATTCTTAGTATTGGCTAAAAGCTCTTTCGGCATCGAAATTCAAGGGAAACGGAAGAAAATCAGCATGGACCGGCTCAAAGTTGCATACATTCCAACAACAATCATCAACAATCAACAAATACGACAACATCGTCATGTCAAGAAAAAATAGTCAACCGGAATTAACAACCAAGTGAAGCTAATAAGAACTCAGTCATAACACGATACGGAAGAACAGTAAAGTTCAACAAAAAATTCTTATCCTGTACCGCAATCTGGTGAGGGAGTTATGTGGCAACTTTTTGTCATTAATATCATAATATACTTTAACTTTATTAAGTTATCATTATCATAGTTCACATAAATTCATTTATAACTTTCATCATTTGAAAATTCAAAATACTTGTACTTTGCAATTTTAAACTCATCAATTTGATAATAATTTCAATCGTATCATCTGATACTTTTCAATAAGAAAAATAAATTTACTTTCTTTTTTATTATTAATTCTGTTTTCAAACGTGTATCATAGTTCTTTTTATAAATTAAAGAAAGTTTTAATAATTTGGTTTATTGAAATCATTTTCTAAAACATTGGCTATCGGAACAACGCTTTCAGTCAGCGCTTTTTAAGTTGGATTTTTAGCTGCTGATTATAGGAGACAACAATTAAATCACAAAAGGAATATTCTTGAAAAGAATAGAGTGGCAGTTGCGTGATTGTAAATATCTATATATTCATTTAAAAAGAAAAAAAAAAAAAAAAAGAAAAAAAAACATACAAAATTAAGTAAAGTGGCAAAGAAATTGATGAAACTAAATTGAAATTTAAAGGTAGCGCTACGCGAACCGGGATAAAATATAAAGTTTATTAAATTAAATTGCGATAAAAAGTGAAATATACACATACATAAAAAATGGAGTGTCTGTTTGTAATGTCAAAATAAAAAATCGTTCTTATGCCCGGTCAGAAACTATATGCTTGACAGATTTTGACGGGACTTGCCACTTACAGATAGGTGATGTTGTAGGTAGTGACTTAGGTTTTTTTAATTACCCTCTGCAAAGTCTGTAGCTGGATAACGCTTGGAATATATATATTTTGACTTTTACTCCTTAGTCTAGTAAACCTTGACCCAAAAGCGAGTAGCTCTCTAGGGCGTCTATATTTTTATAATTATATCAAAAATTGGTTTGACTCCAGCGAGTTGCTTAATTAAGTGAAACACAATCTTTGAATGTAGAATAAGAAGTGAGTGTTTTAATTTTATTCTTCTCTTTTTATACAAAATTTGTCAATAAATTAATGCCTGTATTGGTATTCAACAATACTTCGATATTCAATAAGAATTCCCATAAAATGCAGCATCAGCATAATAGCCATGCACTTCAAGTGTTTTGGGCTAGCTTGCTTATGATGCATATTTTACTACCATAAGTCAGCGACCCTTAATTATGTTTGTTTTTCTTCAATCACTAAAAGTGTTGTTGTATATTTGGTGTCATATTATATAGCTTGTGCACTGAAGATGCCAGTTGAACTATATGAGCATTTATTTAAAGCTATATGCACAATGCACTGAGTGTGCCAACGGAAATATGAATGTTGTATTGTTTGTGCTTTGGCTTTGCTATAGCTGATCATGAAATGTAATGCGATGGGAATATGGATATTAAACATCGAAGCAGGTTGAATGTTCTATTAATTGTTTTGAGGTTTGAGGCAATTAATTAAGTGATCGCTGGTGCGATCCCTTCACACCACCCTTCCTGCGATAAAAAGGAGAAATCATAACATGGAATGATTTCTTCTTTTTTTTATGCGAAACTTGTACATCAAGGGATCTTGCTTAGTTTGTTATTTGATATTTTTTGTTTGTATTTACAATTTTCTGTCTTACAATATTTTTTTTTTTTTGTAAATATATAGATTTTAATTTATTAATAGTTTTTATCTAGTTAACCCGGTTAATACCGGTCTAGTTAACCCGGGTTAGTAAAAATTATGTATAAAACTAAATGATAGTTAAGTACTTATATATCTTATATAACTTTTTTTTTTTTTTTTTTATCATGTACATATATTTAGTATTTAATCTTGTAGGGGAACTACTCTTCCTATAAACGAAATCCATCCAAATTTCAGCCACCGGATACAGAATTAAAAATATCAAGATGTCGTCTTCCCAGCAACAACACGACGACATGGGTAAGTTATGGTAGCACATGGTAGGGAGGTAAGACGAAATTTAGAACTCAGTATTGCTTAGGCCAAGTACAAAAGTAGAATTTGAGTATTGATTATATTTGTCATCAGTCAGAGTTGCGCCCACGATGTTTATAAGATGGAAAAGAGGAAAATTATAGTTGTAGATTAGTAATGATTGATAGATTTTGTTGAATTAGCATAAGTAAAGAAATAGCTAAATGTTGAGTAATTATGGAAAAAGAGTACGACAAAAGATAAGCAATAGTCGCACTTAAGGTTGTTAAAAATTCGTACAAAGCAACTTAGAAATGAAACCGTCCTCGGACGGCATGAATCATTCCCAGAAAGACACGAAAATATGTAGTGTAGCAGTAGTTTATCGAAAAGAAAATGGTGTAAAATTCAGAAGTACAGCTAACAGAAAGATTTTTGTTTCACCTTAATTGCGATAAAAAAAAAACAAAGAAATAAATGGTTTTAGCAATTAAAAATCGCATGAAACTAGAGAAATGACAGTATTTATACTTTTCTAATAATTCAGGTCCCGATTTACCAAAAATACATACGCGGCAACGTGACAACGAAGGTAAAGGGTTTTTTTTTTTTTTCAAGTTTATTCATATAAACTTATAGTATGATCAGAAAAAGCTACATACTACCTGAAAGAAAAAACGTCATAGTAAAAATACTAATCTAGTGTAAACACCTAATGCCCAGTCAAGCGAATAATCCTGAGCTAATCTGAAAAGAAAAATAAAAATACTTACTACTTCAGAAAAACATATTCATTAAAACATTTCTTGAAAAACATTCAATTTCACCTACGATATTTTATCTCAACCTGAAAAAGTTCATCAATCAACATAAAATACATTCAGTCATAATTGACATAACTTACGGCATGACGCAGCTAAGATATCTCATGTGTACACAGTCATTGGTCTAAAATCATTACCAGGTCGTTTAGTACAAAACGATGATGTGGACGGAAACAGAGCGAGACAAAGCGAGATGAAAGAGCAATCTCAACGAAGCTTTACCCCACTCTTACTTTGAATAAAATTCTAAACGACGAAACGAACGGCCATGCGAGCCATTAAGATGTAGAAAATAATTTGTAAATTTCTTTTGCTTTTTCCCGCTGAAACTAACAAGTTTAAAACGTTTAAAACAATAATTTTTATAAAGTGAGGTATACTCAACATAATTCCAGAGAAAAAAACATCAATTTCCAGCGAATTAAGTAAGTTTAATTTCCGTGCATGTGAAAAATGTTTATTCATAGTTTTTTTGTGTTGCGCATTTTAGGGTAGGCACGTAGGCCAGTGAAAAGATTTTTGTTATAATTTTTATGGAAGACCAGGTCGTTGCTAATACGACGGTGGGCATTCCAAACGAAGTTGGTACTGGGGTGCTGGAAAGAATCCCAACCAGACATAAAAAGGGCAAATCAAAACCACCCCCACGTGCAGAAACTCAGATCGCTGTAGAACGAGACAACGTGGAGGAAGTCAAAAGGACGCCACAGACGATTACGTCTAGGTGCATCCACTTCTCCACCAAGGATTAGCAACGAGCCCACCAATTTATAGTAAAACCAGGTAAAGAAAAATCTTACATTCGATATTTTTGATATATTTGGCATTTTTCTGAACGCTATCGTAGCGGAGGATTCTGATGGAAAAATCCCAATCAGATCCTCATGTAGAAAAAGCTTTAAGTGAAAAATTAGGTAGTGCAAAAGTAGTAGCTTAAGTAGTGGGTAGATTTTCTTTTACATTTATGAACCATGTGCTCCATAAATTTACCATTTTCAGTACAGTCACGTTGACCACGCTTAAGTTGGATCATATAATAAAGTCATTTTTTTTTCCCAAAACAGGTAGTCAACCTCTACGGTGGTCCAGCAGACGACGCTTTTATGAGAAATCCAGACAGGAAAGGAAATCCTGTCCAGAATCCAAAAGTCAACGCTTCCAGACTCTCTCAGCAAAAAGTCGTCGGATCACAGTCAGGCTGACCACCTGGTTTTTTTTGTTCTTCGCATGTGCTCACAAACGAGTACAGAAATACCAGCCTTCTCCGTGTGTACCTAGTGATGGGTGCACAAAATTTTGTCAATCTTCATGCACGCTCGTAAATGAGTGTACAAATATCGTCAACCCACATGTGTGCTCATAAATAAGTGCATAATTACCATCTAATGGTCACACAACTGGAAGATATACTTTCGATGACATACATTTTTCACCCGTACAACTTACAAAATATGTGCACATGGACCATCTACAAGTAAATTGAACTCCATGGCCCGTTCGTTTTACAACAATTTTCGCATAACATCATAGTAGCATCATCATATGTGACGAAAGCAACATCATACAGATACCCCCATAGGAGAAGGGATGGTTACAAACGATCATATGGATTTTCAAGATAAAACTACAAGATAATTTAAATTCAGTGCCAGTTAACCCTACGTTTGAGCCAACTATTAATTCACTAGACCTAATACAACATGCTAACAGAAAATTATTGCGACGATAATCAACAGACAAGACATAGGACTCAACAATCTACGTTCAGTGCAAGCGACGAGGGATTATGCGGTCAAGCGGCTGACCACACAGATCAACTTTAAGCGAACATCTAACATCAACAAGAAAACACATCGTTGGACATGACAAGACACAACGGGACATTTACAACAATAATATATGAACATCAGTAGCAGAGATTTTCAACACCGAGGAACGATAAGTACAAAACAATAAAGTTATCAGGTATGGTGCCATTATATATTTAGAATATATTTATGATTTCATTTCTGCACATACGCCAAAAATCCTAAAATCAGTGTAAATTTATTAAAGGCCTTGATATTTTGAATGTAGTTAAAAATTAACCTACGAAGTGCACTAGTCAAGATAAATTTCTGTAATTTTATAAATATTATCGTGAACGATACCAAATCCTACGGGGATATAAAATGTAAAAATACATTTGTGAAGTAATCTTAAAATACCTATATGCAAAAAAAAAAGTTTAAATAGATGAAGTTCGAATAGTCTATTTACTACGATATTGATTGAGATAAACCTAGATACCTATATAATACTTAAAGAAAACTTAAAAGAAAAATAATCTAAATCTGAAAAATAAGATAAAACATAAATGTAAAGAAATCGAGTTGTGAGAACCGCGTTTTCCATTGAAAACACTATTCAATCACCCCTCGAAGTGAAAAGAATAAATTTAAAAATACTTATCGGTTCATAACTATACTTACGTGTTGTTTGTGAAAATTATCTGAAACGAAAAGATACTTCAGTTATTTTCGAATAATATTTCGTGTTTTGTTTAGAAACTTTTGGTGAAGTTAAAGTAAAGTAATTTTTGAATACTTACCTACACGGTATATAAAGATATGCGGTATAGTGTTACTAGCCTTCGGCTAAAAATAAAAGAAGATTTTATTTTTTTTTGAGAGTCCATGAGAGACGAGTTAGAAGTTGTTAACTTAATACCTACCTTCTTTTCTCATTGACTTTACAAAATTTAAGTAAAGTTTTTGTATAGACAATTACAACTTTCTAGGTGTCGTTACCAAAGTTGAACTTGTTTATATGAAGTTTTTTTTTGTTCATGCATATGCTCATCGTCGAGCACACATAAGTAACCAAAGTTTCAGTTTCTGTAGATTCGTGCGTCTAATAAATAAAAGAAAATAAAAGAGTTAATAACATTTCATTATCAATTGAGACAAAATTCGTTGTCCAAAAGAAAGTTAATACTCCACTTCGAATGTCATTGTCCTAGAATCTGTACCTATGTCCTAAAAGAAAAAAAAAAGAAAAGTTAAGATTTTTTTTTGCAAATAAAAGTAAAGTTGACTTGATATAAGAATAATTACCTAAGATTTCAAACATAATCTTGGAGTTCTGCGACGGATAGGGTGCACCCTCTTCATTGCTTCGAACCTTTTTTATAAATTATATTTTTATTATTATAAATTACTTATGACTATATTGACATTTACATTTAATATATAAATTTTTTTTCCTAGCGTCTGAAAATAAATAAATAAGATTTGATTATTAACCATTTTTGATTTTTTTTGTCCACCTATACTTTTATAGAGTGTTGACCTATTACCTTTTCTTCATTTTTGGGAGGGGGCTTTCTAAAATTTTTGACAATCTTTATGTGAATTGCTGGCATCTATAGCCAAACTTTAATAAATTCGTTTATATCACTCGATGATATCGGTTAGTTCGGTTTAAAATTAAATCACATCAATCAAAGATTGCGATCGCGTATCGGAACGGCACCGGTATCTATACTTGACGATTAGTTCGATCCACCTTGTCTAATACGGAGATAAGACGTCACCTAAGTGTAGATACAGTGAGAAGTTCATTTATCTCGTTTGACCAAAAATTCGTGTTAGGCATTTACGATTCTTAGAATAATCATCGGAATATTCTAATCTCGCGAACGAGGGGAAGTGAATATAATTCACAGTCTCTCTCAAGATTGTCATTTTGGTTAATTACCTACATTTTCGGTTCGTTTTAAGAAAACAACCTTTCGACGTACAAACCCATAGGGGGAAGTGTATAAATACACGGTTCTCTCACCTTGACAAAGATTTCTAAAGAATATTTTTAGATTTTCAACAAATCTTTAGGATTTGAATAATATATTTTGGAACTTAGAATAAATAGCATTGAATCAGTTAATATATAGATTTTTGAAACTAGACTTAACCATTTATTTTTGAAATCACAATAATTAAATAAGTTTAGTATAGTTGTGGATTTTCCAGTTAAGATTTTCTTTTTTTGAAGATTAAGTATGAGATTTAGTAAGGTAGCTTTTAAGAAAGTTAAATTGTTAGATAATAAGTTTTGACAATAAAAATGTTTGTGGATTTTCTTTGAAATTCTCGAATCTTATTATTTCAATGAAGGTTTAGAGATTTTTCCACGTTGATAATACAATTTATTGGGAAGATTATTTCTGGTTGACAGTTTTCAGATTCTAACATGATGGAGTAAAAACCCAAAGTTGAGGAGTTGTGACTGAAGCTCCATTATGATGGCGGGGTGACAACAGCAACAACAACAACAACAACAATTACAATCCAAGTGGGAGTTTCCCAAATTAATTTTAGCGTGCGCTTGGAAACATTGGGAGGATGGTAACATTCCTTAAGGTAGGGTAGATATGCACGAGAGGAAGTACACCCCATCTGTACTTCCCAACAACCAGGGTTTCTTCAAATAAAGGAGCACATAGGAACTCGGGTAGACATTGCTCCAAGAGGCAATTCCAGCTATGTCCTCTTTTATAGTCCGTCTGTTGTGTAGTATTTTTTTTTTTTTATAGTCTTCAACAAATCTTCCGAAATTCAGATACCCCAACTTCGGGCCCTTATTTTTAAGAACAATAAGTGAGTAAATACCATCCTTATAAATCCAGGTCAACAATATGTGACACCGACTATCCGTTCCTGTAGCAAGAACACACTCCTTTCGACTCGAACCACTGAGCATAGCTGCGGTGACGTAGCAGGCCTGGAGCTGCAGCCGAGCGATAGTCACCCCTACTTGTTCCGGCTTGGACGTGCCTTCTCGGCAATACGAGATGGTATTAAAAGTCGTTTAGGGCAAGTAGGGTTCTGAGGAACTTCCTTTTTGGACATAAGAATCTGTCTGGTCTATGAAAATAGTCTTCTGGGTTTTCACACCTTCTTATACACTAAGGTAGAGGGGTTAAAACTTTTCTGAAACCGTGACAAAACTAAAGGAGCCTGTTTTCAAACACCCCCTGTTATTTAGGTTTCTTCTTTGGCAAGATATTATTATTTTGTGTGCTGGTTCAAGTGGTGTTTAAGTGAGACCATTACTATTTGGGTAGCTACGATCTTAGAAGAATCTATCTTAACGGTGTTTCCTCGACCTGAAATTAAGGCCAAGGAACCCTCTTAGTGGTGTTAATAAGCATGGACCCACACCATCCGGTCTTGTATGCTTTCGATTTGTTCGGACTGCATGATGGAACGGAGAAGAGCGCCTCATATCCACTTCTTTTCATATTATCTAGGTTTCTTCTATCGAGAAGAATATACCAGGCATCTATCTTCGTCTCTCTTCATCCAGTCCGGAAAATCTTTTATATTTTTATGTCTTAAGAGAAACTTAAAGACCATCTCATTTTTTAACATACTTAAATGTGAGACGCTTTTTAGTTTCCCTTTCTATTTCGTTTTGTCTTAAGAGAGACTTAAAGACCATCTCTTTTACTAATGTGAGACGCTTTTTAGTTTCCCTTGCATTTCGTTATGGCCTATGGGAAGCTTAAAGACCATCTCGTATTCTAACCTACGTAAATGTGAGATGCTTTTTAGTCTCCCTTACTTGTTCGTTACATAAAATGGCGCCCAACGTGGGGCCCGAAGAATTGGAAGAATTGGAAGAATTCGAAGATTTTGAGAAAAATTTTTTTTGAGGTATGAAGTGTTATGAAGATTTTTTTTTAGGAAACTTTTCGGTGAGATTTAACATCGAGGGGGAAGTTACTCTTGGGTACTGACCGGTGTTAAGGGCTTAATTTCTTACATGTCTGCAGCAGTAAGTGGAGTCAAACTTTTCTCTTCTCAAGGATTGTATATTTTGTTTGCAGTTAGTTAGTAAAAGACCTACGACCGTATGTGATGTTACCGTTAGATAGTCTGTAGCGTAGGCTTAAACTAATTAATGTTTCGTACTTTTTTTGGATAGATTTAGTGAGTACTTTCGGCCGATAAATAGGGATTTCTTTCCTTGTTTATGTCAGAAGCGATAAGCTTATTATATCTTGGTCAAAATATGGTACCGCACAAATATTCCTTCATTGAAACTTCATTGATACAATCACGTATCTGGGAAAAAAAAAAAAAAGACGTATTATATTTTTTCTCTTCTTGTTTTGCTTCGGATCTGTTCTGGAAACGCAGTCCGTTAGGGGATGATGAGGAATTCTCCTAAGTCAGTAGCAGCGAGATAGTAGGGATTCGAACAAAACAAGGAAGAAGGATGGTTTATTTTATTTCTCTCTATAAAAGAAAAAAAAATTACAAAAGATAAAAAAAAAAAAAAAATAGTAGTTGGGAAGTTTCGAATGAAGAAACTTCGAAAAGTTGTTGTTGATGTTGTTGTCGGGGGACATTGTGGGGCCCAGTCACAGCTCCAAACCACATATGATATAGACAACCTAGAAAAGTAAAATCAGTTTTTTTTGACGAATTTATTATTTTGAAAGTTAGTTTTGAGAAAATTTAATTCTTTGAAAATTTATAAGCTTTAGTAGAGCTTTAGTTTATGAGTAATCTTGATTTAGTTTAGAAATACAGTAAAGTTTTTGGAATAATTTTTTTGGAAATTTGTTTTGGTTTCGGTTAAATTGAGATTTAGATATTAGAATAGTAGTTTAGTAACTTTATAAAAGAAACAAAAAAAAAAAAAATAAAAAAAAGGATATTTAACAGATTAGTCTTATTTAGAGAGTAATGCAGTAAATGAGCGTAGATAGTAAGTGTAGGTTAGTATAAATTTACATTTGTTTTTTTTTCTCATTTCTGAATTTTACCATTAAGAATTACGGGGATTATTATAATAAACTTAAGCACCCCGGAGTGTTAAGGTTTCTATCTCGAATCCGAGAAATCGACGCAAAGTTTTGGCTTTATTATTCCTTTTGGGGTTTCATGACCTCTTTCAATCAAAAATCTTTATATTATTATTAGTGCTTTACAAAAAAAAAAAAAAATCATGGCTAGTCCTCCGAAGAGTCTAGGAGCCTTTCGACGTCGATATAGCCTACGAAGTGGTGCCAGACACCCTGACTTGAATGACGAAACTTTACACCGTTTAGTCAACCCAACGCTCACGCATCCTAGACAAAACAGGTCTTCGTTAAATGCGCCAGTAAATGACTGCGCCAACGCCACGTTGCCAGCACCACCATCTTTGAGGTCAAGATACTCTACGGCAAGTGCAGGGGATGAGGAAGGAGCACCTTCCTTGCTAGCCCAATCAACCTTTTTAGGCTACCCCCAGCCAACCTCAGATGTTCAGGAACCGGACGACCATGAGGATGACATAATGACAGGCTACATACACGAAGTGGTTACAGCAGCAATTGGGGCGAGCCGAGGGGAAGACTTTCGCTTTTTCAGGGAAGAGATGGTGAGGACCCGTAACGCACTGCGAGACGAACTGGGGGACATTTTACACGAAAGACTATTGGCCCCAACGCCAGAGGTCGACAGTGGAGGTCCAACTCAAGCCCGTGGACAACAAAATCCCTCCACGACACCTCCTGCCGCACCACGCCATCGATCTCCACCTCGAACTGTGCCAAATTTGAATATTCCACCTCAACAGCCAGATCCGCCAGCTGATAACTCAAACATGGACGAGTTTCTGCGACGGCTCCACAATCTATCGTTCAGTGATCCAGTCAACAACACTACAGTTCAGCAGCCGCCTCCCCGTCACACCGCCCTTAGACACCAAAATTTCCACAAGTGGGGGTTAAAGTTTGACAATCGTCAGATGTCAATTGACGATTTCCTGTTTCGCCTCGAACGCTTAAGGATCAGTTACGATGCGACGTGGGACGAGGTTGTTTCGAACTTTCACCATTTGGTTTCTGGGACAGCAGAAACCTGGTTTTGGGTCTACCTGAAGGCTAACCCAGATATTACGTGGATGGGGCTTAGAAATGCCTTGATAGAACAATTCCGAAGCTTGGAGACAGATTCGGAGCTGTCTAGAAGGTTGTACGACAGACATCAGGGGCAAGGAGAAATCTTCGACGAATTCTACGCAGTTATTCAAAAGTTAAATGGAAAGCTGAGGATTCCCAAACCGGACGGTGAAATAATTGACATCCTGAAAAATAATGTTCGACCGAAGATGGGAATGCTCCTCATAACGTTTAATACTAATTGCCTGGCCACTATGGTACATGTATGTCGGAAAGTTGAAAAGTATCTCTCCGACCGCGAAGCGGCAGGACAAAGAGCACGAACTGGGCCATTTCCACCTCCCCGTAGAAGTGCTGTCTCTGAACTCGTTATGGAGGAAAGGGAGTCCGAAGTAATTCATGTACCCGAGATCGAGGCATTCCACCAAAGAAAAGAAAGGGACACCCGCAATTACAATTGTTGGAATTGCAAAGTCAAAGGACATTCATACTACGAATGTCCTGACCCACAAAGGTCCCTTTTCTGTTTCAAGTGTGGCTTGGAAAACACCACCTCCCCGCAATGTCCTCGATGCTCGGGAAACGAGCCGAAGAGCAGTTTGAAGCCCCGGGGGAATTGCTCTCTGGAGAAGATCCCGGAGTACTAGAACCTCTATCAGTTGCACCTCCTCTTTTCCGCCATAACCCCGAATACCTTGGAAATTTTGGGGACCCACCAACAAGTTCGCCTGTCCCTGCGCCTAGGATATTGAAAAGACCTGACCAATCCCAAGAATCAGCTACAAAACCACCTCCTGTTGCACCAAGAAAATCTATCAAACCCTTTCACGAACGGCTGCTAAATTACCTCGAAGTGCGTAAAAGAATTTTTGGCAGCCCGAACACTATCATTTCGGATAAAGTGGCTAAGTTGAGAAGGAAATTTCAAGATAAAAAGGAAGCCTACAAAGCCATCGAAGCTACAACATTGTGCAGCACCGAAGATCCGCGTCCCTATGCTACCGTCCATATTTTTGGAGATCCCCTACTTGGACTACTCGACAGTGGGGCGAGCATAAGCTGTTTGGGTGCGGATGGTTTTGAGTTCCTTCAAAAACACGGTAAAAACATTTCGAAACTTACTTCTCAAATTAAGACGGCCGATGGGAAGCCTCAAGCCATAGTAGGCAAATTCTATGCTGAAGTTTCCTATAAAGGGATGACAAAAACAATTCCCCTGTATCTAGTTCCATCGTTGCAGCAAAAACTTTACCTGGGCATTGACTTCTGGAGAGCGTTTGATATCGCTCCTCAGTTGATTTCCGAAATCTCTGCAGCTCCCAGCTCTATGGAATTGGATGCGAATGCCCATATACTCACTGAACAACAGTCCAAAAGGATAAATGATGCCATCAGCCTATTTCCATCTTCTGCTGTTCAGGGCTTAGGGAAAACATCGCTGGAGGAACACATCATTGACACAGGGGATGCTGAGCCCATTAAGCAACGTCATTACCCGATTTCTCCAGCGGTACAGAAACTGCTATATGAGGAACTGGAACGTATGCTCAAGCTCGGAGTTATCGAGGAAAGCCATAGCGCGTGGAGCTCTCCTGTAGTCTTAGTTCGAAAGCCCGGCAAAAATCGCTTATGCCTAGACTACAGGAAAGTTAATGCCCAAACTAAAAAAGATGCGTATCCACTTTCTCATATAGAAGGATTGCTATCGCGTCTTTCAGATACACATTACATATCAAGTGTGGATCTGAAAGATGCCTTTTGGCAGATACCGCTCGAGAAATCGTCTCGGGAAAAGACGGCGTTTACTGTGCCTGGCATGCCCCTGTTGCAGTTTACGGTGATGCCCTTTGGGCTGTGCAATGCGCCACAACGCATGGTGAGATTAATGGACAAAGTGGTGCCCCATCAACTGCGAGAGAAAATATTTCCATACCTTGATGACCTGTTGGTAGTATCAAGCACTTTCGAAGAACATGTACAGCTATTAGAGGTTTTGGCAAATCAACTGAGGAAAGCGGGTCTGACGATCAACGTCCAGAAGTCAAAGTTTTGCTTCAAGGAGTTAAAATATCTGGGGTTCATCGTTGGAGACGGATGCCTCAAAACGGATTCAGCAAAGGTGACGGCTATAGCAGATTTTCCTCCACCTACGACGACAAAACAAGTAAGGCGATTTTTGGGAATGGCGGGGTGGTACCGGCGTTTTGTGAAAGACTTTTCTACCCTAGCCGCTCCTATCACCGAAACGTTGAAGAAAGGAAAAAAGTTCGACTTCACTAACGAAGCGATGGAAGCTTTCCACCAGCTTAAAACAGCCCTTACCTCTGCCCCGCTCTTGGTGAATCCGGATTTTACAAAGGAGTTTTTAATTTTGTGTGATGCCTCTAACACCGGCATTGGTTGTGTGTTGGCTCAACTGGACGAAAGTGGTAACGAACGTCCAATATATTACCATTCCCAAAAACTTAACTCGGCCCAGCGCAATTACAATGTGACCGAGCGGGAGTGCCTGGCTGCCATAATTGGGGTCAAGAAGTTCCGAGCCTACGTCGAAGGTCACCCATTCAAAATTGTGACGGACCATGCGAGCTTGAAGTGGCTGATGAACCAGAAGGATCTCAGTGGTCGGTTAGCGAGATGGAGCCTAAAACTTCAGGGCTTCCAATTTAGCATTGTCCATCGTAGAGGATCCCAGAACACAGTACCCGATGCACTTTCTAGGGTATATGAAGTAGATTCTCTGGACTGCGATGTTTCGATGATAAAAGATCCCTGCGATGCGCTGCACATTGACCTAGAGGATCCCAGCTTTAAATCGGTAGACTACCTCAATCTCATTGACAGCATTCAAGAACAAAAAACTAAGTTACCTGATCTAAGAGTGTCGGAGGGTTACGTCTATAAGAGGGTCAAACAGTGCACTGGTCATTCTGTGGAGGATGCTCTTGTCTGGAAACTTTGGGTTCCGGAACTGCTGACCGATCGCTTAATCGCTCTCGCTCATCAGCCACCACGAGCGTCGCATGGAGGAATTGCGAAAACCATTTACCGACTCCAGCAGCAATACTTCTGGCCCAACATGGCAGCCCAGGTAAAGGCATTCATAGGAAGGTGCGATATCTGTAAAGCCTCGAAAGCCCCAAATGTAACCCTGAGGCCTCCGATGGGTAAAGCTTTTGTGGCCGAGAGGCCTTTTCAAATGCTATACATCGACTTCCTAGGTCCATATCCGCGTTCGAGAGACGGGAACACGCATATTGTAATAGCGCTGGACCAGTTGACGAAATTTGTGGTCCTCAAAGCCCTACGCAGAGCAACGACAGAGACAGTCCTGAAATTTTTGCACGAACAGGTCTTTTGTGTGTTTGGATTGCCAGAAACGATTCTCTCTGACAATGGGAAGCAATTCATAAGCCGAGAATTCGAAAAGCGTATGACCATGTTCGGCATTTCACATGTCAAGACAGCCTTTTACTCCCCGCAAGCCAACGCTAGTGAAAGGGTTAATAGATCGATTTTGGCGGCTATCAGGTCTTACATCGACACGGATCAAAGGAATTGGGATACGAATTTGCAGTCGATTGCCAGTGCGCTTCGCACCACTGTCCACTCGACAATAAACATGTCGCCTTACGAAGCCTTGTTTGGTCTGAAATGTGTGGAGCATGGATTCGACTACAAGTTGCTCCGTAAACTGCATGTCCTAAATAGTTCAGATGTAGATGTCATCTCCAAAGCCTCCCAAATGAACATTCTGCATTCGCATATTAAAAACACTCTTGCGGATGCCCATACTAAATATGCAAACACATATAATCTACGAAGCAAAGAGGTCAAATATGCAGTGGGCGATATAGTGTTTCGCAGGAATTTTGCGCTGAGTGACAAGTCGAAAAGATTCAGCGCTAAACTGAGCCCAAAATTTGTTAAAATGAGGATCCGGAAAAATATTGGAAATAATCTATATGAGCTCGAAGATCTCAACGGAAAACACATCGGGGTTTACCATGGTAAGGATCTGAAGAAATAAACTGGTGGACCCAAAACGTAAATGTATCGAAAAAACGGAGCCATAGCCCGGCTGCTACACCTGTGCATGAGACACAGTAGGTCGTGGGTGTCGATCTTTCTTATTCTACGAGCAAACATCGCTTACGTCTTATCCACAAATCAGAAGTAGTAACAACGCAATTCTTCAGTTCTTTTTTTTTTTTTCATCATCGTTCAGCCAGTGAGCACTTGTCCTAACGAGGATGTTGTGTAGGGGAACTACTCTTCCTATAAACGAAATCCATCCAAATTTCAGCCACCGGATACAGAATTAAAAATATCAAGATGTCGTCTTCCCAGCAACAACACGACGACATGGGTAAGTTATGGTAGCACATGGTAGGGAGGTAAGACGAAATTTAGAACTCAGTATTGCTTAGGCCAAGTACAAAAGTAGAATTTGAGTATTGATTATATTTGTCATCAGTCAGAGTTGCGCCCACGATGTTTATAAGATGGAAAAGAGGAAAATTATAGTTGTAGATTAGTAATGATTGATAGATTTTGTTGAATTAGCATAAGTAAAGAAATAGCTAAATGTTGAGTAATTATGGAAAAAGAGTACGACAAAAGATAAGCAATAGTCGCACTTAAGGTTGTTAAAAATTCGTACAAAGCAACTTAGAAATGAAACCGTCCTCGGACGGCATGAATCATTCCCAGAAAGACACGAAAATATGTAGTGTAGCAGTAGTTTATCGAAAAGAAAATGGTGTAAAATTCAGAAGTACAGCTAACAGAAAGATTTTTGTTTCACCTTAATTGCGATAAAAAAAAAACAAAGAAATAAATGGTTTTAGCAATTAAAAATCGCATGAAACTAGAGAAATGACAGTATTTATACTTTTCTAATAATTCAGGTCCCGATTTACCAAAAATACATACGCGGCAACGTGACAACGAAGGTAAAGGGTTTTTTTTTTTTTTCAAGTTTATTCATATAAACTTATAGTATGATCAGAAAAAGCTACATACTACCTGAAAGAAAAAACGTCATAGTAAAAATACTAATCTAGTGTAAACACCTAATGCCCAGTCAAGCGAATAATCCTGAGCTAATCTGAAAAGAAAAATAAAAATACTTACTACTTCAGAAAAACATATTCATTAAAACATTTCTTGAAAAACATTCAATTTCACCTACGATATTTTATCTCAACCTGAAAAAGTTCATCAATCAACATAAAATACATTCAGTCATAATTGACATAACTTACGGCATGACGCAGCTAAGATATCTCATGTGTACACAGTCATTGGTCTAAAATCATTACCAGGTCGTTTAGTACAAAACGATGATGTGGACGGAAACAGAGCGAGACAAAGCGAGATGAAAGAGCAATCTCAACGAAGCTTTACCCCACTCTTACTTTGAATAAAATTCTAAACGACGAAACGAACGGCCATGCGAGCCATTAAGATGTAGAAAATAATTTGTAAATTTCTTTTGCTTTTTCCCGCTGAAACTAACAAGTTTAAAACGTTTAAAACAATAATTTTTATAAAGTGAGGTATACTCAACATAATTCCAGAGAAAAAAACATCAATTTCCAGCGAATTAAGTAAGTTTAATTTCCGTGCATGTGAAAAATGTTTATTCATAGTTTTTTTGTGTTGCGCATTTTAGGGTAGGCACGTAGGCCAGTGAAAAGATTTTTGTTATAATTTTTATGGAAGACCAGGTCGTTGCTAATACGACGGTGGGCATTCCAAACGAAGTTGGTACTGGGGTGCTGGAAAGAATCCCAACCAGACATAAAAAGGGCAAATCAAAACCACCCCCACGTGCAGAAACTCAGATCGCTGTAGAACGAGACAACGTGGAGGAAGTCAAAAGGACGCCACAGACGATTACGTCTAGGTGCATCCACTTCTCCACCAAGGATTAGCAACGAGCCCACCAATTTATAGTAAAACCAGGTAAAGAAAAATCTTACATTCGATATTTTTGATATATTTGGCATTTTTCTGAACGCTATCGTAGCGGAGGATTCTGATGGAAAAATCCCAATCAGATCCTCATGTAGAAAAAGCTTTAAGTGAAAAATTAGGTAGTGCAAAAGTAGTAGCTTAAGTAGTGGGTAGATTTTCTTTTACATTTATGAACCATGTGCTCCATAAATTTACCATTTTCAGTACAGTCACGTTGACCACGCTTAAGTTGGATCATATAATAAAGTCATTTTTTTTTCCCAAAACAGGTAGTCAACCTCTACGGTGGTCCAGCAGACGACGCTTTTATGAGAAATCCAGACAGGAAAGGAAATCCTGTCCAGAATCCAAAAGTCAACGCTTCCAGACTCTCTCAGCAAAAAGTCGTCGGATCACAGTCAGGCTGACCACCTGGTTTTTTTTGTTCTTCGCATGTGCTCACAAACGAGTACAGAAATACCAGCCTTCTCCGTGTGTACCTAGTGATGGGTGCACAAAATTTTGTCAATCTTCATGCACGCTCGTAAATGAGTGTACAAATATCGTCAACCCACATGTGTGCTCATAAATAAGTGCATAATTACCATCTAATGGTCACACAACTGGAAGATATACTTTCGATGACATACATTTTTCACCCGTACAACTTACAAAATATGTGCACATGGACCATCTACAAGTAAATTGAACTCCATGGCCCGTTCGTTTTACAACCATTTTCGCATAACATCATAGTAGCATCATCATATGTGACGAAAGCAACATCATACAGATACCCCCATAGGAGAAGGGATGGTTACAAACGATCATATGGATTTTCAAGATAAAACTACAAGATAATTTAAATTCAGTGCCAGTTAACCCTACGTTTGAGCCAACTATTAATTCACTAGACCTAATACAACATGCTAACAGAAAATTATTGCGACGATAATCAACAGACAAGACATAGGACTCAACAATCTACGTTCAGTGCAAGCGACGAGGGATTATGCGGTCAAGCGGCTGACCACACAGATCAACTTTAAGCGAACATCTAACATCAACAAGAAAACACATCGTTGGACATGACAAGACACAACGGGACATTTACAACAATAATATATGAACATCAGTAGCAGAGATTTTCAACACCGAGGAACGATAAGTACAAAACAATAAAGTTATCAGGTATGGTGCCATTATATATTTAGAATATATTTATGATTTCATTTCTGCACATACGCCAAAAATCCTAAAATCAGTGTAAATTTATTAAAGGCCTTGATATTTTGAATGTAGTTAAAAATTAACCTACGAAGTGCACTAGTCAAGATAAATTTCTGTAATTTTATAAATATTATCGTGAACGATACCAAATCCTACGGGGATATAAAATGTAAAAATACATTTGTGAAGTAATCTTAAAATACCTATATGCAAAAAAAAAAGTTTAAATAGATGAAGTTCGAATAGTCTATTTACTACGATATTGATTGAGATAAACCTAGATACCTATATAATACTTAAAGAAAACTTAAAAGAAAAATAATCTAAATCTGAAAAATAAGATAAAACATAAATGTAAAGAAATCGAGTTGTGAGAACCGCGTTTTCCATTGAAAACACTATTCAATCACCCCTCGAAGTGAAAAGAATAAATTTAAAAATACTTATCGGTTCATAACTATACTTACGTGTTGTTTGTGAAAATTATCTGAAACGAAAAGATACTTCAGTTATTTTCGAATAATATTTCGTGTTTTGTTTAGAAACTTTTGGTGAAGTTAAAGTAAAGTAATTTTTGAATACTTACCTACACGGTATATAAAGATATGCGGTATAGTGTTACTAGCCTTCGGCTAAAAATAAAAGAAGATTTTATTTTTTTTTGAGAGTCCATGAGAGACGAGTTAGAAGTTGTTAACTTAATACCTACCTTCTTTTCTCATTGACTTTACAAAATTTAAGTAAAGTTTTTGTATAGACAATTACAACTTTCTAGGTGTCGTTACCAAAGTTGAACTTGTTTATATGAAGTTTTTTTTTGTTCATGCATATGCTCATCGTCGAGCACACATAAGTAACCAAAGTTTCAGTTTCTGTAGATTCGTGCGTCTAATAAATAAAAGAAAATAAAAGAGTTAATAACATTTCATTATCAATTGAGACAAAATTCGTTGTCCAAAAGAAAGTTAATACTCCACTTCGAATGTCATTGTCCTAGAATCTGTACCTATGTCCTAAAAGAAAAAAAAAAGAAAAGTTAAGATTTTTTTTTGCAAATAAAAGTAAAGTTGACTTGATATAAGAATAATTACCTAAGATTTCAAACATAATCTTGGAGTTCTGCGACGGATAGGGTGCACCCTCTTCATTGCTTCGAACCTTTTTTATAAATTATATTTTTATTATTATAAATTACTTATGACTATATTGACATTTACATTTAATATATAAATTTTTTTTCCTAGCGTCTGAAAATAAATAAATAAGATTTGATTATTAACCATTTTTGATTTTTTTTGTCCACCTATACTTTTATAGAGTGTTGACCTATTACCTTTTCTTCATTTTTGGGAGGGGGCTTTCTAAAATTTTTGACAATCTTTATGTGAATTGCTGGCATCTATAGCCAAACTTTAATAAATTCGTTTATATCACTCGATGATATCGGTTAGTTCGGTTTAAAATTAAATCACATCAATCAAAGATTGCGATCGCGTATCGGAACGGCACCGGTATCTATACTTGACGATTAGTTCGATCCACCTTGTCTAATACGGAGATAAGACGTCACCTAAGTGTAGATACAGTGAGAAGTTCATTTATCTCGTTTGACCAAAAATTCGTGTTAGGCATTTACGATTCTTAGAATAATCATCGGAATATTCTAATCTCGCGAACGAGGGGAAGTGAATATAATTCACAGTCTCTCTCAAGATTGTCATTTTGGTTAATTACCTACATTTTCGGTTCGTTTTAAGAAAACAACCTTTCGACGTACAAACCCATAGGGGGAAGTGTATAAATACACGGTTCTCTCACCTTGACAAAGATTTCTAAAGAATATTTTTAGATTTTCAACAAATCTTTAGGATTTGAATAATATATTTTGGAACTTAGAATAAATAGCATTGAATCAGTTAATATATAGATTTTTGAAACTAGACTTAACCATTTATTTTTGAAATCACAATAATTAAATAAGTTTAGTATAGTTGTGGATTTTCCAGTTAAGATTTTCTTTTTTTGAAGATTAAGTATGAGATTTAGTAAGGTAGCTTTTAAGAAAGTTAAATTGTTAGATAATAAGTTTTGACAATAAAAATGTTTGTGGATTTTCTTTGAAATTCTCGAATCTTATTATTTCAATGAAGGTTTAGAGATTTTTCCACGTTGATAATACAATTTATTGGGAAGATTATTTCTGGTTGACAGTTTTCAGATTCTAACATGATGGAGTAAAAACCCAAAGTTGAGGAGTTGTGACTGAAGCTCCATTATGATGGCGGGGTGACAACAGCAACAACAACAACAACAACAATTACAATCCAAGTGGGAGTTTCCCAAATTAATTTTAGCGTGCGCTTGGAAACATTGGGAGGATGGTAACATTCCTTAAGGTAGGGTAGATATGCACGAGAGGAAGTACACCCCATCTGTACTTCCCAACAACCAGGGTTTCTTCAAATAAAGGAGCACATAGGAACTCGGGTAGACATTGCTCCAAGAGGCAATTCCAGCTATGTCCTCTTTTATAGTCCGTCTGTTGTGTAGTATTTTTTTTTTTTTATAGTCTTCAACAAATCTTCCGAAATTCAGATACCCCAACTTCGGGCCCTTATTTTTAAGAACAATAAGTGAGTAAATACCATCCTTATAAATCCAGGTCAACAATATGTGACACCGACTATCCGTTCCTGTAGCAAGAACACACTCCTTTCGACTCGAACCACTGAGCATAGCTGCGGTGACGTAGCAGGCCTGGAGCTGCAGCCGAGCGATAGTCACCCCTACTTGTTCCGGCTTGGACGTGCCTTCTCGGCAATACGAGATGGTATTAAAAGTCGTTTAGGGCAAGTAGGGTTCTGAGGAACTTCCTTTTTGGACATAAGAATCTGTCTGGTCTATGAAAATAGTCTTCTGGGTTTTCACACCTTCTTATACACTAAGGTAGAGGGGTTAAAACTTTTCTGAAACCGTGACAAAACTAAAGGAGCCTGTTTTCAAACACCCCCTGTTATTTAGGTTTCTTCTTTGGCAAGATATTATTATTTTGTGTGCTGGTTCAAGTGGTGTTTAAGTGAGACCATTACTATTTGGGTAGCTACGATCTTAGAAGAATCTATCTTAACGGTGTTTCCTCGACCTGAAATTAAGGCCAAGGAACCCTCTTAGTGGTGTTAATAAGCATGGACCCACACCATCCGGTCTTGTATGCTTTCGATTTGTTCGGACTGCATGATGGAACGGAGAAGAGCGCCTCATATCCACTTCTTTTCATATTATCTAGGTTTCTTCTATCGAGAAGAATATACCAGGCATCTATCTTCGTCTCTCTTCATCCAGTCCGGAAAATCTTTTATATTTTTATGTCTTAAGAGAAACTTAAAGACCATCTCATTTTTTAACATACTTAAATGTGAGACGCTTTTTAGTTTCCCTTTCTATTTCGTTTTGTCTTAAGAGAGACTTAAAGACCATCTCTTTTACTAATGTGAGACGCTTTTTAGTTTCCCTTGCATTTCGTTATGGCCTATGGGAAGCTTAAAGACCATCTCGTATTCTAACCTACGTAAATGTGAGATGCTTTTTAGTCTCCCTTACTTTTTCGTTACAATCTGTTAATTCTAACGATCCTAAAATAATAACATACGTATATACAGGGTGAGTCATGAGCAATGCGACCAAATGCTAGGGCGTGTAGGTTGCGTTGAGACAAGAAAAAAATCGTATGGGAGGGGGGGGTCTATTCCCCTCCGTTTAGCCGGGAGGGGCAATTTTCGAAAAAACTGACTTAAAATGGGAAAAAAAATATTTAAAATCAACGGCTTCATTCACAATGCTGTGCGATACGTTTTTGCAAAGCCAATATTTTTTTCTTTCATTCTGTGTTTAAATAAATCTATTCTAAGAAATAGTTTTTGAAAAATTAATTTTCAAAGTCAAAATTTTGAAAAAAAAAATTGAAAAAAAAATTTCAAATTCATTTTTTTCAAAATTTTACGTAATTAAGTGCTAATTTTAATTTCAAAATTCAATGCTGTTGTTAATTTTAAGTCTAAATTAGAAAACCGGATGCAAAAATTTTATGTCGTTCTCAAGAAATTAAAAAAAAACCAAAACCACCTTTTTCTAAGAAAAACATTTATTTTTATTGTAACGAAGGAATTTATTTATTTATTTAGCATAAATCTTAGTTTTTTTACTTTTTTTTTAATTGGAGTTTTATGAGAACGTAATAAAATTAAATAGTATTGGAATAACCCTGGATTAATATTATTTTCATTGATAACTTCTGAAAACTGACCTGTCAATATTTTTGCCTTGGCCTGCCCGCAGCCCATGGGTTCTACCTGTTATGGGGACAATAGGGACAATAAAACCGCATTTTTTTTTAATGAAAAAAAAAAAAGAAAATTGCAACGCAAGATAAATAAAAGGCATTGCAGTTTTGCTTAGTAATTATTTCAAATTTGAATATTAACTCATTAACACGTAACGATGTCAAGCTCATACACCCGAGAAGAATTAACGGACATGCATTTCTGCTACGGTTTAGCTAATGGTCGAAGTCGTGAAGCCGAAAGACTGTACGCTGAAAGATATCCCGATAGGAGGTGTCCCCATCATAGCACGTTTCCAAGAATCCACCGACGTCTAAGAGATCATGAAGTGCTGGAGCATCGAAGAAGCGAAAGGCCAGTTTCTGATGAGTCAAGAATCTTAGATGAAAGAATTCTGGATTTAGTCCGAAATAATCCCTCCGTCAGTACAGGAAGGATATCCACTATGCTTGGAGTGTCCCAATCTAGAGCATGTCGAGTACTTCGGGCGGAAAATTTACACCCGTACCACTTTACGCCTGTTCAGGAACTCACCTCAAACGACAAGTTATTGAGAACCGAATTTTGTAGAACATTACTACTTAGAAATGAAACCGAACAAAACTATTTTAGAAGAATATTCTGGACGGATGAAGCATAGTTTACTAGGGATGGGGTTACTAACTTCCACAATTTACATTATTGGAGTAGCGCCAATCCACACAAAAAAAAACAAAACAAATCACAACACCGCTTTAGTTGTAATGTTTGGCTTGGTATTGTTGGACACACTGTGATCGGGCCCCGGTTTTTGAATTCCATTATTAATGGAGAATCATACCTGCAATTCCTACGAGACCTTTTACCCGATTTATTAGACAGCGTCCCATTGGTTATAGCAGATACTTTAATCTACCAACAAGATGGTGCTCCAGCACACTACAGCTTACAGGTGAGAAACTGGCTGGATGATCATTTTAGTGACCGTTGGATCGGAAGAAGGGGCCCCACGGAATGGCCGCCTAGGTCACCAGATTTAACTCCCCTAGATTTCTATGCATGGGGATTTATGAAGAATTATGTTTACGAAGTGGAAATAGTATCATTGGAACAACTGAAGGAACGAATTGAAGTCGCTGGAGTCAAATTGCAGTAAAATTTGTCAAGCAAAAACTTATGTGAAGCCATTACAAGGAGATATAATCTATGCCTTCTAAACAATGGAGATCATATCGAGAATTTTTTATAAGTACTTCCAATAAAAAACATAGTAAAAATAAAAGGAATAAAAAAAACTAAAAAAACTAAGATTAATGCTTCTTAAATTGCTTCGTTACAATAAAAATAAATGTTTTTCTTAGAAAAAGGTGGTTTTGGTTTTTTTTTAATTTCTTGAGAACGACATAAAATTTTTGCATCCGGTTTTCTTATTTAGACTTAAAATTAATAACAGCATTGAATTTTTAAATTAAAATTAGCACTTAATTACGTAAAATTTTGAAAAAAATGAATATGAAATTTTTTTTTTCAATTTTTTTTTTCAAAATTTTGACTTTGAAAATTAATATTTCAAAAACTGTTTCTTAGAATAGATTTATTTAAACACAGAATGAAAGAAAAAGTTATTGGCTTTTCAAAAACGTATCGCACAGCATTGTGAATGAAGCCGTTGATTTTAAATAATTTTTTTCCCATTTTAAGTCAGTTTTTTCGAAAATTGCCCCTCCCGGCTAAACGGAGGGGAATAGACCCCCCCTTCCATACGATTTTTTTCTTGTCTCAACGCAACCTACACGCCCTAGCATTTTGTCGCATTGCTCATGACTCACCCTGTATATAAAAATGTTTTAATCTATTTTTATGAACTGTCATTGTTTTGTTTTCATATTTAATATCGCAGTTCACCCCATTTTGAGATAGTATTTCGTATGGACCAATAAAGATTGGGTCTAACTTTTTTCTATTTTCATTTCTTAACAAAACTAGACTCCCTACGTTAAAATCTGAAGCCTTTGGTTTTACATCTGTACCTCGTCTTCCTATTAATTTTCTTGCTTATCAAAGTATCCCTAGCGTCTTTATGAGCTATTTGTAGTTTGTGTTTTAAGTCTATCACGTAGTCTTCGTAGTTGTACACTGGATCTACTTTATTTGTGAGATTGGAAGGTAAATTACATTGTCTTCCAAATACTAATTCAAAAGGTGTGTACCCTGTTTCTGAATGTACTGAAGTGTTGTAACAGAAAAATAATAGGGTAGCCAGTTGCTCCAATCTGTATGTTTTTCCGATACATAACTCTTAAGATAAGTTCCTAAAACTTTATGGGAATTCTCTAACGCTCCAATGCTTTCATGATGGTAAGCAGTGGACTGTAGTTGTTCTATCTTTAACAAACTACACATATCTTTAAAAACTTTATTTATAAACTCGGTACCTTGATCAGATGCTATAGTTCCAGGGACTCCATATCTAAGAATAAAAGATTCGACGAGCCCTTTAGCTACTGTATTAGCTTCCTTATTTGGTAAAGCTATTGCTTCAGTGAATTTAGTTAATTCGTCTTGAAGAGTAAGAATATATTTTGACCCATTTTCTGATTCGTCAAGGGGTCCTACTAAATCAAGAAAATTTTTATCGAAGCCTGATTCTGCTGTTGACGTTATAGTCATAGGTTGCTTCTTTGGTTGTATATATTTGTTACGTTGACATATTGGGCAGTGCTTAACGTATGTCGTCACATCGTTTTGCATGCCTGTCTAATAATATCTTTTTTTAATGTTTCGCAACATGCGATTTATAACAGCATGTCCACTCGTTACCAACGAGTTACATATGATAATCATTTAGTATTAATTTATTTTGCAAGGGTCTGTTATTTTAATTTTTTCATCTATTATGTGCACTTTTATTTTACTTTCTTTAAATATTCCTTCTATCATTTTCTTTAATATATTTATTTTTTCTTTATGACGGCCGTTTGTTATTTTTTTTAATTCTTCTTTGGTAATATAAATATTTTTAATTGATAAAGGTCCGCAAATTGTACGCACGTCCCTCAACAACATTTTGTCAAATGATGCTGATCGGTCAATAGTGCCATTCTTGGATTCCTTTTCATTATTCATTTGCGGTTCACAATTTTTCTGTACGTCCCTCAACAACATTTTGTCAAATGATGCCGATCGGGCATTAGTACTTATCTTGGACCGGTTTAAAATTAAACAATTACTTCCTGGAATATATCCCAATATAAGATTTGGACTTAATACTCTAGTACCCTTTGTTTTTGCAAAATCTTCATCTTCTTCTTTAAAACTGCTTATTATTTTTAACTCAACTACTTTCAAACCCGTTTCCGGAGCTTTTAAAAGTTCACTGATAATCTTTTCTTTTTCTACTTTTTCTTTTGGGGGAATTTCTTTGTTTATATCGGATTTCTTTGATTGTGCTCTTGTTGTGACACAAACGTAAAGTTTTTGTAAGTCTTCTGAATGAATTTGTATTCTACTTAGAGCATCTGCAGTGCAGTTGTTTTTCCCTGGTGTATACTCTACATAAAAAGTATATTCTTCTATTAATAGTCTAAATTTGGTTAATCGACTGGAAGGTTCTTTAAATGAAAATAGATATACTAAAGGGTTATGATCGGTTAATATTTTAAAACGTCTTCCGAAAAGATACGGTCTGAAATGCGCTACTGCCCAAACTATAGCAAGTAATTCTTTTTCTATAGTACTATAATTCTTTTCTGCTTTGTTAAGAGATTAACTTGCGTAAGCAATTGGTTTATCATCATAATTGGATAACACAGAACCTAAAGCAAATCCAGATGCGTCTGTTCGGAGTATGAATTCTTTTTCAAAATTTGGGAACTGTAAAATATTTGGACTTATTAGCACTTCTTTAAGTAAATTAAAAGATGTTTTGCAATCTTCCGAGAATATAAAATCTACGTTCTTTCTTAATAACCGATTTAAAGGTATTGCCAGTGTAGCAAAGTTTGGTATGAATTTTCGGTAATAGTTAGCAAATGCTACGAATCTTCTTACTTCATCTGCGTTTTTGGGAGTTGGGTAATTTTTCATTACATTTGACTTAGATGGATCTGGTATAATACCATTACTGGATATTATGTGTCCTAAATATAAAACTTCTTTTCTAAGAAAAGCACATTTTCTAGGATGGATTTTAAGATTTACTTCCCTAAATCTTTCAAAAACTTCCATTAAATTTTATTATGGTCTTCTCAACGTGAGTAAGTTAGACCTGACATAGCCACAGACATCATTCTTGAAAAAGTGCTGGGTGATATTTTTAAACCCATGGGAAGTCGTTTCATTTGATAATGTCCGTTTTCTGTTGAAAAGGCCGTGCAAGGTCTGCTATTTTTCTCTAATTCCATTTGATAATAACCTTGGCTTAAATCTATGCATGAAAAATATGTTGCACCTCCAACCAAATCAAATATGTCAGTTATATTGGGTAATGGAAATTTATCATCCTCAATAACATCGTTTACTTTTCTATAATCAATTACCAATCTGACTTTTTGTATTCCCGTTATGGGATCTTTTTTCTTGGGAACTACAAGAATAGGTGAGTTCCAGGCGGATATTGAAGGTTCTATTATATCATCTTTGAGCATCTTTTCTACTTCTATTTGAATATCTTTTTTCTGAGAATGAGGTAATCTATATGGTTTGGTATATTTTGCAGTAGCTCTTTTCTTGAGTGATATGTGGGCCTGACCTATATGTGTGTATGTTAATTTGTCGCTTTCTAGGTGAAAAATATCTTGAAATTTAGAACATATAGCTTTGAGTTCATGTTATTCCTCCTCATTAAGAGTTTCGAAATTTATTTCTTTAAGTAACTGTTTTGTTCGTAAATTTGAAGGTTTTATTGTTTGTTCGTATGCCATAGTATGGTATTCTGATATTGGTTTGGACTTGGGTTCTATCCGTTTGATTCTTACTTCGGATTCTCGGGTATTTAAAATTTTAATTGGAACTTTACCGTTTCTCGACTGAGAAATAGAATTTGCCATAAAAACTCCTTCACATTCTTGTGAATGGAATATTCTTGTATCTTAATGTTTACTATTAAGCCAATAGGTGGCTTCGGATCTGGGTGCGATGGTAAGTGAAATAAGTTGTTCTGAGTTTAATATTGGAAGTGAAATTTGGAAAGCTTCTGGAGATAATTTTAATACAAAGTGTTCTAGATCTATTACTGCCCCAAAAATCTTTAAGAAAATCAGCACCAATGATTCCATCTACAGGTACTGGAAATGAGTCTTGTACTACATGAAAAGTATAGGATGTTTCGTGTTGTCCTATTGTAACGCTATTTATGCTAGTGCCTACTGTTCTTAAATTACCGGAAATAAAATTGTTATTTTATTATTTTCATTTATTTTTGTATTTTTATCCAGAACTCCTTGTTTAATTGTGCAAATTATCTAATAAAAATCTTATACCTGATTTATTGTTAATCTTAAATTTTACATATAGGCCGTTTGTTATGCCCCCTGCACATATAGCTATGTGTTGTATTGGGCTTACAGATTTCCCCACGATAGGTCGGCTTCCCCCTCGGTGGGTATTTCGTTTCCCTCATTTATAACATAAGTTGTTTCCCTTTCCCTATTATTATTTCGGTTGTTCTTCACCGCGTTTCTTTCATTGCCTCTTATGTTGGAATTATTTGATAAGTATTGTCCCTTCTATAAAAATTAGATTGGTTATTATTTTGTCTATTTATGTTATTTGGATTGGTTCTATTAGTGTTATTATATTGAATAGAATTGTTATTCTGTGGCGAATTAAAACGTGGTTGGTAATATGATCGTTGGTAATTGTTATTATTGTTAAAATTATTTTGCCTTGGAAAATTTTGAAAGTAATTGCTACGAAAATTTGTTTGTCGTGGAAAATTTCTATTCATGTAACTAGAATTATTAGCATTATTTCGGTAGATTTTTTGAAAACTCCGAGGTGAAAAACCCTGGTTTGTTTGGTTTTGGGCATTAGAATAACTAAAATTGTTGGCATATCTGATATTTTCTGTTACTTGGGCTGTACTTGGAGCTAACTCTAAAAGATGTGTTATAGCATCTTGCATTTTTGTATGCCTTGCACTATCCAAAATTATCTTAAATCTATCATTAACTCCTTGTTTTAAAAACGCTAAACCTCTACGTTCATTTGCTGCTGTTAATGTTTCCCTAGACTGCTCCCCTTGTATGGTTATTTCTAATTCTGTCATTTTTGATACTAAGTGTTCTATTTCTGACACGAATTCTCGCATAGGGCGATTTTTTTGACGTGATCTATCTAGTTTAGCTTGAATACTCTCTATTGTGTCCTTATCTCCGCATTTCGCAATTAAATTTTGTTTTAATTGTTCAATTGTTATAATTTTTGCGGTTCCTAATTCAGTCAATGCCCTTCCTTGGATTTTACATTTTAATATAAATTTGATTAGCATAGGTTTTGAAAGTTCATTTAATGTATCATGGTAAAACTCTATATTATTTATGAAATCCCAAATATTTTCTGCTCTTTTGTCATTTGCCTCGCAATTAAGAACAGGCAACTTTTGTGCCGTACTAAAATCAAATTCTGCCATTTTGTCTGTATTTTTTGTTGTTACTAAAATTGGTTCTTTTTCTATGTCTTCTTGCTTTATACTGGCTGTAATTCTTTCTAAGGCCTCTATATGATATCTATATAAATTATCGTAAAGTGGCCGAAGGTCGTTTTTCCCTTGTTCGGATAATGTTTGTTCTAAGAGTTTAGCCTGAATACGCGCTCTTTTAAAAATTTCTTCAACTTGTTCTTTTTTTTGTTTTCCTGACTCTTTTGACCTTTTTCTATTCGGTCCGTCTTTTCTCAGGTTTCTCAAGATGTGGTGAAGTTCTTCGATAATATTAGACAGATTTTCCATAAGTTTTTTGATACATAATAATTTTAAAGAATACATAAGTATAAAAAAAAAAAATATTTTTTTTTTTTTTTTACACAGATATTCGTCTACCTATAATATTATTTTTTATGATTTCTTTTTTTACGATATTATTAAATTTTCTCTTAATTATCCTGTGGACGTATTTTAAGAAGAATATTATTATTATAACTAATAAAATTGATAAAAAGTCTATTTCATAGTTAGATTTTTCATTAAGTTTATTCAATTGAGGTCCGTTGTTGTTCACAACTACCTCTTCTATTTTTGATTGTTTTTTACGCATTATTTAGAGACGCTTTTTGTTGTTCTCTACTATTTTCTCAAATAGGTTATGGAACTCCTTTTCGTCTTGTTGTCTTTGTCTTCTTTTCTTCTGCCTGGAGGAGCGGATAGCTTCCTTTAGATTTCTTATCTCTTTTAAATATTTTTGTCTTCCTTCTGTAGATAGGCCAGGTATGTTTGCTAGTCTATACAGCTCGATGAGGTGTTGTTTAAGCTTCACCTGTTTTCCCCCTCTTTTGCTTACTGGTGTAATGTTTTATGCTGTTTCTTCTTTTGCTTCAGGTGTCCGTTTTATGCTGTTTCTTCTTTTATAATCCTCTATACTGATAGGTTTTGGTCCTGCCTTCACCTGATCCACTGTTTTCGGTTGGTTAATTAGAGCTTGTGCCTGCTCTATTAGATTGGCTGCCAAAGCCAGGCGAATTTTCTCTGACATCTAAGTGGATAGATAGTAGATATCGTCGACGATGTCAATGGTGTACATGCCTCTGACCGATTGAAAGTTATCAAATCTGCAGCACAGGTTGTCTTGTCGGAGCTCGAGCAGATCTTCTTGTCAGCTTCGCTCAAAGTCTTCTTCTTAGTTCTTTAGTCTGGCAAGATCGCCATGCAAAGTCTGTAGCTGGATAACGCTTGGAATATATATATTGACTTTTACTCCTTAGTAATTTAGACGTGGTACGGCGAGTAGCCTAGTAAACCTTGACCCAAAAGCGAGTAGCTCTCTAGGGCGTCTATATTACTATAATTATATCAAAAATTGGTTTGACTCCAGCGAGTTGCTTAATTAAGTGAAACACAATCTTTGAATGTAGAATAAGAAGTGAGTGTTTTAATTTTATTCTTCTCTTTTTATACAAAATTTGTCAATAAAATAATGCCTGTATTGGTATTCAACAATACTTCGATATTCAATAAGAATTCCCATAAAATGCAGCATCAGCATAATAGCCATGCACCTCAAGTGTTTTGGGCTAGCTTGCTTATGATGCATATTTTACTACCATAAGTCAGCGACCCTTAATTATAATCACTGAAAGTGTTGTTGTATATTTGGTGTCATATTATATAGCTTGTGCACTGAAGGTGCCAGTTGAACTATATGAGCATTTATTTATAGCTATATGCACAATGCACTGAGTGTGCCAACGGAAATATGAATGTTGTATTGTTTGTGCTTTGGCTTTCCTATAGCTGATCATGAAATGTAATGCGAAGGGAATATGGATATTAAACATCGAAGCAGGTTGAATGTTCTATTAATTGTTTTGAGGTTTGAGGCAATTAATTAAGTGATCGCTGGTGCGATCCCTTCACACTCTAGATGGCACTGGGGCTCCCTAGGTGGCACTTGGGTCGCTTTTTTTCGCATATTCTATATATGAACCGAAACTACTGGACCGATTTTAGCTGGATTTTCACTGACAAATAGCTGTTGTTGTAGGAAGTAACTTATTAAGTAAATTACCGCAAAGTAATCTTTCGAAAACTAACAAGCTTTTCTTTTTTTCTTTTGAGCTAAAAAGCTTTTGGCAAAATGTTGGACCAATAGGAATGTAATTACTCTATCAATATCAATTCTCCCTTATTTTTCCTGCGGCAGCAACGCACCGGGTAAGAGCTAGTATAAAGGATGATTGGTTTAAGGTGCACCAAAAAACTTGAGCATGTAGGTGGGGTTAAGACAAGAAAAAAATCGAAAAATGTCTATTTCCCCCGTTTAGGAGGGAGGGGCAATTTTCTAAAAAAATTGACTTAAATCAGAAAAAAAATTATTTAAAAACAACGGTGAATGATACAAAGTCTTGTTATATTTTTTTGGAAAGCCAGAAAACTACTCTTTTATTTTATTTTCAAATTAGTTGTTTAAGTGAACAGTTTTAAAAAAATTAATTTTCAAACTCAACATTTTGAAAAAAAACATTTTAAAAAAAATTTTAAACTAATTTTTTTCAAAATTTTATGTAATTAACTATTATTTTTATTTTCAAAATTCAATGCTCTTATTAATTTTTAGTCAAAAACAGAAAACCGTATGCCAAAATGTATCTTAGTTTTTGAGAAATTAAGAAAATACTAAAAGCACTTTTTTAAAAAAAAGGTGAAATCTGGTTAACCCAGTTAATTGTTTTTAATCAGATTAACCAGATTTCACCTTTTTTGAAAATGTGCTTTTAGTATTTTCTTAATTTCTCAAAAAGTAAGATACATTTTGGCATCCGGTTTTCTGTTTTTGACTAAAAATTAATAAGAGCATTGAATTTTGAAAATAAAAATAATAGTTAAATACATAAATTTTTTTGTAATTTTTTTTTTCAAAATTTTGAGTTTGAAGATTAAATTTTTTAAAACTGTTGACTTAAACAACTTAATTTAAAAATAAAATAAAAGAATAGTTTTCTGGCTTTCCAAAAAGATACAACAAGGTTTTGTATCATTCACCGTTGTTTTTAAATAATTTTTTTTCTGATTTAAGTCATTTTTTTAGAAAATTGCCCCTCCCGCTTAAACGGGGGGGAAATAGGCCCCCCTCCTATACGATTTTTTTCTTGTCTTAACCCCACCTACACGCTCAAGCTTTTTGGTGCACCTTAAACCAATCACCCTGTATAAATACAAATAGTGCATCCTAAAGGCAAATATATACGAGTATATATACTCCTGAATCTTCTGAAGCTGTGGTCATTATAAAGGGTGACTCGACGATTATAAAGGGTGAGTTTTTTTTTAATAAATACATACAATATGCCGTGCATATTTGTATAAATATATACATAGAATATAATATATATAATATATATAACCTAAGATTGCGCGACTTAATTTGGGGGATTTTTTTAAGGGGTTAAATGCGTTTAAATAATTTTTTTTTAAAATACAAAAGAGAAGTAAAATTCCCAATTTTTTGAATAAGTCGAAGACGTAGTTATATTTAATAAAGAAATTTAAATATTCAACCACCTCATTGCCACCAAACAAAAATTGAAATTTAACGTACGTACTTAAAAATAAAACTTAAATTTTCTACCAATTTTGTTAGGTTTAAATTTAACGTTCGTTGAAACATATTATATAATATAATAATAAAAGGTTGAAATCTAACTTAAATTTTTTTCTTTTCTTTTTGAAAAATTTAATGATGAAGGGGAGATGAAGGAGGAATGATGGGGTGAAAGAGAAGAAGCAAATTCAAGGGGTTGCTCTGGCGAGGGAAGCAATCAAGAGTAACATGTTTTTTTTAATAAAAATATTTATTAAATAAAAAAAAATTTGTTTTTATTTTTTTTCAATTTTAATTTATTTTTCAATTTTAATTTATTTTTCAATTTTAATTTATTTTTCAATTTTAATTTATTTTTCAATTTTAATTTATTTTGAATTTTTTTTTTAACATAAATAACTTTAAACTATAAATTTCACTTTAACTATAATTTTATTTAAGTCTGTTTGTTTTGACGATCTACTCTAGACTGAGTCTTTGGTCATCTTTTTTGCTATTGCTGCACAAGCAAACTTCCTTTTAAAAAAAATCAACAAAAACAATTCGCGTAGTCGCTGCAAAATTACATAGCGACACCAAAAAGGACAAAAACGAAAATGGGACGGTAACCGCACACAGCATAGCAACATCTGCAACTTGACGACCTGTTTTAAGTGAATATTTGAGAATATTTATATTGATTCTCTTCGGCTGTGTTGGTCGTATAAATGTTTTAAATGAAAACAATTTTCATTTAAGTTTTTCCCAACGTTTCGACGTTGGTTGCCGTCTTCTTCATAAGAGCTTTATTTACAAAATTAAAAAAAATTATTTTAACATATATAATTACATAATAGGTGGACAAATATAACTTACATCGAGTTCAATATAAACAAAAACAGAATAAAAATGTTAAGCAATTTTTTAATTGTACAAATAGAAATTTATTGGACACTTAAATTTAAACACTTCCTTGATGGGAGATTAGTCCGTTGAGTTTGAACTTTCAACAGTTTGATGTTCATAGTATTTTTGTTGTTTATTATGTGAAGTGTTTCTAATGTATAGCGTTTAGATGTGTGTTTTTCTGTTGCCAGGATTTTTACCCCTTCAAAGTCCAGTTTGTGACCAGTCTCGACGCTATGACTAGCCAGTGCCGTCTTCTCAGAACTTTTCAGGCGTACGTCTGATTTATGGTTCGCTATTCTTTGACGAAGAAGTTGTTTTGTTGTGCCTATGTAGCATAGATTGCACGGTTCATTTATTTTTAAAGCAATAATTTCTTAGTCGGCTTTTGGGCGTATGTACTTACACTTTACAGATGCCATGCATGTGCTCAGCAACTTCATCTTAAACGTGTTAAACAATGTCACACTACAACGTGTTCGAGATAATTGTTCGTATATAAACGTATTTGCAGAGAAATTTTGCAGAGAACATAGCTTCGTGGCAATGTTGCACGCATCATGTAACTCCTTCCGCCGTAGAATGAACAAAATGTATTAAATACGTGAATGTTCATCTGGTATTTTTTTTTTATATGTTAGAATAGTTACTCTGTTCACTATGATGTATGCGTGTTTTTTTATTTTTTTTCATTTTTCCTCTTTTGACTCTTTTATTCACGACATTATGACTAATTTTGAAGTTCGCTTATGCAATTGTACAATGTTTATTATTATTATTTGTTTTAAATAGTAATATTAATAATAATTGGAAATAACTAATCCTACTGTTTTATATAATATACATACATGTTTATGTGAGTTACAAAGTAATTAATTAACTGATTGTTTTCTTTTTGTTTTATTTTGTTTTAATAAATTTAAATGTATAACAAGTTATTTTATTTATACTTTTGTGTAATTTATGATAAGGGTTTGTTTGCATAATGAATGCAATTGTATCTACTGACTTTAACTATATGTGCTTTGAAATTTACAATTTTCATAAACAAACAAAATTTTTTTGTTAATACCTACATACACAAAAAAAAATAAGCATAGTTCGCAATAAAAAATATAAATTTTCTAATATTATTGTGAATAAGATAACAAAGAAAAATATGTATTTATAATGTGTACGCATTTACATTTAATGTATTAAATGTCGTACATTTTGTCTTATAGGCTAAAAATAAGGCATAATGAATATAATTTTTTACAATGTGCTAAACATATTTTATAATGTGCTAATTTGGAAATTAGGTCTTTTATTGATTTTACAAATCTTTTTTTATTTTATTTTTATTTCTATTAGAGTAGTCTCTGCCTGTGGTTTTTGAGTCAAATTTAATGTTTTTTATTGAGCTTTGATACTTGTATTTTCGTTTAATTATTTGTCTGTCACGTTTGTGTCCGCATTTGTCTCTAAATTAAGTTTGGCCTTTATGTTTGACGTCTTTTATAACATAACGGGGTAAATGCTTAATATTATGAAATCCGAAATTTTTAACTAGTTCTCGTTTACCATGAGCTGGAGGATCTTCCCGTGCTGCATTTAATTTGTCAATTTGCTTTATTTTTAAAGCATGAACTCTTTCTCTTAAATTTTGCCAATCTGTTTGACTAAGACTAGAATGAAGAAGGTCATTGGGCTTAAACTTTGTTGTAGTGTGGATGGTATCATTATATATTTTGACTGCTTAAAAAGCTAAAATTTTGTTGTCAGTATTTTTGTATTCTGGATTCAATCTAAAAAGCCGAATGTGTTTTTTTTATCATTTTAATTCATTTTTTATTTTTTCGTTTCCTTATATCTATCTTAATGCTAGAAAAAAAATCTTAAACAACTAGCTTACATATTAACTTAACTAACTTTCAGGCCCCATGCGGGCGCTCTAAATTAAACTATGACTATACCTAAACAATGCCTTTCGACGTAAAATAACTTATATTTAAAATTCATGATTACTTAAAACTAACGAGCAAATTATTAAAAAAAATTCATTACCTATATCAATGTGCTCATTGAGTGTCAAATGAAACCTTTCTAATATAGAATTACCTGTGTGAGTGTGAGAATATATTCTTTGTCCAAATAATTTTTTATGTAAGCCGTATTAAACTCGTTATCAGATAAAATTTTTTTTGGTTTGCCAAAAAGTGAAAACTTGTGTTGTAAAAGGCCAACAATTGTTACAGAATTTCTGTCTGTTAGGGAATGAATAGATATGCTTTGCAAGCTTATCGATACAAGTTAAAAACATACAGTTTTAATTTAAGAACCATATATCGATGTGTACTGTCTCATTAGGTTTGTAAGCGGTTTCTGTTATCATTAATTTGGGTTTAATCGGATTTCTGTCATACTTGCACATATAGGTTCGGATAGTAGAATGTGTTTTTCAAATCTATAAAGGTCTCTTCAATACCTCTATGAGATGAGCTTTTTCTATTAATTCCATGAGATTTTCGAGGCAAGTAATGTCTTTCAGAAATTTTGTGCACCTGAGAAATTTCATGGTTGGCGAATTAGAGAAGTATTTTACCACAGTTTTTGAAACTTTAAAAATAAGTCATCGTTTTCAAAGAATATTCCTACAACCCCTTTAACCGGAAATAATTGCCTCAAAATTCACATATTCCTCATCATATTCTTTTAATGAAACGATTTTTTTTTTTTAGAGAAATTTGTTTGTATAGGCGTTAGAATTGCTCCTTTGAATAACCAGCTGATTTTGGTATAGGTTTAATGGTGTTTCTGTTATATAAATGTGGTCGTCAATATCTTAAACACCACTATATATTGTAGCCAAGGTAGATCGAATTTCTTCTTGATCTAAATTGTTAAGCTCAATGCGGCTTAGAAAACAGGCAACATTGTTTTCTTAACCTTTAATGAACTCGATGTCAAAATCAAATTCATTGAACTTAATTTTCCACCGCTGCAA
This sequence comes from Baccha elongata, assembly GCA_951217065.1. Classification (NCBI taxonomy): domain Eukaryota; kingdom Metazoa; phylum Arthropoda; class Insecta; order Diptera; family Syrphidae; genus Baccha; species Baccha elongata. The sequence goes on along the minus strand of CATNUY010000120.1, from coordinate 1,231,756 downwards.
TTTAGAGTTTGGTTCTTTTAATGAACTAAGCCAAACCAGCGGTCGATGATCTGTCTGCACTTTAAACTTACGACCATACAAATATGGCCTAAAATGTTTTGTGGCCCAAACTATTGACAACAGTTCTTTTTCGATCATACTATATTGTGTTTCATGACAGTTGAGGGTTCTTGAGGCAAACGCAATTGGATGATGGGTTGGCGAAAGTACTGCATCTAATGCTCCATTGCTAGCATCAGTAGTCAGAGTGAATGCCTTTTGGAAATCAGGGTATGCTAGAATAGGGCAAGTACATATAAGTTCTTTAAGTTTATTAAAGGACTCAATGTACTCCCTATTTCGAATATTTATTTTATTGTCCTTCTTTAGAAAATTTGTCATCGGAAGAGCTACTTTTGAGTAGTCCTTGATGAATTTTCTATAGAATCCTGTGACTCCTAAGAAGGATTTTATTTGTTTACTTGAACGTGGTATTTGTATGTCCATAATTGTTTTGATTTTATTTGGATTCGGCTTAATGCCTTCACCCGAGATAATGTGACCTAAGTACTCTGTTTCTTTAAAAAAAAAACTGCATTTATCAATTTGAACTTTCAAATTAAATTCTAGAATTCTTTTGAAATTTTTTTTAAGTGCATCTATGTGCTCTTAAAGTGAGGTGGAGAAAATCAGTATGTCATCTAGATATACAACACAAATTTTGTTAACATAGTCACCTAGAATTTCATTTATTATTCTTTGAAAAGACGAAGGAGCATTTTTCAGTCCGTATAGCATCCTTGTTTTTTTTTTTTTTTTTTTTTTTATATTGAGCGAATTATGATTCCAAATATGCAAGGTTGCACTTTGTAACTTGTATCATATTATTCATATTTATTATTATTTTATCTTTATTAAAATGCAAGATTGCACTTTGCAACTTGCAACAATGTAGTATTTTATATCTGTAAGCACCTTCTGTGCATTTGATATCTTTGGCTTTTCCAAAGATTGTAACTTAAATCTTTTGTTTTCAATTTTAAATTCCTAAACATTGTTTGGCACCTTATGTGCAAAGAAAAGTATGATGATGTTTTTAGTCTTAGTTGGTTGTTGAAGTAATAAAGTTGTTTTTTTTAAAATCACTAAACATTTAAATTCTTAAGTGGCGCAGTCGGTGACGGATGTTTTAAAATACGTGTGAACAGTTTTCATTAACAATTCAATATCGGAAGTATACCGATAATAGTGCGTGTTTTAATAAAACAAGAAACGGTGTAAAGACTGTATTTAAGCAACATTTATATCGGAAGAATACTGATAACAGTGCGTGCTTTAGTAAAACAAGTAACGGTGTAAAGACTGTATCTAAGCAACATTTATATCAGAAGTACACTGATAATAAAAGGTGCAAGAACTCTACAGCAGCTGAAGAACTCAACACAACAGGCCAGAGGAAATGGCTTTTTCCATTATATTGTAAGTTTGATTCATGTTAGGGAAATCATATAAATATCACAAATTCCTTACTAACTTAAGAAATTCAATGCCAAACCAATATAGAGACAGATTAAGACCAAAACCATATCATAGAGAAATTATAGATAACGAGAACTTAGATAATAGTGAAGCAACAAATAGTGAAGTGAATCTCGAAAATATTGTAGGTGCTAGTGATATTTTAAACCCATTTCTGCAAATAAATCAAACAAATATGGTGAATGATAATAACAACTCCGGTCAAGTTGACCCATTTTCTGTACTCAAAATCCCAGACGCAATTAAAGACTTACCAAAATTCGATGGTAATCCACGTCTTTTATACGATTTTATCACAAATGTAGAAGAAGTCCTCCTAATTGTGACATCTATAAATAATCCTACCTATGGTAGAATTCTTTTACGGGCCATCCGTAATAAAATCGATGGACCTGCAAACGAGGTTCTCAATATGTACGGCACACCCCTAGAGTGGTCACAAATTAAGGCTAATTTAATTCTTCATTACGCCGATAAACGTAATGAAACCTCACTAATTAAAGATCTGCATAATTTACGCCAACAAAATAAATCTGTAGAACAGTTTTATAGCGAATTAATAGAGATTTATTCTACAATAAGGAATCACATCCAAATTCATAATAATGATCCTAATGTTGTGAAAGCGAAAGGAGACTTATATAGTGAAATGTGCTTAAACATATTTTTATCTGGATTAAAAAAACCGATAGGCTCTACAATAAGATCCATGAAACCTAATTCCTTAGCAGAAGCATTTTCTTACTGTATCAAAGAACAAAATATGTCTTATTTTAAATACGAACACAAACCTTTGCCAAAACCATCCACCCCTGTACAACCAATGTTCAATAATCAAAGATTCGCTCAGTCGAATACGAGACCACCAATTGTCCAACAACAGTATCAACCCCAACAACAATACAGACCTCAACAACCACAACAATACAGACCTCAACAACCACAACAATACAGACCCCAACAATTCCAACAATATAGACCTCAACAACAACCTTATTATCAAAAACCAATTAGTACACAATATACAAATAATGTTCTCCAATCAAAACCAACTAAAACAGAACCAATGGACACACTTTCGGCTCAAACATTAGTTAAGAAATCCCCATCTGGACAAATGAACAATTTTCGACAAAACGCTCAGATCCATAATATTGACGAGATAGATAATCAGATAGAAAGTACGGACGATCAAAATAATTATGTCCAAACAGAACTTACAAATTCCAGTGATTTTCAAAGTTATTACACCCAGGATTATTATCCACAACTAGATGCATACTATGACAACCCTAATGAAAATTTCTTAAATAATCCTGATTGTGAAGAAGAGACAAATTTTCAGCCTCTTGCTTCAATACACCCATATACTTAGACATTAACAAACACGGACATTCTCTTCCATACATTCACATATCTTCACCCTTTGGAAAAAAACTGAAATTCTTAATAGACACAGGAGCTTCCGCTTCATTTATAAATCCTGAATACGTTCACCCAGACGATGTTAAAACAACTACACCCACAGTAATTACTACTATCTTAAAAACCCATAGCGTAGACAAACAAGTAGAATTCCCGATTTTCCTAGAATTTCAACAATCTGGTGAGTTTAAATTTCTTATATATAAATTCCATGGCTATTTTGACGGACTATTAGGACTTGATGCCCTTAATACACTTAAAGCCAAAATTGATTTACCTAATAAAACATTAGTAACAACAAATTCGGAAATTCAACTTTTTTATAAACCCAATTTTATGTCTCAAAAATTCAAAATTCCTGCACATTCTAACTTATTAGTTAAACTTCCAGTAGACAGTCAAACTGGTGACATTCTCGTCCCTGCGACAAAAATTGAACCTAATATAGATATTATTGAAGGTATCTACTCAGCCGAAAATTGGCACGCTGAACTTGAAGTTCAAAATAATACACCAATAGACGAAATTCTTTTCTTACAACACCCACTCAAAGTACAACCTCTTACAAATTTTGAAACAAGAGAATTAAACAATTTGGACATTCAAATCGAAGATTACGATAGACAAAATGTAAATGATATCTCTACAGAAATCCGGTCAGAACACTTAAACCCCGAAGAGAAGAAATCTATTTTAAAGCTTTGTCGTAATTATTCAGACATCTTCTATAAAGAAGGAGATAACCTAACATTCTCAAACGCAATTAAACATCAAATCAAAACTAATGACGAAATACCAATATACACAAAGACATACAGATACCCATACGTTCATAAAATAGAAGTTCAGAGTCAGATTTTAAACATGTTGGACCAAGGCATAATTAGACCAAGTTTCTCTCCATGGAGTTCCCCAGTTTGGGTTGTTCCCAAGAAAATAGACTCCACAGGAAAACAAAAATGGAGGGTAGTAATCGATTATCGCCGTCTTAACGACAAAACTATAGACGACAAATATCCTATACCCAATATTAACGAAATTTTGGACAAACTAGGCAAAAGCCACTATTTTACGACACTCGATTTGGCCAGTGGTTTCCACCAAATCGAGATGGACGTTCGAGATATTCCAAAAACGGCCTTCACGGTTGAATGTGGACATTATGAGTTTGTGAGGATGCCCTTCGGGTTAAAAAACGCCCCATCCACATTCCAGCGAGTGATGGATAACGTCCTCAGAGATTTCATAGGCAAAACTTGTCTCGTTTATTTAGACGACATTGTCGTCTACTCAACATCCCTACAAGAACACATTGAGAACTTGCAAAAAATATTTGATCAATTACGAAAAGCGAATCTTAAGATACAACTAGGTAAATCCGAATTTTTACGCAAAGAAACCGCGTTTCTCGGACACATTATTACAAGAGAAGGTGTTAAGCCAAACCCCGACAAGATAAGAGCAATTAAAGAATTCCCGATACCAAAAACAACAAAGGAAATCAAATCCTTTCTTGGCCTAATGGGTTACTACCGCAAATTCATCCGTGATTTTGCAAAATTAACCAAACCTCTCACTCAGTGTCTCAAAAAGGGTGCCGAGATAAATCTCAATGATGAATATAAGAAAACATTTGAACTGTGCAAGGATATTTTATCTAATGATCCACTTCTCCAATACCCCGATTTTTCTAAGCCATTCGTGCTTACCACAGACGCAAGCAACATTGCCCTCGGTGCCGTATTATCCCAAGGACCTATTGGAAAAGATAAGCCAATATGCTTTGCGAGTAGAACCCTGACAACATCAGAACTCAACTATTCGACGATAGAAAAGGAACTCCTTGCTATTGTCTGGGCAACAAATTATTTCCGCCCTTACCTTTTCGGTAATAAATTTAAAATAGTTACTGATCATAAACCATTGCAGTGGCTCATGAGTTTGAAAGAACCACATTCCAAACTCGTTCGTTGGAGATTGAAACTCGAAGAATACGATTATGAGATCGTATATAAGAAAGGTATTCTTAATTCTAACGCAGATGCTCTCAGTCGTATTAAACTACCAGACAAAATTGAATTAAATCTTAATGATACCACAGCCGCTACTATACATTCCGCCGAAGAAAACCTAGATGACGGTATCCCTATAGCAGAAAAACCTCTCAATGAATTTAATTTACAAGTTATATTCCAAAAATCGTCAGATGACCAACCTCGAAATTTATTAAAATTAATATTTAAGAATAGACAAAGACGAATTTTTAAGAAAGAATCATTTTCTGAAAACGATATTATTTCATATTTCAAAGAATATCTTCCTCCAAAAAAACTGGTTGCAATCATGGCAGATGATGAAACATTTAAACTAATTCAAAAAGTCTATTCAGAACACTTTGCTAGGAACAAGATTTTCCGTGTATTGAGATGTAAGAAACTTTTGACTGATATCACAGAAAACGACGAACAAGACCAAATTATTTCCAACTATCATACAAAATCTAACCATAGAGGTATCACAGAGACATACCAGCATTTACAACGTGATTATTTTTTCCCTTACATGAAAGACAAAATAACTAGGACAATTAACAACTGTACTACCTGTCAGACCCTTAAATACGAAAGACGACCTCCTATAATAGCTTTCGGAAAAACCGAAATACCCTTAAAACCACTTGATATATTACACACAGATATATATACCATCAATAACAAGAGTATCCTCACTCTTATTGATAAGTTTTCCAAATTTGGCGCTGCCTATACTTTACCAACCCGCAATAGTATTAACATTGTTAAACAAATCCAACACTTTATCAGCATTCACGGTATACCCCGGAAAATCGTATGCGACCAAGGATCAGAGTTTACGTCTAATCTCTTCCAAGACTTCTGTAAACAATTCAATATCGAGGCCCATGTTACCTCCTTTCAACAAACTACAAGCAATGCTCCTGTGGAAAGGATGCATTCAACTTTAACCGAAATTTATAGAATTATTCAAGAAAAATACAAAAACAAAGATCACGAGGACATACTTGACGAGACTATTATAACTTACAACAACGCAATTCACTCTTCAACCAATTATACACCATATGAACTTTTCTACGGACGTACATACGAATTCAATCAAACCTTGACATATAATGACAAACACGACTACTTACAAAAACTCAATGCATTTCAGAGAGAACTTTTCGAATCTATTACAAAATTATTAGAGGATAAAAGAAATAAAACCATAGCAAAAAGAAACAAAAACAGGGAAACCCCAAACAATTTTGAAGTAGGAGAAATCATCTATCGAAAAGAATGTAGAAGAAATAAAACTACCCCACGATTTAAAAAACAAAAAGTCCAAACTAACAATAAACTGACAATAATTACTAATGACAATAAAAAAGTTCAAAAAGCTAGAATAAAAAAGAAAAGAAAATTTCAGATTACTAATGACAGCAACGGCAATACTGGGACAACAACTGGAGATACATAACTTGACAGATAATTATGGACTTTTACCACTCCGACTAGGACATGCCAAGGTAATAGAAACCTACAAACGATTTATTCATATCATAAACCTGAAAGATTATGAACAAAGTATAGAGGAAATTCGTAAATCCCTGGATACTCTAGAAAATGACCAAACTAACATTGATACAGTAAAAATAGCAAATATTAAATTCAGCCAACTAGAACTCAAACTTCAAACACTTTTACCCAAGCACAAATTAAAACGTGGTTTAATAGATGGATTAGGAACCATTATAAAAACAATTACCGGAAACATGGATGCTAATGATGCAATAAATATTAACGAAGAAATCAAAAAACTAAATTTAAATCAAAATATTTTAGAAATCGAAACCAACCAACAAATTAGTATCAATAAGAAAATGATAGAGAGATTTGACAATATCACTCGCCATATAAATGAACAACAAAAAATGATAGAATCCTTCTTATATATTTATAATTCCAATATAAATAATGTACTCAGAACAGATCAAGAAATCCTGAAACACCTCCAATACGTTCACAAGATTATCTTCAATATCGATTTGCTTTACAATCACTTAGTAAACATAGCAGAAGCTATTACTTTAGCACGATTACGTATAATTTCGAAACAAATATTGAGTAAAACTGAACTGAATGAAATAAGAGCTCTTCTTGAAAAACAATCTATTGATTTCTCTTCGGATGAATTAATTTATGAAATTTTACAATTACAAGCGTATTACAATAATTCAAACATTGTGTTTAGCATTGAAATCCCTATTACTTCCCAAGCAAATTATTCCTTTTTCCATCTCATCCCCCTTCCTATAAACAAAACCCTGTTTATATCTACTTACCCATACGTCGCTATACATGAATCCGACGCACTTTATTTTGGGAAAGTCTGCAACCTCATAGAAGACATCTATCTTTGCGAAAGCAAAGACAAACAAAACACTAAGTTCCCTGAATGTGTACCAAAGATCATAAATAACCACCCAGCTATGTGCAACCTGTCCAATGGTTTGGAACCCAACCAGATACTTCAACCCGAAAATAATTACATACTCCTAACTGATGTTCGAAATATCAGTGTCGAAACAACATGCGGCATCAACAAATATAATATATATGGCACCGCACTTTTACATTACAAAAATTGTTCCATAACTATTAATAATATAACTTATGATCCAAATGTAGATATTTTTTGGGATAGCATTGTGATTCATCCTCCAACAGGCAGTCAGATCAACTCACCCACTATAAACCAACATCTTTCGCTAAACAAACTCCATCTGGACCAGCTTAAAAATAGAGAAGAAATCCATCTACTTACCACAAAGTCAACAGCCCACATCGCATCAATTTGGGTTTTTCTAATTCCGATGACAATCATATCGATATTCATCTATCTTCAAATCAAGACTCGGAAGAATCCTAAAAATGAAACTCCAAGTACAGAAGACATTCAAAACGCTCCTTCGAGAGGCAACACCCTCTGGCAGTCGCTCCGCTAAGGGGGGAGGAATTATGATTCCAAATATGCAAGGTTGCACTTTGTAACTTGTATCATATTATTCATATTTATTATTATTTTATCTTTATTAAAATGCAAGATTGCACTTTGCAACTTGCAACAATGTAGTATTTTATATCTGTAAGCACCTTCTGTGCATTTGATATCTTTGGCTTTTCCAAAGATTGTAACTTAAATCTTTTGTTTTCAATTTTAAATTCCTAAACATTGTTTGGCACCTTATGTGCAAAGAAAAGTATGATGATGTTTTTAGTCTTAGTTGGTTGTTGAAGTAATAAAGTTGTTTTTTTTAAAATCACTAAACATTTAAATTCTTAAGTAGCGCGCACTAAAGGGGTTATGAATACCCTTATAATGATTAAACACAGTGCGAGCAATTACGAAATGAGGATAGGGTTAGAAAGGAGAAACCGATGCACATTGGTTTTGAATGTCTGCAGACTGTAATGAGTGGGAAATACTGTGTCTGGTAAAGCATTCCACATTCGCGTAGTGCGGCTAAAGAAAGAATCTCTGTACTTAACAGTACGTCCGAAATTGGGCTCAAGGGTAAACTGATGGGCATTCCTAGCAGTACGGGTATTACGGTTGAATTGTTTAAGGGGAGGAATGCAACTGGCTATTTCACTAGAGCATTGTTTATGAAAATAACGATAAAACAATGACAGGCATGAGACCTTGCGGCGGTGTTCAAGAGAAGCAAATGTCTCAGTAAAAGAACGATCTCCTATCATTTTTAAAGCTCTTTTTTCAATTCTATCCAGAAGACTCAAGTACGTTATTGGGGCTCCAGCCCAAATATGAGAGTTATACTCAAGTTTGGGACGAATAAAAGCTTTGTAAATTGTAGCCAGATCAGAAGGGGTAAAAAACTTCTTGCATCGTCGGAGAAAACCTAAACACTTAGCAGCATTTTTGGCGATGTCAAATATATGATCACTCCACAGCAAGTGGTTTGTGATGCACATACCTAGGACCGATAGTTGTTCAATCTCCTCGATGCAAGTACCACCCATGGATAGTGGCATTGGGGGAGGGTTACGCTTTTGCGACAGTAGGCAGCATTGAGTTTTCGAAGCATTAAATTCTACACGGTTTTTAAATGAGCTTGATGCCAAACTCTATTAAATGTCTTTGAAATATCAAGTGCAATAATCTTACTTTCTCCAAAACGATGTAAAGATTTATTCCACTGTTCGGTGAGATAAACCATGAGATCACCAGTGGACCTATTGCAACGAAAGCCATACTGCCGGTCATTAAGAAGCTTCCGTTCTTCAAGATATTTCTTAAGCTGACAATTGATCAGCGTTTCCATGACCTTGGAAAGAAGGGACGTAAGTGCAATTGGACGATAGTTAGAGGGGGAGGAGGATTCACCTTTTTTAGGGACAGGCTGGACAAATGCAGTTTTCCATCCACTCGGAAAGAGACCAGTAGAATAGGACAGATGGAAAAGCTTACGCAGTGGTTTTGCCAGCGTTGAAGAACACCTCTTCAGAACAATAGCGGGGATACTATCCGGGCCAGCGGATTTGTGAATGTCAAGATCTTTTAGGACTCTAGCAATTGAACGAGTGCGAAAGAATATTAGTCCCATAGAATCGTTTACGCTTTGAAGTACAGGAGGAGTAATGTCACTCATTGGCAGCATCGAATTAACAGCAAACTGTGCTGCAAGCAGATTGGCTTTATCAATCGAGCTTACAAAGGGAGTGTCATTGGAAACGAGCGTAGGAACTGACGATGACGTAGTGTTGCGCACATTTTTTACAAATGACCAGAAATTTTTACTACCTTTGGGACATTGTAGTATTTTTTGCCTTAATTTCTGGTCATGCAAAAATTTTATGCGTCGAATATGTCCGTTACAATTCTTTCTAGCTTGTTTGAACTTATTCCGGTTGGCTCAGTAGGGTTGGCTTTATAAATCTGGAAAATTACATCTTTGATCCTAATAACCTCTTTACAGCTCGAATCAAACCATGAGTTTTCTTTAGGTTTGATAGATTTTACCCTATTCGGGATAAAATTTCTCATTCCTAAAAGAATTAAGTTTGTAACCATATCTGTGCTGGAATCCACGTCACTATCGAGGAAGCATAGTGACCAGTTAAAGTTCCTGAAGAAGTCGTTGAGACCGTTCCAGTTGGCTTTCTCATATTGCCATACGGTTGTCGTAGAATTTTTCTCTTTAACTGGGGTTTTTTGGCATGAGAAATTAGCAGATATGACAAAATGGTCTGATGTGCCTAGAGGCGGTAATACACTAATCGTATATTCATTAGGATCAGAGGTAAGAAACAAGTCTAGAGTGTTGGCGGACTGACCTGCAACGTCAGGAATCCGAGTCGGCTCATCAACTAACTGAGTCAGGTGGTTTAACTCAGCAAAGATCTCGACATACCTTCCTTCGGGTGTTGTCTGACCAGAATAGCGCAGCCACGAAGAATTGTGAACATTGAAATCGCCCGTAACAACGATCTCACTGTGCGGAAAGAGGGATACAATTCTCTGGATAGAGTCGGACAGCGCATCGAATTCGTTAGAAGTCGAATTACTATCCAAACTTGGGCTACGATAAATAAAACATGTGTGAATGATGCGCCTTTGGACGGTGAATTTAAACCACATATAATTAAAATTTGTGTTGGTGCACTGACCATATTGTGGTAGAAGTTGATAGGCAACATCATTCCGTACATATACGGCTAGACCATGGTGAGAAAAGAATAAAGGCACTAAGCTATAACCGTAAAGGTTAAACTCCGAGTGGTCAGTGGTTTCACCAACCTGAGTTTCGCTTAGTGCCAAAATAGCTGGCCTGTTCAAAACAGTATGAACGTACGCAGCATGGAAATTTTTCCTAAGCCCACGAATGTTGCTATAATGAACACTGAACTTACCAGCCATCACAATACACAAAAACACAAAAAAAACCAAAACAAGACAGTTAACTATGAAGCAAATTCATTTTGGACACTAAAACTTTACAGTTGTAATTTACCATTAGTGTTATGCCTTAATGGCAAATTAAAACTGATCCGCTCCTGAACCCCAAAAAAAATTTAACCGCAATTTATCTAGTTATCATTTCACATAGTCTATTGCCGCACTGTATGATATGTTTATAACAGCAGTATTTGCAGTGGCTATGCGAAACAATTGTGGGCGAAGGTGGAACAGAGAGGGAGGGGAGCACAAGGAAGACTCGTTGTGTTGTTTTTTATTCTATTTTTCTCTATATTGATAGATGAATGTGCACTGCACTGCACTGAGAAACTTGGTTATTTTATTTGGCAATTTTTTTTGTTTTATTATTGCACACGCGGCGCGTAGGTTTCTTTATTTTAGTTTTATGTGATTGAAAAAAGGGAGGTGGGATTTATGTATTTATTTATTATTCTGTTTTATTTTATCAACACAGCAGAGACAAATGTACTACGCTCCCACGCGTGCGCTCACGGTGAGATGTAGATCGGAACTTTAACTTGTAAACTCAAAATGACAATTCGTAGTGGAGAAAGCCGTTTTGTGCCTATCCTCCTTTGCAACGGAAATTTGGTGGAACCCTTTTGCCAAGTCCAAAGTATTGGGCGTTACCTAGCTTCGAAAAAAATATCCTCAATATTGGGGATAGGAAATCTATCGTCTATTGTCACATTATTCAGTTTCCTATAATCTATAACAATGTGCCATTTTTGCTGGCCAGAGTTATCCACCTTTTTGGGTACAACCCAAATAGGAGCATTATATGGACTTGAAGATTTGACAATGATTCCTGAACTTAGCATTTCAGCTATCTGCCTATCTACTTCAGCCTTGTGTGCTTTAGGATACCGATAGTTTTTTGAAAATGCGGGCACATCATGGTTTGTTGGAATTTTGTGATTATATTCTGTAACCGCTGATAGAACGTCACCTTCAAGGAGAAAGACATTACTAAATTTTTGAATCGTTGCCGACAAATGCTTGAGTTCCTCTTTATTAATGTTTTCAAGTTTCAATTTATTAATAAGTTTATCTAAATTAGGTTTTTGAAAATTGATATCAAAAACATGCTTGTTCAATTAATTTATTTCTTCTATTGACGAACTTTCCTGCGAGTTGTCGAAGATCAAAGGTAGAGTGACTTCTTTAGTTATCAATTGTAGTTGATCAAAATCGAGTTTGGCTTGTAATGGCTTTAGAACATTACATGTAGGTAAATCAATCAAAATCCCGGATCCCGGGATCCCGGACGATTTTTGCTCTAAACCAATCCCGGGATTGCCAGTCACCAATCCCGGGATTTTCGGGATTGGGATTGAGAGCAGAATTAAGCAAATAAATAATTAATTTTAGCTTTAGATGATTAGTTTTTTTGTGATCGAAATAACCCCTTTCCAAAAATAATGAAGAGGAAATAATCATCGCAACAATAAGTGTATGTTAGAACTTTGATGGCGCCAAACAATACCACATTTTTTACCACTTCCTAAACTCACGAAAACAAGTTTTTTTTTAGAAAAGAAGAAAGTACTCCAGCAAAGGGAAACAAGTTTTGAAAATCATGCAATACCTAGAGTGACTGCGCCGTGCGCATGCAACTAAGTATGTTTCCCACTGCTTAGACACATCTATTGAAATCACCCATCCAACTTACACTAAAACAGAAATTACAAGCAGAAATTAATAAAAAAAAAAGCAAACTATTTTACCAGAAACACAAACTGAATCGGATTTAACGACGTCCATAAGAAAAGAACTGAATCTCTTTGAAAATGGAGGTACCCGAGGACATCATCTGGATTTAGTCTACAAGTTTTTACTGTCCATTCCACCAACAAGCGTAGAAGCAGAGCGAGCGTTTTCGGCGGCCAGTTATATTGGCAACAAATTAAGAAGCCGGCTTGGGGATGATACTCTTGATGCCCTTATTTTCCTTCGGTTTTATTTCCAAAGGTCAGCTGAAGAACAAGAGCAAGATGAAATGAATATACCTACCCCTTGATTTTTTCATCAAGGAAGTTCCTGCTTCAGAACCGATAAGTAACTTTAGGGGAATTGAACTAGTCTGAGCTATTATGCAGGGAAGAGCTCGGAGGTGGTTGATGGAAAATTTTAATATCTCGAATTGTGTAAGGTTTCTTTAGTATCTGAATTATTTAAGGATCGATTTTGGGTTTGAAAATGCTCTATGTCCATTGATTGGTGGGTTTTTCTTGAAAACCCTGATGTAGGAGCTTCTTGTCTATTTAAGTTGGAATTATTTCTATTATGGCCTGAGTAGTTACCATTAGGAATTTGTTTATAATTATTTTGAAAGCTATTAGAGTTCTGTGGAGTATTACTATAATTCTGTTGACGGTTTTGCTGAAAAGTTTGAAGATTTGAATTTTGATAATTTCCGAAATTGGTATTGTGGTTTATTCTATTGTTCGATATATTTGGTTGGTTTTTTCTACTATAATTATTTGTTCGTCTGTAAGGGTTGAATGAGTTCAAAATTTGTCAGTTTCTTATAATATTGCTTTTGCTTCTTGAAAATTTTTTGGGTTCCTGGCTTGCAAAATGAGCTAAGGATTGCCAGGTAATTTATTTATAAAAAGTTTTAGCGTCATTTCTTCGCTTTGATCCCTATTGTACCAAACAGGAATATCCTGACAATTTGAAAGACTTGATTTTATATTTAGTTGGGTTAACAGATTCTGAGTTTTTTTAAACCAATCCTCTACGGAATTATTAAATTTTAACATTTTAATTTTATTTATAATATTTTCAAGACTCTCATTAATTCCACAATTTGACTGTAAGACTAGTCTCTAGACTAATCTCCGGCCACGTGGCTGGCTCATTATTATTTATTAAGACTGTGTTTGCAAAACCTTTATTTTTTTGTCTAATTTTTATTTCTACCAAACCTTTTGATAATTCATCTAAGTTTCCAGTATGGTTATATATATAGTCTACATGCCTTATAAATAAGTTCAAATCTTCAGCTAAGCCAGTGAATTCCTGGATGTCTTTAATTAATTATAAGATATCCATACCTTCTTCTTTAAAGAGATGCTGTTTTTAGATTTTACAGTTGATTCCGATACGAAGTAAAGCTTGTTGATTTTGTAATTGTATGTATGTATTGCTTATTACACTCTTTTTTACTGTTTATTTTTGTTTTTGAAGTCTTTTAATTTTAAAACTTAAAGATTTGCATGTATACATATATATACCTTTATGCACATATATTTCTTATTTCACTTTTTTCGGTTTATAATTTGTTTTTGATTTTAAAGCACTTTGTTTTAATAGCTGTGGCTATGACCGACTGCGCCAGTAACATGTTTTTTTAATAAAAATATTTGTTTAAATAAAAAAACATTTTGTTTTTTTATTTTTTCTCAATTTAAATTTATTTTTCAATTTTTTTTTAACATAAATAAGTTTAAACTATAAATTTCACTTTGACTAAAATTTTATTTAAGTCTGTTTGTTTTGACTATCTTCTCTAGACTGAGTCATTGATCATCTTTTTTGCTATTGCTGCACAAGCAAACTTCCTTCTAAAAAAAATCTACAAAAACAATTCGCGTGGTCGCTGCAAAATTACATAGCGACACCAAAAAGTACAAAAACAAAAATGGGACGGTAACCGCACACAGCATAGCAACATCTATAACTTGACGACCTGTTTTAAAGCAATAATTTCTGAGTCGGCTCTTGGGCGTATGTACTTACAGTTTACAGATGCCATGCATGTGCTCAGCAACTTCATCTTAAACGTGTTAAACAATGTCACACTACAACGTGTTCGAGATCATTGTTGGCAGGGGCGTACCGAGAGGGAGGTGTGGGGGTGTGAATTGCTGGCTTTTTTACATATTCTAGCAAGAAAGTCGGCATTTTCAATTTTTCGAATTTTCAGTACGAAAGTCGGCATTTTTGCAGGTTTTCATACATATTCTAGCAAGAAAGTCGGCATTTTCATCACATCAAGATCGACTTGCTTTTAACTTTCGATACTTAGTCCAAACAAACAATGGACCTGTCCCTACTGAGCGTCTGCTGAAAATGGATGTCGTCCTAACGAAAAGAACGGGAGAAGAGTTGTCTCAAAAAAATATAAATTCATTGCAATTAAAAAAAAAACTTATCAAAAACTCGATGGACAGCTAGAGCCGAAACAGTTAAGGCTGTGTGGATTTCTTTCGAAGGTATTGTTCATGCTTTGGAAGAAATTAAAACCGATGCTATTTCTTTTGATATTAATTCACGTACCTCCGCTTCTGGTCTGCTCAAAAAAATCTTGCATTTCGATTTAATCAGTTTCTTATATTTTTGTAAAAATGTCATGTTTAAAGTCAAGAAATTGACAAAAAAAAAAATAGAAGGTGAAGAGTTGAACGTCATTGATGCTCTACTGTTGATTCAAAGCACATCAGGGTCATTCCAACAAATGAACGACGATGACAGCCAATGAGCCAAATAGATGCTGTAATAAAAAGTTCCTCTTCATTCGCTGAAAAATTACAGATAAATCCCGAGAATGATTTTTTGAAATATCACAGAACTCGCCGTGTACCAAGAAGAATTGATGAAAATCCAGAAACTGCTTTCGATTTTGATTTTCTTACGTTTTATAAAAAAGAGTTAAGAACGGTTTTGCAAATTTTTACCACGTGCATTACAAATAATTTGAAAGATACTTTTTCAACTTTCGAACCTCTTAAAAAGATTTTTGAAATTCCAGTTAACAGAAGCAATGTTACGATAGAATCAGTCGAATCCATTTCGCAATTGGAACCCAAATTATTTCAAGAGGAACCAGAGTGTTTGCTTTCTGAGCTGCAAATACTTGTAATTCCGTTGGCGTCCAAATTTGTTTTCTTCATTTTCACTGCTCCTGTGACGTCAGCTTCATGTGAACGTTCGTTCAGTAAACTAAAACCGTTTAAATGCATTGATGCTGCTCTATTCTTCAAAAGATATAGTGGACAAAATTCATCTAAGTGATGTCGTAAAAGAATGGTCCTTACTTAAACACCGCCGAATTAAAATCCGACATGGAGCAGTCTAATATAAAAAAAATATAACTATTGTTTTATTATTATTTACATAATGCATCGAACTGTGTATAAGGAATTTATAACTTTACTGTAAAAATAATAATAAGAAGTAAGTAAGTAACAAATGCACTTATTAACAAAATGTATTTATTTATTTTTAATAATATGTGAATTTTAAAGCTATGGCTTAGTTTTCATTCTGTTTAGCATTATAATACATATAATTGTGTTTATAATTATAAAATGTTTAATCAATTTATTTTAAAATCAAAAACATTCATTAAAAATAATAAATATTCTCTTGTATTATATATATGTATTATATAAATGTATTATATAAATCTTAATTCATGACACTATTTCATTATTATTTTCTTCTTATATAAAATACTGTTGCATTAATTATTTATTTATTTATTCCATTTATATTATTGAAAACTCTTCATAAAAACAAATTCTTTTAACTAGATACATATTAATTAATATTATAAATAAATACATTGCTCTTAAAAGAATTCACGTGGTATATTTTTTTCAATATTACAGTTGATACTCAATATTTTTACATAGTTTCATGGAAATTTATTTATTATTCAAAACATCCAGTAATATTTTTACTTTTTAGTATAGCGATGACTGTAGTCGGCAAATGTCCAAAATAAGTCGGCAAATTCCTAATAAAATTCGGCATTTCAGTAAAACTCACCCCCCCACGGCTCGACCTCTCGGTACGCCCCTGATTGTTGGTATATAAACGTATACACATATTTGCAGAGAAATGTTGCAGAGAACATAGCTTCATGTCAATGTTGCACGCAACATGTAACTCAATGATGGGAGGGTCAAGATAACTTTATCGCGTATCTTAACCATCTACAAATCTACGATGCATTAGTCTGGCATAATTTTGTTTGTAGCGACGGAGAGGTCCAAGAATCCACCGATGAGCTAGTCGATGTGGTGAAGTATGCCAGCAAGGACCCAAAGGCAAACCAGAGCGTTACAAAACAGACTTTTGCCTTTCAGGAAAGGTGTTGCCATTTTTGTTTAAATATTTTGTTTGCATTTTAAATACTTTTTTTTTTTTATAAAATGCACCAAAACACCACTTTTGCGCTCGATTTAGATTTAGCTGCCATATAATGAAATACAGTCTACCATCGACCAAGTAGACGCACTACGGCAGATCTTGGAAAAAAACCCGAGTTTCAAATCGATACCCACCATCTCTCCATCGATTTCAAGGCCGCATATACAGGGTGATTGGTATGAGATGCACCAAAAAGCTTAAGCGTGTAGGTGGAGTTCAGACAAGAAAAAAATCGTATGGGAGGGGGGTCTATTAGCCTAAAGCCTTTTAATATTTTTTTTGAAAGCCAGAAAACTACTCTTATATATAATTTTTAAATTAAATTGTTTAAGTGAACAGTTTTAAAAAAAATAATTGTCAAACTCAACATTTTGAAAAAAAAAAATTTTAAACTAATTTTTTTCAAAATTTTATGTAATTACCTATTATTTTTATTTTCAAAATTCAATGCTCTTATTAATTTTAAGTCAAAAACAGGAAACCGGATGCCAAAATGTATCTTAGTTTTTGAGAAAAAACTCATCTAGCTGATGAGCCCACCATCAAACTAGGGCGAAACGCAATTCTTGGAGTAAAGGCCACAAAACCTTTAATAAAAATAATAATTAATTACATAAAATTTTGAAAAAAAATTGTTTAAACATTTTTTTTTTAGTTTTTTTTTTTTAATTTTGAGTTTGACAATTAATTTTTTTCAAACTGTTCACTTAAACAACTTGATTTAAAAATTAAATAAAAGAGGTGTTTTCTGGCTTTCCAAAAAAATATAACAAGGCATTTGTATCATTCACTGTTGTTTTTAAATAATTTTTTTTTTGATTTAATCAATGTTTTAGAAAATTGCCCCTCCCGCCTAAACGGGGGGAAATAGACCCCCCTCCCATACGATTTTTTTCGAATCTTAACTCCACCTACACGCTCAAGCTTTTTGGTGCACCTTATACCAATCACCCTGTATAGAGACGAACTATACAGAGCAATGTCTAGTTTTGACATCTATGCCAAACTCGTCGCTTACGCCGACGATATTGACATAATGGAAAGAACAAAGCTTGATGTCAGTAGTGCTTTCGTGAGAATTGAGAAGAAAGCCAAGAAAATGGGTTTAACTGTGAATCAAGACAAGACCAAGTATATGCTGTCAACAAGAAAGGACACCCAACACCGACGTCTAGGACAAAACGTCACCATAGACAGCTATAACTTTGATGTCGTAAAGGACTTTGTTTATCTAGGTTGGAGAATGGAGAAGAAGATTTAACAACGAACTGTACGGGCTGTACAGTGACACTGACCTTGTCACAAAAGTGAAAAGCCAAAGACTAAGGTGGCTCGGTCACATAGAGCGAATGGACACCAATGCTCCGGCCCGGATGGCTTTTGAATCTAACCCCGTGGGACGGCGCAGTATAGGGGGACAGCGTAGCAGGTGGCGCACGCAAGTGGAAGAGGACTGCAACCAACTTAGCGTGCGAAACTGGAAGCAGCTAGCTAGAAACCGTGCCGCCTGGAAGAAGCTTGTTGGTTGAGGCCCTGGTTCACCCCGGACTGTAGTGCCACCTTAAGTAAGTAATGAAATACAGTGATCTCTATACGCTTTCGTATGACATAACAAAACAGACTGCCTTTTAGGAAAGGTCAAACACAAGTAAGGGGGAGAGTACGATAACTTTGGCGCCAAGAATTGATAACGGTTTTTTGTAGAACAGTTTAATACAAGCATTTTTTACTATGGGTGGGGGGGGTCTATCTCCCTCCGTTTGGGCGGGAGGGGCAATTTTATAAAAACAGTGCTAAAAATTTAAAACAAATATTAAAAATAACGGTAATACTTACAACTAAGTTTTATATCTTTTTTTAAAGCCAATACTTTTTTCTATTAAATGTTTTTTAAATCAAGTGAAACCTATGCATAGTCTTTGAAAAAACGGACTTTAAATTCAAAAACTGCGAAAAAATAAGGTAAAATAAAACTTTGAAGTGTGATTATTCAAAACTGTAAAACAAAATACTACTTTTTTTTATAAAATTCGTTGCTCACATTAATTTTAAATCATAAACTGAAAACAAAATGATTTTATATTTTCTGGTTTTTGAGAAAACGGAAAATTACTTTCTTATAAAAGTTTTCTTTTTTTTTTGGTATACGGTGAATGTTGAACGTAGGTTCGTTTTTGTAATGATGCTTGGGCATCTTTAAATGCAACAGAAACTTTGCATACACCCAACCTAGCACCCACCCTACCTCGCACCCACCCCAAATCCTATAGTGTGTCCAAGCAGGGGGGTTGCAGGGGGGCAGCATGCCCCCCCTTACATACCACACTGTTTAAACACTTTAGTAATTTTCCATTTTCTCAAAAACCAGAAAACATAAAAGCATTTTGTTTTCAGTTTATGATTTTAAATTAATATGAGCAATGAATTTTATAAAAAAAAGTAGTATTCTATTTTACAGTTTTGAAAAATCACACTTCAAAGTTTTTTTTTACCTTTTTTTTCGCAGTTTTTGAGTTTAAAGTCCGTTTTTTCAAAGACTATGCATAGGTTTCACTTGATTTAAAAAACATTTAATAGAAAAAAGTATTGGCTTTAAAAAAAGATATAAAACTTAGTTGTAAGTATTAACGTTATTTTTTAATATTTGTTTTAAATTTTTAGCACTGTTTTTATAAAATTGCCCCTCCCGCCCAAACGGAGGGAGATAGACCCCCCCCATCCATAGTAAAAAATGCTTGTATTGATCTGTTCTACAAAAAACAGTTATCAATTCTTGGCGCCAAAGTTATCGTACTCGTGCCGAAAACTCTTATAAAAAAGTAGTTTTAGTAATTTTCCATTTTCTCAAAAACCAGAAAACATAAAATCTTTTTGTTTTCAGTTTATGATTTAAAATTAATATGAGCAACGAATTTTATAAAAAAAAGTAGTATTTTGTTTTACAGTTTTGAAAAATCACACTTCAAAGTTTTATTTTACCTTTTTTTTCGCAATTTTGAGTTTAAAGTCCGTTTTTTCAAAGACTATGCATAGGTTTCACTTGATTTAAAAAACATTTAATAGAAAAAAGTATTGGTTTAAAGTCCGTTTTTTCAAAGACTATGCATAGGTTTCACTTGATTTAAAAAACATTTAATAGAAAAAAGTATTGGCTTTAAAAAAAGATATAAAACTTAGTTGTAAGTATTACCGTTATTTTTTAATATTTGTTTTAAATTTTTAGCACTGTTTTTATAAAATTGCCCCTCCCGCCCAAACGGAGGGAGATAGACCCCCCCCATCTATAGTAAAAAATGCTTGTATTGATCTGTTCTACAAAAAACAGTTATCAATTCTTGGCGCCAAAGTTATCGTACTCGTGCCCAAGTAAGTGTTGCCATTTTTGTTTAAATATTTTTTTTTGCATTTTAAATGCTTTTTTTTATAAAATGCACCAGAACATCTCGATTTCGATTTAGCTGCCATATAATGAAATACAGTCATCTCTATACGCTTTCATATGACATAAGTTTCATTAATGTTGAGCAATGTTGAAAATTTGGCAAAACTCCATACAAAATTGCCCATGGTCTTTTGGTATGTTCATAGACCATTCCCTAGAGGAGAAATTTAAGTTTTTGTTCAAGCATAAAAAACAACGGTACCTGCCATATAACCGTAAACGAAAACCCTTTTTTTCTAGAAAAAAATACGATCGATTTCGGTCAAATTTCGCGTGAGTGATTTTCTACTAAAGACGAAGCCTTTTGTCGAAACTTTTTGATTTAATAAAATTACATCAAAGTCAAGGCAAGTAAGTACTAAAAAATTATTTTTCTTACAAGATGGGACTTTCGTTATTTTTTATTTTATCAAAAAGGATAAGACATTTCAGCATCCAGTAGAGCATGGCGTTTTTGTCTATATTGGTGAATGTTTCCAAACATTAATATTTTGGAACTAAAAATTGTCATTTCTTGATATAATTTGATTTTGATTTATAATGGCAGGTTTTGGTTCATATTGCCCTAGGAAAAGCTTTTCAGCAATGGGCCACATTTTTATTATTTTATAAAAGCTTTAATTCAATCGGAAATAACATTTCTGCCACAGAAATCACAAAATTCCGCCAATTGATAAACACAAAATATATTATCATCAAAAACACTTAAACCTGATTGTTGAACGTATCCTCACGAAAATAAAAACAATTTTATATACCAAATTATACAATAGTTTAAGACTAGGTTCAAATTAATTTGTTGTTCTTTTAAGCCATATCCCTGACTTTTTTGAAAACAAATTCTTCATCGAAGCTTAAAGAACGATCAAGATGAGTAAATGCAACTATTCTCAGATCATAATTCTTAAAATATTTGTTGATATTGCCATGCAAGCAAAGATGACCAGGGTAATGACCACTTAGAAAAGAAGGCATGGCAATGATATCGAAAGGTGTTTTACAAGAATAAAACCGAATTTAAATAAAGAATGCAAATTAAAAGTAATTTATAATATAGATGCGATCAAAATACATGCACTGACAAAAAATTTAATTGTATGCTTTTATATTTCATAGAAAATCACTCATCATGGTAATGATGATATCAATGAACGAAGACTGTAATCGTCTATTCGACTTTAACATTTCTGATTGTTTTTTCTAGTTACAGCGCATATTCAAAAATAAATAACAAATACCGTTATTTAAAAAGAAAATGTGAATCTTTAAATTGATCGTTAAATAGATTTTTTTCCGGTTTTTACTTCTGGAACAGAATTTATCATTTTATGTAGAACACTCCTTAAACAGCTCTCATATTTATCACTATATAAAAGTATTGAAAATAAACTTACTGCACGAAATAAGCTTCTTATATAAACATCACAAAACTGTGTTACTAAATTATTCAGACACTTTTTTAATTCGCTAAAATATTCTAGGGATATAACAAAGGTAGGCCTTGGAATATACCATGGTAGTGGTTTATTGCTGTATTTTATAACAAAATATATTTTATTGAGACGTCAGAAGTAAAACAGCTTTTATTATTATTTTATAGCTTCATTACTAAAAATGTTTTAAAAATTATGAATATTTCTTAATTAAAAGTGATGGACTGCAGAATATTAATATTTTTAAGTATTCACCCGTATTTGTTTTTCTGCTTTAATTTTGTTAACAAAACTGCCCCTCTCCCCCAAACGGGGAAAGACAGACCACCTCCCATACGATTTTTTTCTCATCTTAACCCAACCTTCACGCTCTGGCTTTTTGGTGCACCTTATATCAACCACCCTGTATATGATAATATTAATTATTTAGTAAAAAAAAAAACAAATTTTTACATTAAATTTTTAATTTTTTCAAGGGAGCATCAAAATCAGGTGTAACACCACATGGCATTCCATTCCTTGACGCTGCTGAAAAAGAGGACATAAAGGCACTTCTTAAGTGAAACCACTTCTATTAAATTACTAATTATATCTATATAACATTTATCTGTTGTGAAAATAGAAAGTTTAAATGCAAAATAAACAAAATAAAATATATTTAATTTATTACTATTTTTTTATGTGTCTTATACAAAACGAAAGAAAAAATTTTACGATCCTATGTGCATCTTAAAATCTTGCTAAAAAATAAAATATAAAGTTTCTTTTGCAATCGAATTGAAAACGTTAGCGAAAGTTGTATCCGAACGAATGCAAAACGTTAAATCGATCGTCTCTTTTTAATCAAATTCCTTTTGCATTTCTAAAATGTTTAAGTCAGTAAAATATATTTATTCGAAATCAACTATTACTGGTTAGATAAGGAAATCAAAACTGCGAAAATTCAAAAGGGTTGGGATTCGAACGAAAATCAGAACAGATGTGTATATACAGATAACCGCAATTGTTAAAGTAAGAAATGCATTTCCTCAATAACACTAATATTTATTAAAATCATTTATTGATCATGTTAAACTCGTGTTATTTCACGTGAAATAACGCCAAACAAAACAATGCCAAAATGAACTTATTGCGTTTTCAAAAACGCTTGCAGAATGTCCCCAAACCTACCTCACTGTTTATTATTTCGCCTATTTTTATCGGACTTATTTTTTTAATTAAACAAAATGTTTGCTATAATTTCGCTTACCACATTAAAATAAGGCCAAATTGGTGTTGTAATTTCGTTTTAAGGCGGTATTTCGCTTGGATTTTTTTTTATTTCATCACAACAAAAATCAAGCATTGTTTTGTCTTTAAGGTAAAAAAAAAAAAAATATTCATGCGTTCCATTATTATTCTTAGTATTTATCACAACAAAAAATAAAAATTACAACAAAGCAAACAAAAATAAGAGTTAAATTATTATTTTAAAATGGAAAGCAATTAGCAAGATATTGTAAGTTTGTTTTTAATGTTTTGTTTCTTATTTTTGTTTTAAAAAAAATATCATTTTATTTTATATCAATAGATTATTGTGAAACAAAACAAAGTAAATTGATCAAAATCAGACGACAAGTAATTGCACTAACAAAGTAATAATTTATTGAAATAACAAACAAAATAAGCAAAGGATTTATTGCATTTATTTTAATATTATACGAGCGAAATAAAAATAACTAAATTAATACAAACAAATGTGTACCTATACTATCTGTTTTTTATATGGATCTACAACTTTTGGTTCATTACCTGATTTCAAGAACTAGGTTACTTGATTTTTTCGCTTGTGAAATATCGGAAAAGAAAGTCTTATGTTACCTTGTAAGGTGCTTTTTTATGAAAAAAAAAAAAAATATTATATTTTGGTATTCGGCGTGTTATGAAATCTGTTATCTGGGGAGTCATTCCTTAAATTGTAAAACGATAATCGTCAAAACAATATTCGAAAACGATATTTGGATTGCATTCCGAGAAGCATTCTCTTGTTTCCTCGGGAATGCAATGGAATATTCTATCCAAGTCTTTGAAATCAAAAAAGAAGTAATTTCCATTTTATGTTGCAATCTTAAAAAAATTCAAAAGCTGTCGAAAGACTTGAAATCAAAAGAATGCATTTTTTGAGTGCTTGCAGTGGCAGTCGTTGAGATTTTTTAATTGTTTTATATTAAGGTTCAAGCAGTAAAAAGAGTTCAAAGCAGTCAAATAACTTTGATGTATTCAATGCATTTAATCTACTGCAAAGCTAGTAAAGTATTTTTTCAATTACTGATACTGAGGTAAATTCGGAATACCTGAAAATATAATATTTTTTGAGTGGATGTCAGTTTGTACCAACATAATGCAAAGTCTTAGATTAAATTTAATTTTTTACCAATATAGGACTTAGTGTCCTAATTTTCTATGCGTTCTGTGGATATTTAGTCAATGGACCTTATGACTCTTTCCAAATCCATCATATTTTCCACGGACATTGTGTCCATTTCAAAAGACTTGAAATTAAAAGTCTGTAATTTTTTAACTGCTTGCATTCTTTAAAGTTTTTCTTTTGCATAAAGCATTCAAAGTTCAAAGCAGTCAAAAGACTTCTATAAATCGTGGAGCTTTCGCAAATAACAACCCAACGATATTCAAAGCAATGAACTACATATTTTTAAGACTGCAAAGAATGTAAAAGACTTATTGAAAGCAGGCAGCAAAAATGTATTTATTTTGACGTCAATTAATTTCGCAGCTTCATATTTTTGTTTAACTCAAGTACTGAGATTAAGTCAAAATAGTTGTTATATACTAATAATGACGTTACAGTGTGACATTTTCCATATTTAGCGGGATTTAATTGCAAAATCGACTTGCACAAATGTAAACAAAAACCGGTTTTTCTTGCAGCTAACACCTCCACCATAATGACTGTGACCAATTTTGTATGTTGAAAGCATGTGCAATAAAAAAAAAATGAGCTCAAAATTCAAGTTTTGTTCAATTATTAGTAAGAAGGTTAGGTTGAGAGAGAGTGTTTCAGATTTGTTTAGCAAGTGCTTCGCGTGATTTAAATTGAAAGTTTTATATTTAATTAATAAATATAATCCTAATAAATAGAAAGGTAAGTCAATTTTGGATATTGGGTACTTTTTATAAAATTAAGGGGGGGGAAACACAATTTTTTTTTTATAAATTTATGTGATTTTACGCATTAAGTAGAGTAAAATTATAATTGTTCAGTGTTGTTCAAGTTGAAGACCCTATTTGTTGTAAAGCTATGTATGTTGGTAACCAAAAAGTGTTTTGACCGTGAGACAAATCGTTTGAAGACAGCTATGAAGGTGGCAGATGAGAGATCGCTTGGCAATTCCAGATGCATGGCACCTGTAGACATACATACAAAAATGGATATGTATCCTTTGATTGCTTTGGAACCACTTCCTTTTGAAAACCGAAGTTGCACTGGTCCGGCAAAATCAACGCCACTGCGAAGAAACGGTCTACAAGATTGAACACGGTGCCATGGCAGGTCGCCCATTAACTGTTGCTGGATGATTGGTGAGTACCTGCGGCATTTGACGCATGACTTGAAAACTTTGCGCACTATTTTGCGTGCACCAATGACCCAGTAACGTCCTTGAAGCGTGGCAAGCATGATTTGTGGTCCTGCATGTAGCATCAATCGATGAATGTCTTCGCAAAGGAGCAAAGCGAGTCTTGAACTTGCCGGAATAACAACGGGATATTTTTTTGTCGGTTTGTAAGGTCGAATTGCGGAGCCTTCCACCAACTCTTATGAGGCCATTTTGATCGAGAAATGTATGCAATCTTAACAGCTTGCTACATCTACCAATAGGCTTATTGGATCGAAGCCTTTGAATTTCATTTAAATAAAAACACTCCTGTGTCGATCGTATCCAAAAGCTAAGGGCATCGTTTAGCTCGCAGAGACGGAGTGTGGTACTTGTCTGTGGAGAAATCGAAGTTTCACCTTTACGGATTTTAAAAGCATGACGTGTCTTCTTGACGAATCTCAAAATGTAACCTGTGACGACTCAGCTTTCTAATTGAAGAGTACTGGTTGATGAGATCCCAAATCGATTTACTTTCAATGCTGGCAGTTAAGTTTGCTGATTCTGATCGTTGATCTAAGTTGGTTGTGAAGATATGTTGAACAGGCCATGCTGACTCATCTTTTTGAAGCCATGGAGGGCCACTCCACCAGAGTGTATGCTGTTTCAAGTTCTGTGGCAGTATCCTCGCGTTGCGCAATCAGCTGGGTTCTGAGATGATTGAACGTGAAACCAGTGATCAGAAGGAATAATTTCCTGAATCTGTGCCACACGGTTTGCAACAAAAGTAGACCATTTGCCAGGCTGCTGACGAATCCAGGCTAGTGTGACGCTGGAGTCAGTCCATCCGTAAATGTTGCGTACATGTGGTGCCAGAGAGGTTTTAAGGTGTTTCATAAACCGAGCCGAGCGCCGCACCGCATAATTCTAAGCGTGGTAGCGACAAAATTGTGGTCTTCAAAGGGGCAACTCTAGTTTTTGCAGTAAGAAGGTAAACCGAAATAGTTCCGTCAGGAGCTACTGTGCGGACGTAAACGGCTGCAGCGTATGCTGATTGCGATGCATCCGCGAAACCGTGCAAGTCGGTTGTAGCTTTAGGGATCCCTGTACCAACCCACCTCGGCACTTTTATTGCTGCGAGCATGGTGATATGGTCCCTGTAATTCAACCACTGGCGTTTGACATCGTGTTGCACAGTCTTGTCCCAGTCCACCTTAGGTCGCCATAAACTCTGAAAGAGCATCTTCGGTATTATAGTCGAAGGCGCTAACAAACCCAAGGGATCAAATAACTTTGCAGTATCTGAAAGTAAAAAGCGTTTAGTAAGGTTTGTATTTGGTATTTCATTGACCTGAACAACGAATCCGAGGTGATCAAGTGAAGGGTCCCACTGAAGGCCTAGTGTTCGAACGCCATCTTTTTCACCAAAGTTAAACGGTTGCATGACCCCACGTTGATCTACAGGATTTGCGTTTATGACTACTGTGGAGTTTGACGACCATTTCCGGAGATGGAAACCACTCCGACTTAGTATGCTGATCTCAACTTGCAGTTTATGCAAGTCTGCTTCCTCAAAACAACCAGTGAGGAGATCGTCCATATAAAAATCGCGAAGTATGACTTTGGTCGCTAGAGAGTCTGGGCTTTCAACTTCTGCAGCTTTTTGAAGTGATTTAACTGCTAGATGAGAAGAGGATGCAACTCCATAGGTTACTGTGAGAAGTCTGTATTCCTTTATGTCTTCGTTGGGGGAATCTCTCCAGACGATTCTCTGAAAATCGCTGTGTTTCGGGTCAACTCGTACTTGGCGATACATCTTTGCTACGTCAGCACTCATAGCAAAACGGTGCATGCGTAGTCGAAGAAGCGTTGTAAACAAATCTGGCTGGAGCTGTGGTCCGATCATCTGTGCGTCGTTGAAAGAGAATCCTGAACTGGTGCGACAAGACGCATTGAAAACCATCTTAGCTTTGTAGTGGTGCTGGTTTCTTTCACGACAGCTCTGTGTGGCATATAATAATGACTCCCAGGAATTGGTACTTGAGTTGCTTCTTCCATGTGGCCAAGTTGTATAAACTCATGGATGAATTGTTTATACTGGATGTAGAGATCTTTGTTTTTTGCGAACAACTTTTCCATGCGGAGCAATGCACGGATGGCAGAGTTGCGGGAGTCCCCCAAAGGACAGTCAGGCTTAAAAGAAAGCCGAACAATGAAGAGGCCATACTTTTGACGATAGTAGGTCTCTTCATAAAACTGCTCACATAACTTCTCCTCGATGGTAAGATGCTTAATTTCGGGCAATGATTCTATGTCCCAAAATTTCGAGACTGCTTTTGTCAAAGCAGCATCTGTGTACAAGCATACCGATGAACATTTATATGCTGGTACGTGTGCTAAGTTGTCCACTTTGCCCATAAGAACCCAACCAAGGGTGGATTTTTGAGCGATCGGAGTGTCGAAGGGCCCTTTGATTAATCCAGTGCAAAGGAATTGGCTTAATTCATCACATCCAAGTAATATATCGATTGCCCAAGGTATATGAAAGCAAGGATCTGCTAGTTTGAGGCCAATGATGTGCGGCCAATTGATGTTCTGAACTTGAACAAATGGCAGATCGCATGTAATTTTGTTTAAAATTTAGGCGTGAATCGATGCAGAGAAAGTTCGGTCGAATGAGGTTAAGGTTAGTTCAACTTCGCCCTTCGATGACCCGGCTGATGTAGCTCCGATTCCTTAAATCGCTGTGGTAACTGGTGAACGTCTTAAATGAAGTCGTTGTACATAGCTTTTGGTAATGAAGGAAGCATGTGATCCGTTGTCGAAGAGAAGTCTGGCTGGCTGGAGCCTTTGTGAACTATCCATAACTTGTACCATTGCTGTACCGAGTAGCACATGATGCTTGGACTGAGAAGCGTATGACGGAACAAACGTAGGCATGGTTGCTGTCGCATCAAGTGGAGCTTTCAACGACGGAGCGTCAGGTTGTAGCTCGCTATGTAACAGCGTGTGGTGACGTGAGTTGCATACTCGACATGTGCATTTGCTTGGGCAATTAGTTAGAATGTGATCAGAGGCCAAACAATTTGAGCATAAATTGCTTTCACGAGCAAATATGATTCGCTTTGCAGTTTCTATGGAACGAAACTGGTTGCAAGTAAAACTAAAATGCTTACCTGAGCAATATGGGCATACTTGATTTATTCGAAGACGTAGTTTATCTTCTTGCCTGCCAGGTGTACAAGCAATATGCAGTGAGTTGGTTTTCTTGCTTTTAACCTGTTGGCTCGATGGATTCTTGATGCTGGATGTTTGCATATGCCCCTGACAAGTAATGGTGTCTAGAGATCGGCATCTGTTTTCCAAAAAGGTAACGAGTGTTTTGAAGTCTGCTACGTTGTTCTCCGTCTGAACAAGTTCCCACTGCCTGTGCGTTTCGATGTCAAGCTTGCTTATGGTCAGATGAACTAACCAATCATCCCAGTTGTCAACGACAAGAGTTCTGATTGCGGTAGAAGATTCAGCATTAATTTTCTTTATAGAAAACAGAGCTTGAAAATGTGAGTCGACAATGATGCGTGTAGAGTCGTATCGCTTTTTTAGCAGTTCCCAAACCTCATCGTAGTTGTTGTTTGTGATGCGAAAACCCTTGACAACTTTCAAA